>JAGFMF010011671.1:2820197-2888195 GCA_019455555.1 Galemys pyrenaicus
TGATCTGCCTATTCTGCTCCCCGCTCTGTCTGTGGTGAATCCTCTCGCCCCCCACACCTCTGGCCTGTACCCCAGTGCTTGTATGCATAAATAAATAAACCTTTAAAAAAAAAAAAAACCTAAAAAAAAAAAAAGACATTTATGTGGTGGGCACTATTCATTTTTTAACACACTAATCTACTTAAAGTAGACTTTTACGTTGAGACATACAAACCTTATATTGAGCCCACATGTTCCTGTTTATATTAGTGAGAAATACTGTACCTTAACCTTTTCTGCATATATCTCAGACATCATGGTATATTTTATTAATTCAAACAGCACAAGATGATTCTATTTCTAAGTTATTGGATATAAAAAATTTAAAAAAATAAGTTATTGAATGTAAGATGGGGGAGTGAGCTTATAGGGTGCTTACTAGTCTACAGATTTTACTATCAGTACACAGTTTTTAAGTCATATGCAAGTTTAGTATCAGATTCAAAAGAGGCATCTCATGACATTATTACGCCCCCCCAATATTATTTTGTATGTTTGTGTTTATAATGTTTTGTAAATAATTCTTAGAAAATTAAGGGGAATAACAAGTCAGATGACGGAAGCATGTTATTTACATATCTGGTCACAAGATAAGCACAGGTAATTATGCTGAACATAAATACTGAACTTAATTCCTTTATTTCAGTTATACCAAATTTTACATTTAGAAAAATAACATTGTATGACACATATATCACCTCACTTAGACTTTCCAAATATCTCATTTATTAATAACACATATGAAAATTATCTCTAAACTGTAATGGACTGTGTTGGCTACAAATAACAATTTACACAAAATAAATAGCAGGAGTCTACTTATAAGTCTCACGTTGGTGGAAAGCAAGGATAGATGACTGAAGAGGCAGTTCCGCTCTTTCAGGCACCTGGTTCCACTTCTCTCAGTTTCCCTGGCTTTTCCTCAAGACTGGCAAGATGGCTTCTCCATTTCTAATTATCAGATCCTTCCTGGACAACATGCGAAAACAGGAGAGGAGGGACTGAGCTTTTAATTTGCCCCTGTCTTTTTAAAAGTAAAAAAAAAAAAAAAAAAATTTCTGAGAAACGCACAGATACTTCACATTCTATTTGTCAGCTGTAGATTACATTGTCACCTTTAGTTGATTTATTTTAGGTGAAGGGAATAAAAGCACTTTTAAAACAGAAGTAGGAACAAAGGAACCATCTAATAATGACCCATTTGACCTATAACATTTTCTTACAGCATAGAAGAAAGTTTCAGGTGATGTTGCATTCATTATTCTACTTAATGAGAGACAGTATAAGAAAAAAACTAGATTTTCTTGAGTTAGTTTTTGCTATCTCCCCAATGATGAGAGAATGACTTATAAGCCTCATTCAGTTCTGCTATGACAATGTCATACTCAATAACAGTATAACAGTGTAGTAATTGCAATCACACAGTTCAGTTGATCTTCCATATTTTCTGAGGAAAATTATTATGATTATGAAATATATCTTTCAATTGTAAAAGCTTATTTAATATTAACATGTATCCAAATGTAGGCATGTGTGGCCATGACTTACATTTTATGTGTACATATTTTGCATTTCATATAATTATTAACTTATTGTTCTCTGGAGATGTTTGTGTGTATACATGTATATAATTATTTAGTAGTAGGCAGCATTACTGCTTTTATGTTTTTCTATTCCCACTCTCCTAATTACTTCTAACATGCAATAAAAAACTGAGAAAGGAACATTTAGGGAAGAAGTAATAGATTAGTGTTTTGATAGAAAGTTCTTATATACCAAAAAACCTACTTCTATAACCACATATTCCTCCTCTTTTTTAAAGAGACTTGGCAAAACATACTAAAGGATTTGATTTGGGAGCATCCTTCTCATATCATTACATGTGAGAAACTTTCTTTATTCTTGTAGAAGTAATTTAGGTTAAAAATTATATTTTTAGAATATTCATCTTTTTTTTTTACAAACCAAGATGAAGTATTCTATGACTCTTTCTGGAGTTCCTATAGCTTGTTTATTGTCTCCTGGGAACTTAACAAGCATATTTTATGAATGAGCATTAGATGCAAGCATCATTATATGTCATTTTTTAAAAATTATATCTTTACCTGTTGTTTGGAGACATGAAAAATGTTTGCTCTCTTTGGTATGAATATAAAATGTCCCTACTGTAGTCATTACAGCTGTGTTTCTTCCTTATGAAATAATATCATCAACATTATTCTCTTGCTATGAGACAAGTATAAATTGCTGCTTAAAAAAAATGATGGGTGTGAGGGTTTCAAATGTAGTTCTTTTTAGAAAATAATAATGATATAAATATAAGGTCATTTACCATTAGTGTGCTCATGTGGATAGTAATTAAATAAAATTGTAGCTTCAAATTTCTACAAGCAAATATGTTAACTATAAATATTTACATGTGTGATCCTATGACTTTTTTATAAATTGATGTCAAAGTTCCAGTTTAGCTCAAGCTTTGAACAACCTTTTTTGTTGCCACTGCTTGGTGAGTTTATAGTTGCTAATCAAAGAAAAAGTGAAATTGCTGATTTCCTTTGAGTTGGGTGTGGACATAGTTCTTAACAAATATCTGTTACTGTAACTCATCCAGATGGTGTTTATTTTACAGTAGGTTTCAAATGGTGACAGAAAAAGCATAGACTGCGCAATCCCTTGTGTCCCTGTTCTTGACCCCTACACTAACCAGTGGCTGCTGCTCTGCTGTTTCCCTTGCTTCCGCAGCAGGGCTTCATCCTTGGGCTGCTGCTTTCAGACGCTGTTCTCCACTGGTGAAATCAGGCCCCACAGGGGCCTTTCCATTTGAGTTGTGGTGTATTTTTAAAAGTAATACCTCACAACATTTAGGAATAAATGAGTAACCCTATAACCAATGTTTAGTGTAATGTCTCTTGGCAATGAAAAACAAATAAAACTGAATTGATTCTAGGACATAAATGTACCACTTTAAACACTTACCCTATTGCTATAAGTCAATAGTACTGCATCTCTCATTACCAACATTGTTAGCCAAGTTCAAAAGTCCTGCTATATTTCGAGGGTATTCCATCAAATGGTGAGACTGAGTTTTATTATTGAAACAGTGATTGGATTGTTAGAAATACTGTTCTTTGTGAAAAAATAATTTTAAAACCAGATTTTAAATGACTCTTGAAATACTTTCATAATAGGTCAAAAACAAAATAAAATTAATAAAAAAGATGAGAATTCTGAAACATTAATGAGTAAAAATGAATTGATTTTTTAATCCCATTTTAACCAAGCTACTTACGACAATGTTTTTGCTTTCATTTGAAAAACAGAGATTTATCTTCTTATACAGTGAATATTTTATCCATGCAATACAATAAAAGTCACTTCATTAAGGATACTTTGAAAAAGGATTCAAGCATTTAATAAAAGACTTTTCCATTTTACACATATTATGAACTTCTTTTTTTCTTTATCACCACTAAAAACATTAAAGTAATGTGGAAATTCACCTGTGAGAAAATAAGTTGACCTTTAATTTAAGTGTAATTTTACTGAATTAAAATTGTGTGTGTTTACAACTCTTGAGTTTTCGATAGTAAGATAAATGAGGTGATTTCACCCCTTCTTTATGTTGTATCTTTGTTAGAAAAGAGTTCCACATCTAATTAGGCTCTTTGGTACTCGTTTTGGGAAATGCACTAACAGTTCACATATTGCTTGTTTGTTCTGTTTTATCTTTGCTGAATTAACATAACTTAACAGACAAAAGTCAAAACAAAATAAAAAATCATGTAAACCAGGAAGAAAATTTCCAAGAAAATATATCACTAGAAATTAAGTGACTTATTTGAACCTTTAGTAGTTGAAGAACTAAATATAAACTGTATTTTATAATGGCAAGAATGGTATTTTTGCATGATCAAAGTCTCTGATATTACACGTTTCCCTGAGGATATGTAAAAGAAGCAAAATTATTATTAGTAAGAAAATGTCTGCTCAATGTGAGCTAGTTTCTTTATTTTTACCAGGACATCTGGTAGCCAGTATTTTAAATATTAACTTAAAACCTGTACATTAGCTAATTAAATTAATTTAAATAAGTTTTAGTGCATTAGTGATTAAAACTTTTAAAACTACATATGACTTTTTGTTAGGACATAAAACCTGAAATCACAAAACCTAACAACACAGTAACTTTGATTTTGGTGTGAATATTTTATAGTGGGTAAAATGTTCAGTTACCTTATTCTTAAAGTCCTAAGATGAATGCTTTCTCTGACAAATTTGAGTTTGAATTATATGGATCATTTTCTAATGTGAGCCATAAAAATAAATAGAATACATGCTAAAATGTGCTCTTTTTTTTGCATTTCTACAACCTAAAGACTAGTTTGGTTGAAAAAAATAAAATTTAACAGCTTTTAATTTGTCATGTGGAATCTGATTCTATGTGCTTTTTATTACCTCCATATATTTATCTAAGTGAAACATAAAATGGTTGTAATAATGGGGAATTTAAAGCAGTTTTGCACATGAGCAGTAATGCTAACTAATATGGTGAAAAAAGACTGAATTTCTGATTTTTGTGATGTGTTCACTAAAATGATTACATCTTGACTACTAGATAGGAAATCAACATCCTAATTAAGTTTTGGAGAATTATGATGGACAGAATTGGAGAAAAAAGAAATAACTTTTTATGCGCAATCACAGGCCACATACACACATACATATACATACATATATTTCAAATTATAATACAATATATATTAGACAATAGAATTTGTCAAAATATAAACTCACAGCCCTTCCTTTGCTGATCTGTTCCAAAATATGCATTCAGAGATAACTTCTGTGTGCAGAAATCACAATAATCTAGTGTCACTAGTTCACACTGATACTTTTATGTATCTTGAATTGAGCATTTTCCAATCTCTTGCCACTTAGTTTAGGTCCTCAATTATATTTCATTTGTACTATTCCAGTAGCTATATTTCTGTCAACAACAGCAGCATTTCAACATTCCAGCCCCCTTGTTCATTTCTGAATAAAACCAATTAACTTCTGTGATTTTTATCTTTGATATCAGCACCAAATCCATTACCTAAGCATGCATGTTCTGAATCGGACACCTATCAGTCTGCCTGAATATTTGTGTTAAGTCACACTGCACTCCTAAATATTCTCAGAACCTATATCTTCTTCCTTTGTTGCCTTCTACTTACTATGTCACCTTTCCCTCTAAAGTCCTTTGAACTCTTCCAAGTAAGAGTAATTGATTCAATGTAGTGCCATTCCAAAATGCTGTTATTATTTCATTTAATTAATTACTATTGTACACCCCCAATCTTACAACATTATGAATGCCTTGAAAAAAACTGCATTCATATTTATATCATTAGAAATTTAAAGAGTAACATTGAAATGAATGTTTTCACTATACGTTTGTTGAGTGACTATATGGATGAATGAATGAATCTGAGAAGGTTCAGATAAAAGGTCAACACAAAAATGTTATTAGAAAAACTTACTGGTTGTAGGCGGACAATTCCAAATTATCACAAAACATCAACTAATTATTATTCTCAGGTTGTGTTGGAATAACCTCATACAGACAAATATTTTCTTCTCAGTTTACGAATGATACATTTTTCTTCAAAATTATTTTTAATTTTATGTAACTTCAGCCAGCATGTAAATTTGCAAAAGTACATTTATTCTATAAAGTAGATGCACATGTATGCTCAGACTCACAGATTTTTGTACTAAATATTTACTTCTGTCTAACTACCTATAATTTTTTATTTAATCAAATATTTGAATCCAGGCCCTAACCTAAGGAAAATATTCTCTGAAAAAGGATAAGAATTCATTGTGCTAAAAATCCTATGAAACCTGCATTGATTTTCATATACTTCCCTGAATATTATATTTGATACAAGAAAGCCTATTATATTTGATACTAAGCACAGCTTAGTAATAATCACTGTACTAACCTACATTTTCTATAGCTAAAAATAGAGTAATTGACTAATAATATCTATTAATAGGATAATTATATAACTAACGTAAAGTTGAATTAAGTAAATGGTTCTTGCCAGATTTTTTAATTGTTGGAATATTTTATGTTCTGATATGAAAAGCACATATTGTTACTTATAAGCTAAAAATTAATTTGATGTGAGAGATTTGATTATCATAAATATTTCTTTTTGTTTTGTTTTCATGTGTGAAAACACACATCTCATTTTACCTGTATTTTTTCCTAATTGAAGTCATGATGCCTTATTAGAATATGTGTAATTAAAAACTGCATTTTTTCCATAAGAATGAATATTTAAACCTGATAATGGGTATTATAAAAATCTAGTCAAGGGGCCTTCCTGGTGGCACAGTGGGTTAAGCAATGCACTATGAAGCAAACCACAGCCACTACAGCATGAGTTCGATCCCTGCTGCTGGCCAGGGAGGGAACCCACATGGAGTAGCAGACCTCTTCTGCCTCGTCCACTGCTTCCCTCAGCAGTGTTTTCAGTCAGTCTGCCTGTTCTGTTTGCCACTCTGTCTCTGGTGAATCCTCTCACATCCCTGGACTCTGGCCTGTACCCAATTCTTGTATGCATAAATAAATAAATCTTTTAAAAAAAATCTAGTCAACCTTTATAAAATTACATGAAATGATGATAAGCATAATTGTCTGATACAAAGAACCAAATGTATGGTTATTGGATCATAATTAAAAAACATTTTGAACACTGTACCTACAGATTAATACTAAAATAATTTAAACTATTTTCTCTGAATCTTTTGTTATATTGATAAAAATGTTCTTTTTACTTCTCTTTATCACTTATACTGTATTATAATCCTGCACTATTATTCATATAAAGAATGATAAAATTTTTTGCAACAATTAATAATTGTACCAAAATTGCTATTTTTTTCTATATGAATATGACTTTTTTCTTTGTAATTTGCTATTTAATCATGCCAATTTCCAATGAATACAGTTATCTTGGAAAATTTAGCATATTTAAGCTAGGGTTTTTTTTCCTCAGAAGCCCATATTTTTTTTCTCCTTATGATTGAAAAACAGCCCTAAAATGAAATTGTCTAAAAACATGCTGAGAATCAACATACCATATATGTATGCTTATGTGTGTGTGTGTGTATTTAAATCTGAGCAACCAGTATATGGAAAAGTCAAACCAGTATATGGAAACTGTCAAATCAGCACTTGCTATGAGCCCCTCAGGTATAATTCTACAACTTGACACCAACATTTAAGCTTGGAAAATTATGTGACCATTTATTACATTATGCACGGTACATGTCCTCAAATCTTTTCTATCACTTATAATACAAGACAGAACTACCCTATTAATTTTTTTTTCTTCTGTTATAAATAATAATCTAACCTACTTCTTCACTTCTTTTTTCAGAATGAAGAACAAATTTTGGTATTTTGAGTTTGGCACCTCTGAAACTTTCTCAGCCACCTGCAAGAAACTACATGAATCTGTAGAAATAGAAGTAAGAAAAATTATTTTACTTTATTTTATGAAATGACTTGAGTTTGATTACATAGGAATGATTTACTTTGTGCAAATCATATAACCTTACCCACGTTTCAAAATATTAATTTTTTTCCATTCCTCTTGTGACTCTATTACTACCTAAAATAGTAAGATAAAGCTAAGTTTGGGTATGAATTGTTTTAATACAATATAAAAGAATGAGAGGTGAGACATAGCTTTAGAAATCAATGGAGAAGGCACTGTGCATAGTGTGGATAGAAAAACTTCATATAAAAGAAAGTAGGTGAAGAGGAAAACTGTTGCAAGATAACATAGAAAAATTATTATTATTAGGTCTCAGTATCTTATAACCTTTAAAAACAGTTCACTGGAATTGTACTTACTTTCATGAATAAAGGTTAAAAAATATACTTTTCCATTTCATTCCCATTCATTAGGCTATATTTTCTTAGTTCCCAAGGTTACCATTTCCCTATTACCTTTACAGGAAGGGGAAATGCTAGAGAGAGAGAGAGCAAAGATAGCAAGAAAAGACACACTTTAAAATATTTGGAGTAAATAAGTCTACCAAAAATATATAGACCTTGAGGACTAAAATTTTTAGAAATGGATTATAAAATAAAATGACTTAGTTTTATTGATTTGGGGTTACAGAAAAATTTGTATTTCAATATGTGGTAAATACAAACTAAAAGAACAGAATTAAAAATTATGAACACCTAATGACTACTAGCTTTGAATTGAGAACTATTGGAGTCAATACTATTCAAGTAAATTACAAAGTAAATTTGTAAGTAATCTACCAAGACCGAATTTGTAAGTGGTATATATTCAGGTAATACGTCTGGCAAACAGAAGTAGTTATGGACAAACAGGATCACAATGGACTCAGTAGGTTTTCCATTATCATAGCTTTCTCATTTACTGATAATAATAATGAAAACAAAAGTAGTACTATTTCAGACTATAACCTTTTCAGACTTTTTGATCATGGAATAGAAAAATTTCTTCATGATCTAATCATATCATAATGCTTAAAAGGAATATAATCAGAAAAGGTGAAGAGTTTGGACCCAATGTGAACATTCTGTGATTACTATACTTGAAGATATATGTGTGTATATGTTTTACATATATATATTATATATCTCAATATAAAACAATGTAGTTATATACATAATGCATACTATAAACATTCTAAAATCTCTAGCTTCAAATAGTTTTAAATGTTCTTTATATAGTGAGTTTTGAATATTCCTTACCCTCAGAAATCTATGTACAAAGAAAATCTGTAGCAGAAGGAAAAGATGTAAGAGTTAAGGTATAGCTACTGACTGAGTATAGAGTAAATGTTCTGAAGCCTCTTTACCCCACCTTTCCTTATCCTAGCCCTGGACACAGGTTGACAAAATAACATCTAGGAGAGATTTCTTTTTCATGTATTGGAAAACTCAGTACTGTCAACATGCAAGTTTTTCACAACTTGACCTATAAGTTCAATTTATCCCAATCAAATTATTGTGTGGATATCAACAAACTGATTTTATGTAGAAGTAAAAGACACAGAATAGGCAATACATTTTTGAAGGAAAAGAATAGAAGGCCTGGGTCTCCCTGGTGGCAGTGCAGGTTGAGTGCCACACTATGAAGCATCTGCCTTACAGCAGCACGACTTTTATCCCTAGCAAGGGAGATGACCCACATGGCACAACAGACTTCTCCTGCCTCACCCGCTGCTCCCCTCAGCAGTGTATTTCAGTCGATGTGGCTGTTGTGCTCCCCACTCTGTCTCTGGTGAATCTTCTCACCTCCCACAACTCTGGCCTGTACTCCAGCTCTTGTATGCATAAATACTACCAGGATTTTCCATAAAGCTATATATATATATCACTCAAACTAGTCTTGTATTGGTGAAAGAGAAGACAGATCAATGGAATACAATAGAGATTCCAAAACTAGACCTCCACACATATCATCAATTGATCTTTGATGGAAGAAGAAAGATAATACAGTAGAGCAATAAGGTCTTTTAGACAAAAGTGCTGAAGCAACTGGATATCATATATACATGTAAAATGCAAAACTACAAAACTTCAGGAAGGTAAAATAAAATAAAACCTAGATGACTTTGGATATGGACATGTCATTTGAGATACAATACCAAAGAGACCATGACAGAATAATTGCTAAGCTGGACTTCACTAAATCTAAAGCTTCTGCTCTGTGGAAAATGATGTAGAAAAAATGAATAGATGGACATAAGACTAAGAGAAAAATATTTGTAAAATACATAGCAGATAAATTATGTTATTCAAAGAAATTGTAAATCTCAACTAAACAGACAATCACATTGAAAAACGGCTTAAAAGATTTTAACATACCCTAATAAAAGAATGTACAGTTTGCAAATAACAATATGTAGAGATGTTCACATCATATGTTATCAGAGAATGCAGTATTGTTAAATGTAAAGAACAATAATGAAATACTATTATATACTTACTAGAGTGGTCAAAATCTAGAATATTAAAAACACAAAGTGCTAGTAAAGATGTGAAGCAGTAGTAACTCTTACACGTTGTTGGTAGATGGCAAATAAGTAGTACTTTGAAAGATAGTTTCGTGGTTTCATTCAAAATTAAACAGATGTATCAATCACGTTTATTGATATATCCTCAAAGGAGTTGAAAATTTATATCAAGAAAAAAATCTTCACATGTTTGTTTATAACAACTTTATAATTGCCAAAATTTGGAAGCAACCAGTAGATTAATGATAAATCAACTGTAGTATATCCAAACAGTGGAATAGTACTTAGTTCTAAACATAAATAAGCTATCAAGCTATGAGAAAACATAAAGAAAACTTAAATGCATATTCCTAAGTGAAAGATGTCAATCTGTAAAATGTACATGCTATGTGATTCCAATACAGGACATCTGGAATTGGTAAGATAATTAAAAGGAGACAGTAAAAAGATCAGAGGTTGTGGGAAGGCAGGAATGAACAGGTGGAACACAGAAAATTTGTAAGGTCATGAACATGTTCTGTATGATACTATGATGATGAATAAATATTATACATTTCTTTAGCTTCACAGAATGGCTTTAGCCAAAAATGAAACACACTTTATTTTTTGTAGGAATTTTTTAATATTTATTTATTTATGCACACAAGAACTGGGATCCAGATCAGAGTTTCAGACGGTAAGAGGATTTACCAGAGACAGAGTGGGGAGCAGAACAGGCATATCTACTGAAATTCACTGCCTAGGGAAGGAGCAGGCAAGACAGAATATATCTGCTGCACCATGTGGGTTAGCTCCTTGGTTGGGTATTGAACTCAGGCTGCTGTAGTGATAATGCTAAGTCTTAACCCCTGTGCCACCAGGGAGGTCGAGCCTTACTTTAAATTATGGATTTGGGGTGATAATGATGGGTTAATATAAACTTACAGATTGTATGCGGTGTACCACTCTACTGTGAGATGTTGATAATGAGAAAGACTTAAGGCAGCAGATGTGTGGAAAATCTCCGTATCGTCTTTCAATTTTACAATGAAATTTAACTTCTCTAAAAAGTAGTCTTAATTAAAAAGAAACCAAAACATTCATTTATAGAATAATATATGAGCTACAAAGTAAAAATATTTTCAAGGAAAGGATTATATCCTTTACTAAAAGATAGTTGAAGAAAAGTTTGGGTTTTTTTTTTTGTTTTTACAGAAAGTTTTATATCTTATAGAAAAGGTCTTTAGAAGGTTTCCCCCAAGAAATCTAGGCAAATGAACTAAGTTATTCTTCTTGGGGTCACATTCCTATATGTCCTTCAAGTCTGTCTCCCCAACTCTGCATTTACTGGCTTATTTTGATAACCACTACAATAGCATTTATAGATTAGAACCAGCACTGACTGTGTACTCCCCATTCTATTGTTGCATGCATTGAAAAACTGTAATAATTCTGTGCATTTATCTCAATTCTAAAACTTGGTGTGTGTGTGTGTGTGCGCGTGCGCGTGCACACACACACACACACACTTTTGAACAAAAGAGAGTTCGCATGTATGGACAGTAATGCAAAATCTGCTCTCTACTCACTTTTTAATGAATCCAGTCTATCATATTAGCAGAGTATGCCTATCTACCCTCAAGGTTACTTCATAATTAAATATAACAAAAATGGCAATTTGGAAATTTGATTCTGTTTGCTATTGCTTCCTATTTGACCTAAAATTATACCACTATGGTTTGAAAAATATATAAAGGAGACTAAAACCACTTAGTACGAGAGTACCTCAGTAATGAATATATATTTTATTGGCAACTTCTTCGAAGTTTTTCGTCTGCTCTTTGTCCTACTATTTCACATTTCACTTTCATATAAAAAGCTTTTCCTAAGAATGTTGAATATTTGAAATCATATAAATATCATGAGACAATAGCTGATAATAATAACAGCTAAGATTTATATATTGTTAAACTATTCCTCATGCATGGTGCTTAGCAGTGTAATACATTATCTCATTTAGTTTTAGTAAAAACTATGAATTGGAGCGATTCTATTATATATTTCTACTACAGAGATAAGCAGATGAGAATTTCTTTAATAATAGTAGAACAAAAATTGTGTTGCTGCCAAAATATTTAAATAAAAGGAAACAAATCAGTTGGAGATTGTGTAGGCATATTATTATTATAGGTTATATATAATATGATTTATAGTGCTGATAAATGTATGTGTAATAGATATACTATATGTTATGTATTATGTTATATAATATATAACATGTAGTATAGTACCTGTATTATGTTAAGATATATTGTATATCAAATATTAGGTATATGTAGTATGTAGCACATACTATATCACATTGCACTATATTGAATTTACAGATATTTATTATATATGGTGGAAAATTCACAAATTGAAAGTTTGATTCTATAACTTCAGTTATCTTCTGTTCAAAAGATAAATAAAAAATAAAATGTGAAACTTTAAAAGATCAAGACATATTAAAAGCAAAGTGTATTAAATTTATGGTTCATGGATATGTACTTAAGCATCTCAGTTCAACATATGGGTTTGAAGTTATAAAGTTTAAGAAATTTTAATTTATTACTTATGTAAGGTAACATTCAGCCCATTCCCCAAAGTATTTAAGTCTTTGGTTCTCAGTGAGTCTTGGAAGGATGATAAATTTTAAGACTAAGAATGTTCATATAAAAATACTAAAATTTGTCTTAATGATTAGTAATTTTATAAAACCTCGATGATCTCAATGATTAACAAACAAGAATATCAATGATACAAAGTAAATTGGCAAACTTTGAAGAACAAAATTATTATTGTCAAGCAGTATGTAAAGCACAGAGCTTTAAATTCATTAAGACAGTTTTTCAACTTACTCTATGCCTAACCATATCAAATCATCCTGGATGCTATTTCATCATGCATTTGGAGAGTCTTAGCATAACCCTGGCAAAACAGCATATTATAGAGGGGAATGTGAACTTGTGAATGAACACTCTTTTTTTAAAAATCACTTTATTTAGGCATGTTTGACATTCAGAAAAGGGCATATACTTTATGCATAAAACTTGATCAATTTGGAGACAACTATACACCAGAGAAAGCATCAGTTCAGTCAGTATACGCACAATATCCAAGTTTCCTCCAGGAAATAGAAAACCTGAATATACCAACTACAAGCAAGGAAATGAATACAAGCTGTGTATTCACTGATCTAAAGTCTCCTTACAAACAAAAACTTAGAACAGATGGTTTTACTAGAGAGTTTTACTAAAGCTTCAAAGACAAACTCATACCTATTCTTCTCAAACTCTTCCAAGAATTTGAGGAAGAGGGCTTGCAAACACATTTTATGAAACCAACATTACTCTGATTGTAAAAGTAGCAGAGAACATCACAAAAAAGGAAGTTATAAAACAATATCCCTGATGAACATAAATTCAAAATCCTCAACAAAATTTTAGCATACTTAGTTGAACAATACAGTAAAAGGATCATAGACTAAGTGGGATTTATTCCAGGATGCAAGAAATGTTCAACATCTTCAATCAATACAATTCACACAACAAAGGTAAAGAAAAAGTCACATGATCATATCAATATATTGAGAGAAAACATTTGACAAGGTTTAAACATTCATTTTTGATAAAAACTCTTTAAAAATGGGGATAGAAGGAACATACCTCAGCATAATAAGTGTCATATATGACAAACTGATAATAACATTATAACTCAGTGGTTAAAGCTGAAAACTTTAACTCTAAAACCAGGTACAAGTAAGGAATCCATATTCACTACTATTATACCACAAAGTATTGGAAGCCCTTGCTAGAGCAATTAGGCAAGAGAAAGATTTAAAAAATGAATCAGGCCAACAGAAAAAAATACTTAGAATACTCTGAAGACTCCACTAAAATATCATCAGAAACAATAAATTAGTACAGTGAATTGCTAGGCTAAAAACCAATATACAGAAATTTGTTATGTACTATATGCAAACAACAAACTTCAAAAGAAAGAAATGAAGAAAACATCCCATTTATAGTTTCATTAAGAAAAAAAAACATATATAACTAGGGATAACCTTAAAAAAAGAAGTGAAGGACCTGTAGAATAAAAAATATAAGACATTTTTTAAGTAGAAAAAAAAACACAAATAAATGGAAGGTATTCCCTGCTAATGAATTGTTAAAATGGACATTTTATTTAAAGAAATATATAGATTCAGTGCAATCCCTGTCAAAGTTAAATGGCATTATTCAAAGAAGCAGAGCAAGTATACTAAAATTAAAATGGAATCCCAAAGGCCCCCCCCCCAAAAAAAAACAAAGCAATCCTGACAAAAATGAAGAAAGGAGGTATCACACTGCCAGACTTTAAACTACACTACAAAGCTACTATATTCAAAATAATATGATGCTGGAATACAAATAGATACACAGATTGATGGAATTGATTTGAAAGCCCAGAAATATACCCACGTGTAAACAAAGTGTTAATCTACAACAAAGGAGCCAAGGAAATACAGTGAAAAAAAAGAAAACCTTTTCAACAACTGGTTTTGGGAAAACTGGACAGCTACATTCAAAAGAGTAAAACTAGATCACTGTTTCACACAGTACATCAAAGTAAACTCACAATTGATTAAAATCTTAAATGTGATACCTGAACCATAAAATACATAGAAAGAAAATATAGACAGAAACTCTAGCCTGTACCCCAGCTCTTGTATGTATAAATAAATAAATCTTTAAAAAAAATTTAAAAACTCTATGACGTTTTCATCAGGTATGTCACTGAGAAGTGGATTCTGAAGTCAAGGGAAACAAAAGCAAAAATAGACAAATAAAACTATATAAACTGAAAATTTTCTGCATAGTGAAAGGAATTTTCACTGAAAATAAGACACCCAACTGAATGGGAGAAAATTTTGCACATCATATACCTGACAAGGGATTAATATCTAAAATCTGTAAAGGACTCATACAACTCAACAAAAATGAAATTTAAAAACCAATCCAAGAAATTAACAGATGATATAAATAGACACCTTTCCAAAAATATATGAGATTGCCCACCACCATATGAAAATGTGCTCATCATCATTTATCATCATGGAAATGCAAATCAAAACTCCAATGCAATACCACTTCACACCTGTAAGAATGGCCCATATCAAAAACCACGGAATCAATGTTGGCAAGAGTATGGAGGGAGGAGAGGAAGGAAATCTGTATAATTTTATTTAGAATGTATACTGGTCCAACTCCTAAGGTTTCTCAAAATATTAAGACTAGATCTTTAATACAGTTCAGCAATTCCACTCCTAAGTATCTACCGAAGAATGTAAAATCACTAATTTGATGGGATATGTGTGCTCCTATTAGGCTTATTCCAGCACTGTTTACAGTAGTCAAGTTATGATAGTAGTCTAAGGGTCCAATGACAAATGAGTGGATTAAGAACGTGTGGATCTCTTTTTTAGTTTGTTATTACATTCCAAAGGATCTCTCTTTTTAATTGAGATACCATTGATGACAGCACTGTATATGATTCAGAGGTGTCTACAATTGGCCTTCCATCACCTCTGTTAGACTTCCAGATAATACTAACATAACCTAAAAGACATGTTCCGAACCACTATTTCACACAATTTTGGTAGATAAAATGTATAAGATGCATTTCAAAAATCTGGAGCTTAATCACAGAGAAATTAAAAAGCACCTCCACCTCAAATATTGAAAAGATACTATTAAACCATTTGTAGCTTTTTCACTGTAGTTTCTGCAAAAGTACAATTTTCTTACAAATTGCATATGTATTTATAAATGCTCTTCTGAAGTTAGACTTAGATAAATCATTTTAATTTTTGCTGTTTTATATAATGAACAAGGCAGTGTTTTTATGTTTCATTAAGTGAATTTATGAATACTTTTATTTGACCTTGATATGGAATTAGACTCACTTTAGAAAAAAAACATTTATAGTTTACCATTATTTATATTTTATCAAATTTATTATACAGCTGTCCAAAATTCTTTGTGTGTTTAGAATGTTTCTATGAAATGGCATGTTAACTATATCTGACACACTAAATTCACGTATAAAAGCTTGGCTTACCACCTCTAGATAGTATGGCGCAAGATGTATTTGTAAACGAGGACTAAAGTGCATTGGCCAAAATTTTTAAAACATCATTTTTTCTTATAGTTAAATTTATTTCTAAAATAAGATCTTCCATTTTAAAACCAAAAAGAAGACAATGACATCACAGCATTGCACTCTGTAAAAACTCCGATCATGCTATATGTTAACGACCTTTTTTCTACGTAATAAAAATATTCAGGATTTATTGACTAGTCGAGGCTGTTAGCTTTTAAGCTTTTATATTCTTTTCCTCTGTGACTACCTTTTAAAAAATCATAAATCTTCACAGCGGATGAAAATATTATCTGACACAGTATTATAACTTGTTTATATTTCACAGCCTCACCTCAGCTTTTATTCCCATACACTCAACTGGTGTGCTACAATTCCTGGTCTCTATCAGAACTAGCCCTTTAAATTTCCAGGCTAATGAACATAATGTTAAAGCAAACAGAGGAAGGTAGCCTGGGGTCAAGAACTAGTGGAAACAGATCATTAATAAATAGCAATTTATGTGAGTACATTGTCCTGCTCTCATAGGGACCTCAGTGTTCTTCCTCAGTCCTTCTCCAGACTCCTTGAGGATTTTTTTTTTTTTTTTTTCACTTTTCAGAGCGCTGCTTCCTCTGTTCCCTTCAAACTACACGTGATGAGACTCTGAGAAATGAAAACATGAATAATGTCATGTATAAAAACCGATGTTTTTCAGTTGGCACATGTAACTCCTCTAGTTCAATTAAAAAAAAAAAAACCTATTTGCAACATGCTCTCTTTTTCTGCAGATGAACAAAGGAATACTCCTTTACTAACTCTGAAAGTAACTTGTCACAGTGGGATTCTAAGGCCTAGTCAAATAATTGTCTTAGTGTACTACCTGCTGTGTTCAATATTGAGTGAAAATGGAAGCCAGGCCCTAACTCCAGCTTATTTCACAATTCTTCTGTTATTTAAATGATTTTAGTCAGTTTGGGGGAAGCCAGACCTTTATAAATTAACAGCAGGGAAATACCAAAGGTGTCAGATTGCATATTTATCATCTTTTTCGTGTAATACTTAAATATGTATTAAGAAGTGACTGACATAAATTAGGCAGATTTCAGAAGCCACAGGCCATGGCTTGTAGAGGACCCCCTTCTGCTTGACATTTCATCCTTGTCAAAGATCAAATTATTTTAATTTAGGCTGCAAATTATAAGGAATGAAGACTTCTTTGTGGGAATTCCCTGTGGTAATCTGACTTTTGTTGTTACTGCTGCTTGTCAGTGTGCAAAAGATATAATATGCATGCAAATAAGGTTAAAAAATATGTACTATCTAATTATCCAGCCAGTACATTCCACTTGAAGACAGTGGGAGGCCTGACACACAGTATGTGTTTGATTCATTGAGGCCTGCAGGGTATTTACACAAGATTACTTTTAATTATGAAATTAATATCTGTTTATCTAGAATATATAGCGGTAAGTGAGTATACACATGAGCAGAATTCTTTAGTAAAAAGAAATCATCTTAATTTAATACATGAAAAGGAGTGAAAAAAATCACTTGTTTGATTTGTTTTTTTGAGGGGGGGGTGGTCATCATCTGGATGTTAGTTTCACCCTTGTTGAAAGAAATTGGATGAAAACTTGGCACTTTCTCTAGAATTTATTTTTAGCCTTACCAAGTGGACTCAAGAAGTGTTGCTTTATCTCACTGTTTTTATATTCTAGTGAACAAGGTTCGGTATTAGATTCCATGTGATGAGGCAAATCTGGAAAAAGACAAATTTCTTTTTTAATCATCTAGGTGAAGCCTTATCTCTCCTAAGTTCAAAATCATGATTACCACAGAGAATGATGAAGTTAGCATTAGTGATTTTTCTCTAATAAGACATAGTAAGTAAATCAATCCCACAGATATACTTCTCTTATGAAATAAATATCACTAAGTATTTATAAAGCAGAGTGTTAAATGTGTACTTCTTTTCTCATATTGACTTATAATGAGAGTTGGGAGATGTCATCTGGGATATAATTACAATAACTACCATTTTAGAAAACTTGAAAGAGTAAATTGTAATAATTCCAAATTGTCATATGGTCTTGTGATTCTTCACACATGTGCGTCAGAGGAATGGACAGAAAATGCAAAAAAAAAAAAAATAATAATAACCAATCTGAGTATCTCAAAGCGTTGTCTGTTGGTAGTTTTTATATTTTTCATAATAAAAGGATATTGTCACCAAACCAAAACAAAATTGTCTAGTTGTTTTACTTTTCAGTCTGTTCTTATATCAGGTATAAAGTGATGTTGGATTAGAGATTGCTCTTACTGCTACTCGGCTTTTCCCTTAGCCTGCCTGGTCCTCTGTATTCATTGACATAATTATTTCTTATTGCCTATAATGCTCAGCTTGGATAGAACATACTCTAATCCAAGAATGCACCCTTGTCACTCCAGTGTAGCTCAGAGTTCTTAAATTTCTGTTTTGTACTTTACTTTTCACAAAAGTCTCTTAAGGAGCTTCTTTTTCTGCCCACAAAAATGAGGCCCTGAGTTATGATTTTTTCTCTCTGTTTCCCTCCAATATTGCCTTGCAATATGTTCTAAATAGAAGGCAGTCATTAAAATTTCTGCCTGAAATCCTACCAAACTTCCCAGAATTAACCTCTTTGTAACATATTAAAATTTCCAACTGGTTATATGCATTCCCTCTAAAGGTTGCTGTAAACAAAAATACCCTAATGATTTAAATTGATTATTCTTAAGGTAGGTTAATGATAACTAGTTAATGTTAGTGGCCACTTTGGCCTTTGTTTTGACATTTAGGACAACCATTTAATTGTTTTTGAAAGATTTATTTAGAAATGATGTGATTATGGTTTTAAAAACCCATTCAAAGATAAGGAAATACAAATAAGAAATCAAGGAAAGAAAGATAAAATATCTTACTGTTTCTGTTCTTTTCTTTTTTCTGATCAGTGTGATGGAGTACAAATAGATTTAATAAACATCTCTCTGGAAGGAATTGCTATTTTGAACATACCAAGCATGCATGGAGGATCCAATCTTTGGGGAGAATCTAAGAAAAGACGAAGCCATCGCCGAATAGAGAAAAAAGGATCTGATAAAAGGCCCACACTCACAGATGCCAAAGAATTGAAGTTTGCAAGTCAAGGTAAGTTTTATTAACATTTAGTTGTTAAGTTCCTTTGTAACTTGATTTAGAAAGGTATTTCACGATTGTGTGAAAACATGGAAGAAAAAGGTTGTGTTTTTTGTTTGTTTGCTTTGTTTTTTACTTTTTGAGGTATTGTTAGTCTACAGCACTGTATATGTTTAAGAAAAAACATAAAAAATAAGCAGGTTGTGCTGTATTAGTTTTAAAATAAGGGGAAATAGGTGTTATTAATTTTAGGATATGTTCAAAATAATGTTGTATTTAATCCTAAGATTAGTAGATTTCTGAGAAGGTTAGTAAAGAATTAGTAAGTATTAAAATTAGTTAAAGGACTATACTAAGTTCAAACCGTAAGCTCTGCTTTCCCTCCCTAAGGAAACAATGAGAGACAGAGAGAGGGAGAACGAAAGAGGGGAGAGGGAGGATAAATCGTAATAATGTAATGCATATAAATTTAAGAGTTTTAGGTATATAATATACATAGTAATTTCCAGTTTTAATGTTTTTTAATTTAGCCCCTACATACCAATTGTTGGCATATCCTTTGCATATATACTTCCAGATACATATCTAAATTGATTCTCAGTACTCAGCTGCTGATTGTGTTCACCCCATAAGCACTGGAAAGTTTATACGACACATGGCTGTGTCCCACCAAGACAAACTGTACGCCCCTTACAGAGCTGCTGTGACCTCACTCATCCCAGTCTGTATGTTTTTTCAGGAATAGACTTTTGGAATAAAGCACAAGTAAATCACAGTAGTATGAAATCAAGCACAGGTAAATGAGCTGAAAGTATTGTCAGACTGCAATTGTCCATAACTGTAGGAAAAGGTTTCTCCTCCCATCCTCCTTTCTTGGTTTCTAGTTTGAAACTATTAGGACTAAGTTTCAAAAAACACCAGGAAAGTAGGAAATAGGAGCATGCAAGTTCTGTGACTTAGAAATACCATTCTCTCAATACCAAGATGAGGGTAAACCGTATAAATCAGTTTTTGAAGGTCATTATAGGAGCAGTGACAGAAATATATATAAACTGAGTTGACTCAACTTTCCCTTTCTTAATTCAACTTGTAGTTTTGGTGTTTTATTTTCCAAGATCAGTATAATCTCATTGATAAAAATGACTGTTAACAGCTAAATACAAAAAACAGATTATGTATATTAATCAGTCTTTCCTTTTTATTAATTTTATCAAGAACAATTTTAATTTGATGTGTTTTGCAAAATAGGCAAATGTATCTCAAAATGCTTGTTTTAATTTCAACTTTATTCTGTTAATTCTTAAATGTTATACTTTATAATTAAAAATGAACCTTACTTCTTAAATTATCTGTTTGTATCACTTTTCTAAACGGTAATATTTTTATCATTTGATTTTTAACTTCTTGACACAAAACAATAGTAATAAATTTGAAAGTCAATAAGAATTTTCAATCTAAATATATTTTCAAATTAACATAAAATTATTTCATTTTTTACTTTTGCATGAAATGTGACAACTCTCATTCTAGTCTAGCAGGTTTATTTAACCCATATTCAATTAATATTTTTTGCTCTTAGAAAATACATAAGGTGGAAAGAGCTCAAAGGATTATGGTGCTGGTGCACAGGTGAAATGGTGATAGAAATTCTATGAGCACTACATCCGAGGAAAGAAAGCAAACATTGTAAGAAAAAAATAAATAAATAGAATAAATTTAAAAATATTTAAGTAAAGAAATAAAAAAAATCAATAATATAATCTTCCTCCTATAGGAAGTGTTTTTTCAAAATATTAACTAAAAACTTTTCTGATGTACATCCCATTTGTATTATGCCATGGACTCCTGCACAGTTTATTTGCTATGAGGTTTTGAGGACACTTCACAACATAAGATTAGAGTCTTCGATTAATAAATTCATGGATTGAAAATTTTATATTTTAATTTATTTGAGTTGACCAAAATTATCAGCATTTAATTTAATTAGAAGATTATTCCAGCAGAATATTTTAAAATAGTTGTATGCACTTAAGAAACATATTCATACTGGCTTTCATTTAATTCAGACACTTTGTGGATTTGTCCTTCTTTTTTTCTGTTGTATTTCTTTAATATAAAAGGGTGTTTTATAAATGCCATATATGTAAATATTTATACATGTGGGGCTGTGTGTGTGTGTGTGATCTTTCTAAGTGCAGTTGTGAAGTAGACCAATATATCTTTAGTGTTTTGGAGCTTAATATTCAATCTTTCCATTTCTTTTCAGTTGCTGAGTTCATCTTTACTTCCCCCTTTTCTGAATTAAATCCAGGCCTCAGAAAGATGTCTAATAAATTCATTCACATAATGTATAAATGACTGATTGCAGATGAAAGTAGAGGTATTTGCATTTGAAAAGAAATATAGGCCTTCATCTAAACCATTATTTTTCAAAGGGTGTTCATTGAGTTATAACTGCAATCCTTCAGAGTCTTTGTAAGAACTTCATTCAAATTCATTATTGCCATATTTTGAAACAATAAAAATAACTATAATAAAAACACACTAGCAGTGTGTTTTACAGAAATATTTAATCATATTAGTGATCCTCAAATCATTAAATTGTTACCAAACAAAAATAACTTCCTTTCTTCCTTTTAGTTGTCATCCTCTTCTTTCTTCTCAGTAGATAGCTAAATAGCTAGCTCTATTATATTACCTAGCTAGCTAGCTGTACAAATATGCATTTGTATAAATATGAATATATAAATAAATGTGACATTAATTGGAAATTCTATAGCTCTGCAATGGTCATTTGAGAAATAAATACATCTTGCATAATTAGTGAGGATAATTTTACAGATGAGTATATCACCATCACAACAATGGTGAATGACACTTGCCATGAAAAGGCCAGAAAGCTCAGTTCCATTTATTTGGCACAAATAACAAATAGTGCATAACAATCAATGAAAGTGAAAATATCACTATTTTAAATGAAAATAGGAATCATTCTCAGAAAATTTTTTCTCATAATTAATTTACCTTAATTAAATAGTTCCCCCAAATAATAATAGGCTTGTGCTAGCTTATATAAATAGCACACTAGTTCTAGATATGCAGAACAAAATAAATTTGACTAATTGGAACTTCTAATGAACATCTGAAACAGCAACTAATATTTCATACATTTGTAGTGATAATGTTAAAAACCTATATTAAAAATAATACCTTTGAAAAGCATTTTTAAGTCAGTGAAGACCTCTCAATAATGTAAGCAATTTTTAGTTATTCCATAGTTTTAGCTTTGAAAGTAGTCAGATGTTTACATTAATGAGATGAGAATGGCTGAGGAAATCCAAATGGTATGTAAAATTTCAGATAATGATTTATACTATTTAATTACAATTACTGTGTTTTCTGTATCAAGATATTTCTAATGCCATACAACCAAAACAAAATTTAGAATTCAATGAAAAATAGGATTATTATGATATTGCAATTATCTGTATTAAAATAACTTCTTTATTCTCATAGATGAACTGTGTTAAAGATCCTAGCAATATAAACCCCTAAAATATATCCATACATATAAAATTCTAATTTTATTTTTAGTTTACTGGTTTTTTTTAAAATATTGCTTCATTTGGCAAAGAAATGAAAAGATTGACTCCTTTTAAAAGTTTGAAAACCAGTTATCAAAAGTAACTACATTCAATCCATAGAGTTTTAAATGTTTGCTAGTAGTAAGGGAGGTACTACCCAGAACAACTGGACTTCCTGCTTCAGACCTAATCAACAGAGGTGAATATCTGCCACATAAGGATCCAGCTAGGTAATCATCATGCAGAAGTTTACCTTTAAAACTGACATAAGGGGACCTCCCTGGTAGCCAGTGGGTTGAGCGCCTCACTGGTTGAGTACCTCACTGTGAAACATCTGCGGCACAGAAGTGTGAGTTCAATCCTTGGCCAGGGAGGGGACCCACGTGGTGCAGCAGACCTCTCCTGCCTTGCCTGCTGCTCCCCTCAGCAGTGTGTTTCAGTCAGTCTGCCTGTTCTGCTCCCCTCTCTGTCTTTGGTGAATCCTTTCACCTCAGGCAACTCTGGCCTGTACCCCATATTCTTGTATTCATAAATAAATCTTTAAAAAAAACCTAAAATATGATGTCATTCATGAAATCTTTGATGATTTCATTCCCATTTACCAATCCTAATTCCTTTACTTTGGTACAGTGTGCTAGATGTACTCCACTTATGGAAAATTAAAATGATTTAAGCAGTACACAGATGATTATTTTTAAAGTTCAATAGTTCTTATATTTACTCTTACAGTGCTTGTTTTTTTTCTTTATAGTAAAGGAAGCTGTGTTTTTTAAATTTTACTATTTTAATCTAAATTTTATTTTTCTAAAAGATTTATTTATTTATGCATACAAGAACTGTGGTGTAGACCAGAAGTGCAGAAAGGTGAAAGGATTCACCAAAAAACAGAGTAGGGAGCAGAACAGGCAGACTGACTGAAATACACTGCTGAGGGGAGCAGGGGTGGGACAGGAGAAGTCTGCTGTGCCATATGGGCTACCTCTCTGGCTGGAGATCAAACAGGTGCTACAGTGACCTGTGCTTAAAAAAAAACATGAGACTTAATATTTTGAGCCACCAGGGAGGCCCTAAATTTTATTTTTTAATAAGTTAATTTAAATAAAAACTAAAACTCAGTATTAATACAGGTGGTAGGTACATGGATGTGATAAAAATCATGAAGGATGGACAAGACTGAATGTAGAAAACTACATTAATGTGCAGCTTTCCCACCTGTCATTTATATATTTTCATTTGTGAATATGGAATGTGAATTCTTTATCATCTTACATAAACTTTATTGTGTATTCTCAGTTGCCCAAAATAAGCTTTTCCATGTACTTTGCACCATACATGGTCCTTCCCAAACCTATTTGATGTCTATAACTATACTAGGGAAGATGCACACCCTTATTCTACTTGGGGCCCAGGCAGGAAATTCTATATATGTGATTGATTGTCAAGGAATTTCTCTACATAAAATGATATCATCACCATCATATTGGAAACTCTCAAGAGTGGGTATAAAAAAAAAATCAATCCAAACCAAATGGACCCAAAAAATCATATGAATTGATGTCTGTGAAAACTTAGCCAAACTTTTTTCCTCTCTAAAGATGAGTAAGGTTAGTGGCTTTGATGTGTCTATCTTTAATATGGGTATGGTAAGTTCTGGAAGAGTTAAGATTACTCTGTGTTGTGTATTACCTTACTGAGATAGTTTCATAGAGATCATTTAAACTGTAAGACTTCACCACTTTTTATACTTTGTGAAGTTATACTTACTGAAAGCTGATGGTAGTGGACTTTTGCCATCCATTATTACCAATTTTTTTAGATATTTCTATGGGTTATTTAGGGTAATTTAGAAGGCAGTGTTTTAAGTTGTCTAAATATAACTGCAACATTCATTTTAGAACTGTAGATGATGTATTTGGCATTCAAATACCGGCAAGCATAACAATTTCCAAGCATTTAAAATTCAGTGATTAAATCAATTAAATTTAGAAACAAGTAAAGGATTTCATGCTGCATTATTATACCTGTATGTTAAATTGTTGGGAAAAAAAAGATCATGGTATTTGAAATGTTGCGATTCACAAAAATATATGCATATACTCATGCCATGATAATCTTGTTAGTTGAAAATAGAAAGATCCAAACATTTACTATCTAGTAACCTTTAAGGAAAAGTCTCAAAATGAGTTCTTAATCATATGTTTTTAAACTACCTCCTTTCAAATTTTCCAGGATGGGTGGATGACAGAAATAATAGCACGTATTTAATAAAGCTATATAAATACCAAATTTTTCTTCAAATTTTTAAAAATTGAGGTGACACTGGTTTACAACATTTTATCTGACATAGAGGTATAGGCGCTCACCTTGTCACATGTATGTCACCACATCACACTTAACACATAGTTATCCATAGTCTTGCTGTTTGCAATTGAAGATTTCATCATCTACCTGAAGATTTTAAAACTATAGTTTTTTTTAAGATGTGCTTACAAATTTTATAAAACAGTAACAAAAATAAGAAGTAAAAAATATTTCTTGCATGTAAAAGTAGAAACTCATTTTCAAAATATAAGACCATACATTTTTGACCTTGCTGTCTGATAAAAGCATATATGTTACAAAGAAGCATTTATGAAATTTCTGTTTGGCATAGCACTATAAATATTTCACAGAATTATGAAACTCCTACAAATTTGAAATGCCTTAATCATAAATCTCAGTAAATTTATATTTTAAAAACAATTGAAACAATGGTTGACAATCTCTAAAATATTCTTATATATCTTTTGGAATACATTTTGTGGCTAATGTTATTGCCCTTTCCCAAGTTCAGCAATCAGATTTTCAATATCCGAAACAAAATGTTGCATATGATATACTTCTAGAAAAAAAAATGACATGGCATATAATTCTAAAACTTCTTATAATAAAATGGATAAGCCCACAAAGTCAATTTGGTTCAAATGTAATGGATTGCTAATGACTTAAGCAGAAGAGTGGTATTTTCTAATACATGTATGAGGTCATTGATATTAAAAGTTCATTCTTGAAATCAGATTTAAATTATGCAAAATGAGGTGCAACTTGCTTTTACTTAATAGGAAAACTTGAGAAAAAAGGATGTTTTATTTTTGTTGTTGTTGTTAGTAGTTACATTTTTTGGACATTATCCAGTCAGCTGATTTCATGGAAATTATATCCATATAGATACCAGTCCAGTTCCTCCACGTTAAATAATTATTCTTTTGCCTTAATAAATTCGTTTTGTTACTATTTCTTTTGTAAACTGTGGATTTATAGACTCGGGCATTGTTTGGTGTCTGTTGTAGGCAGTGTCTATTGGCCCTTGAACAGTACAATTGTTAATCAGAGTGAGCTACAGATATTACTTGAATGCTATAAGGTGACAGTTTTAGACTAAATCTCCAATGGTAAACATGAGTTATTTAAATGAGCCCTAGGGAGCTTTTTTGAGAAAGTTCAAATGGCTGATGAATGCCACACTGTTATTCTAATTATCCCATAATATGGCACAAAATAACAATCTCATTTCATCCTTTTATTTACAAAGCTGCTCCCATTATCATTATATTTTACCTGTTCAAGCTCTGAAAGATTGCTCCTCATTGAGAGATTCATTAAAAGAGAATAATTATATTATATTTCACAGATTGGCAGAAAGAAAATGTATCTTTGAACAATTCCATTTCCCTGAACAGTTGTTCATTTCAGGGTTGAAGACAGGTCTATTAAGTACCTTCTACCCTTTTTAAACATGTCAAAGCTAACCATTAATATTGAAATTAGTAATTTGGTTCTGATTTAATGAAAGAATCAGCTTTTTTTTGTCAAACTTAATTTCTGTGCATAATTAAAAAACAGTATTTTCAAAACATATTGAATAACAAAAGTATTTTATGTACAGTGATTTAAATTCATATCTCTTCTGATAGTTAAAGCCCTTAACATATTAACTTTTCCCTGCTAATGCTTGAAAATGTACACTTATCTATCCAAAACACTACATAAATTGCATTTTCTTGCTAAATATGTGACATTCAAATTTACAGATTATTTTTCTTGTTAGACTGATAGTAGGAGATAGAAAAAGCAAACAACTTCAACAACACCCTGCTTTTAGACTTACCATAATAAAGTTTCATGGAATTTGTGATTAAATGTTTTTAAAGTTAAAAATGAGAGACATATGCACAAAAAAGTTACTTTAATAGTAAATAGGTCTGAGACATGTTCCTTAGTATTTGACATGTTAGTGATATAAAATAAACTGCCCATTGTCACATAGTAATTGAGCATTAATAAAATAATGCATTAATCATAAATGTGTTAGCTTCTATTCTTGATATTAAGCACTTTATTCCCTAAAAATTCTAACATTATAGTCTTAATATCACCCTGATCAGCTCAAGACCAGGATATTTAGTAAGAAATTCTACTTGACTTTTTAAAGCCAAAAATGCTGTCAAATCTAGATAACAATTTTAAATGTGTATAAGATTTAAAGAATTCTAAAAAATATGAAATAAATTAGTCTGTATGTCTTAGTTGTATGTAAAATATGCTCATGTATTAATTAACAGAGCTATGTTGAGATGAAGATTGAATCTAAGGTTTTATACATTTTTGTGGATAGGCATTATTTTAAGATATTTCATTAATATATTTTCTGTCCTTTTTACTAATGAAAACTGTTTCTTCTAAAGGTTTCTTTGAGGTCTTCATTTATTTTCAGATAGACTGTGGTTTCATGAAGATAGACTATTTGAGCTTCCCGTTGCTTTTTTTATTGTCCTTTCTGCAGTTTGACTTCTGAATATTTTATATGTGTTACCTTTGTAAACATTACTTTCCATCCAAATGTTCATACAACAGTAACTAATTAACAAAGAATTACAACATGTGTTTTCATTCTTTAGGAAGGAATGAATATGCTGTTTATGGTAGATAGTGAAATTTAACTTCTTTGCAAGTGAAGAAACCATTCAATTATCAAAAATATTCCAAACAAACAAAAATGAAATAATTGCATTAGTTTTGGCATAAATGCTAAACTAAAAAAAAAAAATCTGATATTCAAATCCTTTTGGTAGACTTTAATAAATTAGGATATTTACTAGTGAGTACTTAGATATGCTTAAATATGTATTTCACATGTGTGTGTATATGTGCATTTCTGTGTGTGTGTGTATATACAGACTGACTTCCTTTATAAGGAAAGGAATGTATGCAGATATTACATTGTATATCGTAGAAAAATGGCACTTGAACACAAATTATTTTGGGAGTCCCAATCAGAAAACCAGAGAACCAAGACATTGCTTTTGGAAGAAGGAAAAGAAATGTTATTTTTATTATAATAGCAGAAGAAGAGAATTTGGGAGAACAAAGTGTTCTCTAGATACACATTATATCCCATTATTGCCAGAAAAAAGGAGAACTAAAAGAAGTAGAGGAAATTCCTTCTTTGCCATCTTGTTCCTTTTCTTCCACTACATTTCACCCTTTGGTAAAGCGCATTCTTTAAATTCCTTCACTGTTCCACCTCATGAGAAGGCCCATCCTAGAGAAATCTATCCACAGTAATTGAACAACTCACTTTCTTGATTGAGCTCTTGGCACATTTTACATCTATGTCTACTTGTGTATCAGAAGACAGTAGCACCTAAGGTCTGTAGGAAAAGTTGTTTCTAATACTCTATTGACTTTGTGTGTGAGATATCTTTTTTTGACATATTTTCATGGAGATTTGACATGTAATGCTATGTAATATTAAGGTGTGCATTGTATTGGTTTAGTGCATTTATAAGTTGCAGTATGGTGATCAATGTAGGGTTTACTAACAACTCTTCTATGTCACATAGTTATCAACTTTTGAGATTGTCTCTCAGTAACCTTAAAGTTTATTATAATGCATTACCTTTAACTATACAGTTTTTTTTTTCCTTTGGTTTTGTGACTTTCTATGAGATAGATGATAATAAAAAATTATATTCTGTGATGAAAAAAATGAACACATTTGTATCATACTAATTGTTCTATAGAAGTCTTACCTCAATCCAGCTTGTCTTTCTACTACTTTTCTTTTAAAGTGGCAATCTCAGAGGGGACTTTTTATATAGCTACTGAGGGCAAGTGAATTTCTGATAGACAAGCTTTAGTTTTCTAGACTATAAGCTCATGACTATAAGTAATTTGGTACAAAGTGAAGGAAATTAGTGACTGCAGACCAGTTATTAACTTGGTGAAGTCTGTTTTAACTATGGAGGTAATCACTTCTCTTTTCTATTTTTTTAATAAACTTTTAATGTTTTTTGTTTGTTTGTTTTCAAAATATAGGCTCTCTCCCCTCAGGTGTTGTCACCTGAGGCATTTTTCCACCACCATAGTACCCACAGTCCTCTGCCACACTCCACTGCACTCTCCTGACCCCTGGTCTCTACCCCTCTTCTTCCTCTTAACCACTTCCCTCCCAAATGTCTCAGATCTACAGTCATCTTCCAAGGGAAAGTCTACAGTTTGTACATTTATGATTTTTTTTTACCTCATGATTTATATATTTCTATATGTCTCTATAATTTACTACAGAAATGTAAAATGGCTTTATTCTTCCATCAACTTAAAAAGCACAAGACTACCACTTCAGAATATGTGAAGCATCGATATAGCCCACATTTGTGAGAGAGAAGACAAAGGTTAAGGTCATTCTCCAGCTATGGAATTGATGGCCTTCTAAGAATTAACCTGGCACCAATGAATTTTAAAAATAACTAGACTCAATAATTCAGATTATGAGGGTTTGATTTTCCTTTTCTGAAAAATGTTTATTAAATAATAGAGTTCATTGTCACATACTAATTGACCATTCATAAAATAATGCATCAATCATAAATGGTTTTGCCATCCATTCTCATGATTTGAGACCTTTACGTGAAATCTGTTGACGAACAAGATAGTGACTGCATTCTATTTGAATTAAAACACATCTTTCTCATCTTTTCCCAAGAAAGGGACAATTCTGATTTGAATATTTGTACCAATAGAAACTAATTAAAATATAACTCTTTCCAGGTTTTGGAATGATTGAAATATTTAGTTTATACTGGTTAATTTAGCATCTCACCTTCTCATGTGTAACTTTGTTCCTCATGGTGTATACAGTGTTTGCACAACTTCCATCTCTCCCTTTCTTACAAAGATTCTAAGATGGTGGTGACCACAATATAGATTCCTCAGTGACCCCATAAACAAATCACCAATGACCATCCTCCATTTATTTTGCAAAAACCAAGTCACCTCAACAACCAGTTCAGATTGTACCTGCTGCTCTTAAATTTATGTTCCCCTCTTGGTGGTATGGTGATTCACTGAACTGTTTACAAGAGCCTGCTCTAAAGTAGGTTGTACCTGAAAGTACAACCTGCCTAACGAGTTAATAACATTGTAAGTTGTTGCCTGCTGGGGTGAAAATAAATTGCAAAAGAAGACCAGGGTCAAGTAATAGGCCCTAGCTAGGCTGCAAAACCCTTTCCAAACTGGTGCTGACCATGTGCCAGCACATGGTGTTAACTGTCAATAAGATTTACAGCCCTTTTACATAGAGTCTAAGGGAGCAAAGGTTGATTTTGTTTCAACCTTAGTACTACCTGCTTTTGAACAACACTTTCTAAGCATCAGGAATACATTCTCATTGCAGTTCACTCACATATTTTCAGGAAAATCCTTTATATGGTCTCTAGGCATTGAATTTTATTATCTTGCATGTTGATGGTTATTGTTGTTAGTGATTTTGATACTACTACTTTTAAATTAAAAGGACACATTTTCATAGAGTTAGGGTATGGGATATCGATATCTAAGTTCCCATAAAATTTAGAAAGGATCATCATTGCTCATATTCTCTCACCTTCTGAGAAAAAATTTTAGAAGGTCTAAAATATCACTACTTGATCTACATATGTCAATAGAGATATAGACAGATATCAGATAGATTATGTCTTTGAGAATAAATAAGAATGATTTTTGTTTTTCTATTTCTATTATTGCTGACATCAGGTCTTAAATCTGGCATCATCTCTGTATAAAGCCTTCAGATGTACATATAAATTGTTCATGTAACTATTTTTCCATAAATGATCAGTGAATAAACAGATTAAGCTTTTATTAACACATTTTTCTCAACCTAACTATTTTCTTGATTAACTGATGGTTTCTGTCTTCATTAGGATTTGTGTAGGATGGACAAAACTTTACAGATTGAGTAAAACGGGCTGAGCTCTTGAATTGAGCAAATTGATCACTCTCGTTTCAAATCTTTCTCTTTTTTTCCCTTAAGGGAAGTAGATAGACTTCTAAGGACCATTTTACAATGTTCACTGTGTACAATTTAATGGACAGATACCAAATAACAATCATGTTAAGACCAGACATGTCAACAAGTACATAATTCATTCACTCAGCTGCTTAGTACATGCCCAGTCAATATGATTTGTGGCTTCTCTTCTCACCCACTTCACTCACACCCAATTGGTCTTTTATCAAAGTCACCAAGCATATCATCCCAGAATCCTTGCATTGTTATTTTCTCTGCCTGGAGTATATAAACATTCTTAACTCATATCCTTCACATAATTTCAATTTACACAGCTTCTCCCTCATTTCTTTTAGGTCATTATTAAAGTATGCTGTCCTAGGAGAGGTTTTCTTTGAATACCTATAAATTATGCAACCTATCCCATTCTCTCTCCCCTTTCCCATTTTGTGTTATCTGTCTATAAAATCTGAACATTTTAATGAATTCTAACATTTGTATAGAAAAGAGCACACACACATCATAGATGTACAGTTGATGAGTTTTGACAAAATGTACATTATTGTACAATCACTTTCCCAGAAATAGAACATTACCAGTACTACAGAGGCCTTCCAACCCTCCAGCACATGCCTTACACAATATCTTGACTTCCTTTACTATGGTTAAATTTTTACTAGTTCTTCAAATAGTTGAAGCTTAAAGTCAGGAATCGCTGCTCTTTTAAAAAAATATTCAATTAACATAATGGCATGTTAATCACTCCCCCTTTAAAAATATAAATAACTATAAGGATTTTGATTGGATTAGAGTTGATGAACTTAGAGAAAATTGGTATCTTTACACTGTCTTCCAATTATAAACATGGCACATCTTTGCATTCATTTAGATTTTCTTTATGTTTCATAATAATGGTTTATAGTATTTTATATAATAGTTATGCCTCGATATTGGATGTTTGGATATTTGACTATTTGGTATTTAAAACATGCTATTCTAAGCAGTGTCTTCTAAAATTTACTTTCTAATTACCTATTTTTGTTATATAGATACAAAACTTATAAAACCTCTTTTTAGTTCTAATAGTAGTATATCCATAGATTCAGTTGGATTTTAATATATGCAACCATGTCATATATGAGTGATGACAGTTTCATTGTTTTTATACCCTTACACCTTTAGTTTTCCTTTTTTATTTCTTGGTTAAGTTTCCAATGAAATGAAATAAATAATGAATGAAAGTGTTGATCAAGAGTGGACATTGATATAGGAGGATGGGAGAATAGATTTCACTATTTCACCATTTATCTGATGTTTGCTGTATGCTCATATAAATATACCTGTATCCGAATAAAGATCCCCCCTTCATTTCAAGTTTCTATTATAAATGAATATTGAATTTTATCCAATTATTATTATTTAATGAGAGAATCCTACAGATTTTCTTTTTCATTCTGTAAATGTGGTCAATTACTTTAGCTAACTTTCATTTTCTAAATAATTAATTTTTACCTGTGGTAACATTGTATTAGTCCCATCAGGTATTGTCTCCATAGTGCACACACCACCACCTCATCCTCTCCACCACCACACATCATTATGTCTGCCTCTCTTCCTGTTCTTCCCCTTGCTACCCTTTCACCTCTTGGTGTCTCAGTTCTGTAGTCACCTTTCAAGGGTTAGTTTTTCAGTGTGTCTTTGACAATTAAGTTTGTTCCTTTATGTTCTACATATTAGCAATACCATCCAGTATTTATCTTTCTTCTACTGACTTATTTCACTTAGCATTATCCTTAAATTTTAAAGCATTCATGTATTAATTAAAGAGCTGAAACTGGCATGATATCTTATTTATGCAATGCTTGATTGAATTCACTCATAATAGATTCAGAATTTTTATATGTATGTTCATAAGTTTTCACCCATAATTATTTTTCTTATGGTACTACCATTAAGTTTAGTCAGTGGTTAATTAGGCTAGCAAGATAATCTAGCTATTCTGCTGACCCTAAAATACAATTTAGGGAATGTTCAAGCCTATGCATTCTCTGAAGCTATCTACACCCAACATTTTCTTTTGAGAAGGTTTTGTGAGATACATGTTTTTCCACATTTACTCTTATGTTAGTTTGGGGAAGTTTTGTTTTCCTAGAAATGTGTGCATGCCATCTGCATTTTCACATGTATTGCCAAAAAGTTGTTCCAGATATTTTTAATATCTGCGTTTTCTTTATTGATATGACTTTTCATTACTTATATTTGAAAGTTTTTCTTCCTCTTTATTTTTAATTTGTTCTTCAGCTTCTTGAGTTTAATACTTAGCTTATTGTTGGAACTTTTAAAATATATCATTGATGTCTCTACATTGCTTTCTATGCATGATTTTAGGGAAATCCTACAGATACTTTATATTATTAGCATTTATGATAGCTAATGTGAGTTGGATTTTTTTTTTTGATCCATGTATCACTAAGAGCCATGTTTGCAATAGTTTGGAGAATTTTTTGCTATTTATTATCAATTTTTGTTTTAGTAATACTGTAGTCAGGAATATACTGTAAATAATTTCAGTCTTTCAAAATGTGATGACATGCTATATGGGCCAACACATGGTCAATTGTAACACATGTTTCATTCACATGTGTTCAACAAAGTTTTTTAACCAATGATTTTGATTTACTGTTTCTGTTATGGATTGAGATAGTTAGTTTCTCATTATGGTATGCCATGGTATATTTTACCTTACATTTTTGTCAATTTTGTTTTACTTGTGTTAATGAGAAAATATAATGGACATGCATATTTAGAATGTGCATTTTTTGGCTGTTTAATACTTTTTTCACCACAGTGTCTCTCTTTTTGTCTAGAGTAGAGCTCCTTACTTTAAGACTATCTTGTCATATTAGCATAGCTAGACTTGTTTCATTTGCTTATTTCATGGTAAATCATTTTCTATACTTAATTCCTAATATTTTTGTATATTTTAAGGTATTTTTCAAATAAGACTCTACAGTTAAAGTTATTTTTTTCAATAAGACAGGTCTTTACTACTATTAAGGATCTAGTCTATTCGTATTTCCAATCTATTAAATCCACTATCTTAGTGTTTGTTTTCTGTTTTCAAAATATTGTATTATATTTCCTCTCATTTAATCTTTTTTGGAATTAAAGTATCTTTCATTATTCCAGAGGTTTGCTCCCCTTCAGTGGGTATATTTTCAATTTAATGACAAATTCTTTTCTTTTGTTGTACAGAAGCTTTTAAGTTTGATGTTGTACCATTTATTTATTTATTCATTTATTCATTTATTTATTTATTTTGTTGCCATTGCTGTTGGAGTCAAGTCCCCAAGACATCCCAGGAGTTAGCATGATGGAGTGTTTTGGCCAAGTGTTTTATGATTTCAGAATCTTACATCTAAGTTTTTAGTCCATTTTGAGTTCATTTTTGTGTATAGTGTGAGATAGTGATCTAAATTCATTATTTTGTATGTCACTGTCCAGTTTTCCCAGTACCGTTTATTAAAGAAACATTCCTTGCTTCAGTGTATTTTCTTGGCTCCTTTGTCTTAGTTTAACTGTTCATCTAAGTGTGGGATTATTTGTGGGCTTTCATTTCTATTCCATTGCTTCTATATTTGTATTCCAATAACATATTATTTCATTGCTGGGAGTGTGATACCTCATTTCTTCATTTCTTGGTAGGATTACTTAGGTGATTTGGGGTGTCTTTTTTCCTTGCATTTAAATGTCCAAATGCTCATATTTTGAAAAGTGCCATTAAACTTTCATAGGAGTTGATTGAATCTCTGTATGGACATCTTAAAATATTGCAACTTCCAATCCATGAGCAAGTAATATTTTTTCATTTCTTTGTGTCTTCTATTTCTTTTAACAACTTCTTGTCAGTTTCATTATAGTAATTTTTTTTCATTATACATTATTTTACAATGTATGTCCTTGACAATACCTGACTTAACAATACCTGACTTGGTGATATTTTTTCACATATTAGTATACATATATTTTCAATCCATAAATCTTCATCATTATTATTGATTTCTCTATATACTTATCCACATATTTATTTTAGTACAGATGGAATGATGTCTTAGCATAGATTATTTGCAAACTGAGTGTGACTATGAGGCAGAGAGTTGCATGCAGAAAGTTTACTGAAAAGAGTCTCAGCAGTGGCTCTTGTGAGGAATGAGGAAGTTAGGTTTGGGGGATGGACAAGCACATCTGAGTTGCAATTGAGACCTCAAAATGATACTCTAGGACCTGGAACTATCTCTTTATCTTGATCAAGTGAAAATGATTTGATTTTGAATATGTTTATCATCCTGTTATTGTATTTATTGGTGGCTCCTAAAAGGGACTTCTATATGGTTGAGGCAGTTACCTAGCAAAGTTTTCAAATCCCAGTGTGGAGGTCAGCTATAAACTAAACAGAAGTTTGTATTCTTGGAAGGTGGGTGTTTTGACCATAAAATGTGGATTTGAATAGAGGAACTGAATTTGTCATTTATCCACTGAACTTCTCATTCTAATTGTTTCCTATAGATTTGCCCTGCTAGGGACCACCTCTTCAGGATTCAAGTTAAACTTTAGTAACCAGATAGACAAAAGTTACTGTGTAGCAGTTTATCTCAAAACAATTAACCAGCAGCACTACCCCTTCTAACTTCCCCTCACTCAATTAATACCTTTTGCTGGATTGGGCACTTTATTTGATGGCATTGCCCTGATCCTCACCTTTACAAGGGCATCACGGGCGTACTTTTCCATTTTTCATTAAACAGGTTATAGAAGCACCAAGATCCAATCCTAAACATCAAACATATTGTCTCCTGCTCCTATTATGTAGTATTATTCACATTGCTGCTTATGATCAATACCAATTACCTCTGCCAGCTTGGAGACTCCTTTCTTAGCTTCTGGTCTCTTGGCACCAGGATACTGAAGAGACTGGGTAGCAGCCAATGCTTAAAGTTCAACGGGACTGTTACTGCAACTCTTGCTGGAAGCATTTTCCCCTTGAATACCAGGATCTCCAGATCTGAAGAGTGTAAAGCTGCAGGGGTGGGAAACTCATATTCCCAATGTGGGTCAGGAGGAGTGATTGTAAATAAGACCACTTATGCTTTGTTTCTTTAAATCTTGAGTTCAGACATTCTATTTACTTGGGGAAAAAAAAGCATCAAACAATGGCTATTAATTTCAGATACATGTCGTGTCTTCAGGGTGGTACCACACCCTTACCCAAAACTACCTGATTATTAGTTTGGCTGAGTCTATTAGAAGGTATTACATTTTTCCATCAGTTAAACATTTTCTTGATGGTGTGACAAATAACTGGACCAGTTTATTTTAGAGACTCTCCTCTGCTTTACTTCATTTACTTAAGGAGGGATCTTTTGACCAAGGCAACATCAGGTAATTTCCCTCCCAACTAGCTGAGTCATTCAAACTTTCAATTTTATCTATGAGTCTGTCTACATAGAGGAAGTTTTCTGGTATATAAGTTTTCTGGTTATATGTTCTACCATATAGAGATCCTTGTTCCCATTTCTTTATAAAGAAGATAAACATCTTCTTTAGATATACAAACATCTTTGAACGCCATGTACAGATAAACATTAATCTTAGGCTTAACTTGGGATACTCCTCTTTTCATAAAACCAGTCATATTTCTCAGAGCTTTGCTCCTTAAAAGAATTTCTCCTTAAAACCATTCTAAAGCAGCATTGTTTAAAGGAACAGTCCATTGTTGAGAAACATTAACAACATTAACCATCTATGAGAAGTGCTAAGATATTTTACTTTCCTGACATCTGATTGAAAGAAATAGTTGGAGAAAGGAACTGAAGGACAGTTATTGGTCTGGTAGTGAAGATAATAGCCACCTTTTCTTGCAACTTTCTGTGCTTTTGACCCTCTGACCCAGGTATAGGACTTCCATTTTACAGTGGATATCTAAGATGAGGACTTGATGGATTCTCCCAAATGCAATATAACAGAGTTCAGAAGAATTAACAGAGCCCCCATGGAAAATTCTACTGCTTACTGTTGTTTATTTCACATGAATTTATATTGATTTTTCCTCTTCCTGAAAAGGAGAGAAATTAATATACTCTTCATTTCAGTGGTTGCTTGCCTCACACTGAAAGCTCTGTTACCCTACTCTAGTAAAAAAGTACCATACCTGGCAAAGCAAATACTATAAGGGTTATGCTTTGGTAGTTTACAGTTTTGTACTGTCATATGCCATATCCATCCATTGTTTTGGAAGAGCTGTACTGATGTCCTAGATCCTAGGTGGGATATGTCAAAGATTGCGATCTCTGCCTGCCTCGAGATTTTGTAGGTGGTAATAAATAGCACTCCCATGTACAGGGCAAGAAAAATGCATAAGTGGTTAGCAATTACCAAGGGTGTGCAATCCAAAAAATAACTCTGGAGAACTTGAAAGAGACTACTAGATGGGTCTGTGGACTACTATGAGCCATATGACAACATAATTTCCATTTATTGTCTAGCCCCTATATACCTTAATTTTTTATATTAGGGGGATGATAAGATCAGCTTGGAGTCCAGGGTATCAATTTCAATTTTGAACCTGAATTTTTCAATCCTCAAAAGTCTTTTACCTAGTGTTAATCACTTGAGTAATTACTGCTTCATACTCATTAGATCATTCCTCTTAGAGTTCTGCTGTCATTCAATCAATTGTCTTCAATCCCAAATCTGAGAAAGAGCTAAGATCTAGAAGCAGAGCAAGAGATAGTAATTTGGCAGGAGAGGAAGATGAAAGGCAGGAATAGAACCTACTTTTAACTGATCTTCCATTCTTGATCTGTTTTTTGTTGTATAAATTAAGCAACACTCTAGGGGAATGCCCATTCCTTTATCCTATAGACTCTCCATAATATATTTCCTTTATCTTTTTCTATGACTTAGACCCCACATCAGGGAGTAATAGCAAAAACATCTGAGAGGGGACCATGTTGTCGGAGGTCAAAAAGTACCTGAAGAAAAATGGCAGGCATTTCCTTGTTGGTAGGTAGCAATTTTAATGAACAAGAGAATGTAGTTTCGAGGCTTTGTCTTCAGTGATCACAAGACATGACTTGTCAGATCCCCCAATTCCTGAAACAGATGTTAAAAGTTTATATAGAGAGTTTAATTGTATTTGATGTATGCAGCCCAGATTTTCTCAACAACATATTACATATTATAACACAACTTCTCAAAGCTGTATCCTTGGAACAATTTTTGAAAATGGACATTTCAAGTTTCAAGACTAGAAGACAAGATCCAAGGGAAGTGGATAAGGAGCCTCCAGTTTCCTGTGTCTTGCTTGCTGAGCACAGGGAGCCATTTTCTCTTGATTTCCTTTCCCAATACCCCATTGCAGATTCGACCTTCCTGATAATTGCAATAATTGCACCTACCTTTCTTGTGGCTATTAAGTGTCAGTTCTTGGTATCACTCTTTGGAGATTCTGCCATTCCCATTTTTATCAAAAGAATCCTAGCTCTGTAATGCAGGAGATATCCTGTGAAGTCCACAGAAGGTAAGTACGCTAAGCTTCTCAATATACTGTTGCCGCGCTCGATAGCACATTTCTCATTGTTTGGTAAATGGAGTTTCTGATGCTCTACCTTGAAATTATCATTAGATGATGGAGTTTCTAGTCATACATGTATTTCTTTTCCTCACACATGCACAATAAACTGAATATTTTAATCCCTTTCTCCTATATCTTTTGTGGTAATTCAAAATTTCGCCTTCACTTAGAATGGGTTGTAAATTTTTCCTTATTTCCAAGAACCATCCAAACACTTGTTAATACCATGGCCTGGAGTATGTTCCAGGGTTTAAAATCGTATATCACAGGACGGTATTCCCATATTAACTAACTGCTGTTTCAGGACTAATATTCTGTCACCTGTTGTCAAGGACTGTCAGGATCTACGCTATACACACACCACCACCCCCAACTCTTGAACCTCCCTAATCCACTGCAATGATAGCTTCTCTTCTCTCTAAGCAGTCCCAGAATACTCTCATTTTGTTAGTACTGGTAGCTGACCCTTTATATTGTGTAGTTGTCCAGTGGAGTGATGGCAGTAAATCCTGAGGAAGATAGGCATTATCTGTAAGAAACCCATCTCTTTAGGTTTCTGTAAGTGGGGGGTATGGAAGCTACCATTTTGTAAAAAGAAGAAACTGAGTCACTTCTAAAGGTCCAGAGAAAATATAAGGAGAGTATATGAATTACTTATCCAGATATCCACATATCACTATTGCAATCTCAGGATTCTGATTATGGAATAGGAGACCAGATTTTAGGTCTGCTACTTTTATGATGAAGTGTAGGTTCTAGTCATTCATTTTTCTTGTTGTCTAGCTGCAGATGATTAGATCCCCTTAACTCTTGCAAAAGAAGCTCTCTGACTTTTACTTTTTGCCTGGAGTTGGTGATTAATCAGTGTGATATTTGCTTTCACATAGTCATTTAGGTTGAGGGAAGATGGGAACACGAGGGACTGAGGTGATGGTGCACTGGTGAGATGGTGATGGGGAATACATGGGGATTACAATTAATGGCAAGTATATGTAAATTTTAAAATATTTTAATAAAAAAAATTTAAAAAAATAAAAGAAACCTCCTAATTATAACAAAGAAAAAAATAAATAAAAAATAAAAATACTGAAACTGTATTGAAGGTCTACTATGTGTTAGCCTAAAGATATCTGGAGTAGAAGCAATTTCTCTGCCTCAGGCAGACTGTTTCATTTAATCCTAACAAAAACCCTGGAAAGGAAGCACTATTTTGCCAATTAGTGAGGTATACAAACTCAGACCATTGATCTCAAATAGTAGAACAAAAAGCACTGAAATATTTAGAGACCTATTTGTGGAACAGAGAACACCGTGTCCCCCGTTTTTACCTTACTCTACTTACAAAGTCTTATTTTACCTTAATACAGTCTATGAGCTTGCTTTCTTTCAGTGCCTCCAGCTATAGTAGCCCCAGGTCTCTATGACTATTAGCAGTCATTATTAAATAAATATATTGTAAGTTAATAAGTATAAAAATTATTTTTACCTACATGTATTCATTGTGTAAAAGGAAATTATGTAAGTGTCCAAATTTAGGGAATTGTTAAATTGATGATGGCATATCTGTTAAAAACCATAGTTATTTTTAGCTTTTGTTTTAAAGTTATCGTTTCACTTTATTTTTTCATTGAGATGCAGTTGACATAACATTGCTTAAGATTGGGTTATACAATGATTTTATTTGATAGATTTATATTGCAATGTGATTGAAGAACTTCAATAACATTTGACAATGTTTATTGAAAAATTTTGATATAAAATTACATAAGCAGCATTAGTATTTTTTAATATGTACATTTATATTAAGGTTTTAAAAAGTGATTACCTTCTAATGATGAGATAATAGATCATTTCAAGTAATTTTTCTTCTCCAATTTTCTAATTGTTTCGTTTGTACTACTCTAAGTCAGGAAAATTTGTTATTTCAAAACTCTGTATTAAAAAGTTCTTGTTGATAATTATTCCTAAATTCTGAGCTAGTGGGATCATTAGTCCAATTATTTGATATGTGTGAACTGAAATGAAAGATATTTCTGCATGATTTAAGGATGTCAATATGGAATATTTCAGTGGCTTATAATAAAGAGCTTATGTAAAATTTTGAGTAAGATATTATTTCCAAAGAGACAGAAAAATTAACTCACTGAATAATTACGATATTCAGGGAAAAGCACAAAGGATAGAGTTTGCAATGTGTGAGACAGATTACTTGCTTTAAATATGTTGCATTTACTGTTTTTGATATTAATTATTGATATAGAGTTTCTCCATGGAGTAGCTCATTTATAACTTGGCACTTAATATGTACATGGTACACATACAATCACATTTCTTTAATACTAAGAAAGTTCCAGCTGTTCTTTTCCCATATGCATCTCTATCAGCCAAATGCTCATTTTTCATAAAGAACATCCTTAGTCTTTAGCCTTTACTGTTATTTTTAAATTCAATTAAAATGCCCAATCATATAATAGAAATATGTTAAAACTAGAATTAAATGTCTTAGATAAAGCTTATAACACCACACCATTATTGGAAGACTTTGATTAATTGACATCGGAAAATATTAAGTGATTATAAACATTTTTATACTATTAAAATTCTCATTTTAGAAATTAGAGATTTATATTTTGAGAAAGTAATATTATTTATTAGGTACTAGATTCATGAAAGACTCCAGATACTGAACTAATTTTATTCTCAATTATTTACCCAGTTTTTCACTGATACTATGTGCCAAGCAATGTAGTAAATTCAAATGGCTAGACCGTGGAAAGGAAAATTAAAACAGTAATTAGAAATGAGTTTGAACAGTACTATTTGGGGGAAGTATTGTATATGGAGAAATATATATATTAGGAGCACCAAATCTTATTGAAGATACTAGAGAAATTAGAAAAATCCATGATATTAAACTAGTCTTGAAGGGAGAGAATGAATTAAGCAAGTTCAAAGGGGAGGAATGTTTATATTGTTCCAGGTATCTGGTAATGCAAGAGAACATTTCCAGAATCAAAGGCATCTCAGCATGAAATAAAAATGGAATTAGCTAGTTAGTGTCCTGTTTATATGAAATGTATTCCTCTCTCTCCTACTATAGTATAAACACCATGAGGGCAAGGGACATATCTGTTTTTTTTCTATTCCCCCGATTGAGCTTGTTCCTAGCACACAGTATTAACCCAGTGATTATTTATGAAAAAAGTCGGGTATAGCCTGAAGACATAAGACTGAAGGTAAACTGTGGACATCACAGAAATAAATTAATGCTACTCTTCATAAAGAATAAGCTTTTTATAGATAAGGGAACTGAAACATAGTCTTTGGAATAGTGCTTAAGCTTATACCAAGGGTATACAGTGAACTAAGCACCAGAACTCCCTCCTGTCAAAGCCATCATGGCTTCCAGTCCAACATGATGACACTTAAAGAGAGATCTGTTGGCCTATATCTGAAGCACAGAACCAAAGAATCCAGGGAGCATCCCACTTCAATTTCATTTCACTCTGTCAATTTAAAAATTGAATTAAGCTATTCAAAAGTTCTGAGAAAAAGACTCAGCATTTAATGAAAACCCCAATGTGAATGTAGAATAATGATTTAATGCCTAATATCCCACCATTATCTTATTGTTATTAATATTGGTCAAATTAATGTTCAAAAATATCAAACCCCTGAAATATTAACAGCTCATTATTAAAACTATAAAATGTAGAATCATTATTTGCTCCCTAATTCTTCTGCTTATCCCATTATATCTCTTTGTTCTGTCTTACTCACTTTTTGTCTTATGCATTCTTAAGTCATTTGTTGATTCCAGTCTACTTAAGTTTATTATCTTGCTTTACTGACAGTATGAAAAAGGAGAAATGATGGTGGGCAGGGAGAGGATTTGATTCAATGCTATTATGAGAAAATGAATGAATCCAAATAAGTAGATTCTCAAAATTTTAACTGCCTTATAATGAAATGCCTGTTGGTACTGCCAGCCTATAGGAAAAAAAGAAAAAAACAATGAAAGAAAAGATACCATTTAGATTATAGTTTAACTAGATGAATAAATCTAAAATTTAGTCCTGGAGTTAAAGTAGTTATCACCCATTCTTTTTGACCCTTCTAAGTTCAGGAAGTTCATTAGCTATTGTTCTCTGCCATTCTGATTTAAACTAGCTTTAATCTTTTGAGATTAATGAGTGTGGACCTCTGAAGGAAACAAAGTCAGATGGCCTTGGCAGCCTTATCATTCTGTTCATATAAAACTGGTCTCACTATGACAAGTAAAGAACCTCCTGTTTTCTATTATTTGTCTTAGGAAAAGAAAAACCTGAAAAGACTATAATGAATAACACTATGATAAGATTCTTGGCAAACCACGGCCCAGAAGGACACAATCTGTGAGACCACCATCAAGGACACTGTCCAGTCACTGAATTGACCACCCACCTAGGCATTGTCTAGACCTATAAATAAAATGCTTTGGTTAAATATATTCAGAAAACTTTGAATTTCAGTCCTGAACCCTAATTCTGACATATATTCTCACATGTAAGAGGTTCCTGTCTTTAAAATCAGTTCAGTGTAATTATGACTGTCTTATTCTCTCTCATGTCATCTTCAAATCTAACTATCAGAGATCAGAGCACTACTTAATATCATCAGAAATGGGATAAGAAAATAATTTAAAAAGCAAAGTTATATCGCAATTACATCAAACTAAATAATAAATACTAATTGTTAAAGAAAAATGAGGTGAGATTTTAAGTGATGTTCTTATGAAATACCTATATACTTTGAACAAAACATCACATATAATACAGTAATGTACTGTATGTTTGAGGTTGCCTCAGCCATTGAAATAATTATTTTATATCACTAAAGCTAATCAGTATTAGTAATATAAATCGCTTTATAAACTTCATTAGGTTTAAAAGAGGTCACCATGTCATTAATGGGCAAATTTTTACTTTATCAAGAAATTTTAAAACACCACAAAATTTCTATTAAAACTCATGGAATATAGGAAAAAAAAAACATTTTATTTCTCAGATTTTTTTTTAGATTTATTTTTATTTATGTGTACAAGAACTGTAGTATGGCCAGAGGTAAAGGGGTTAGAGGATTCACCAGAGACAGAGTGGGGAGCAGAACAGGCAGATCTACTGAAATACGCTGCTGAGGGGAGTAGTGGATGAGACAGGAGAGGTCTGCTGCACCATGTGGGTCACCTTCCTGGCTGGTCAGCTAGCTCAGGCTGCAGTGGCTGGCAATAGCTTGATGCACTGAGACTTTACCCCCTGCACCACCAGGGAGTCCCTATTTCTCAGTTTAAATCTGAAAATTAAATTACATTTATGAACTGTTAGGTCATTCTAGGCACTAAACTAGTAGTGATACTAAACTAGTAATGATTACTAGGGGAAATATCTGTTAACTGAGCAGTGGTTAGCAATTGAGGAAAAAGCCAATCTGTTTGGAGTCTAATATAAAAACCTAAATGAGCAATTTCTTTTTCCAAAGCTCATCTCATTACCTGGCCTTCTGAGGCAGAAAAGTAAATGTAAGTGAATGTTATGTGGCTTAGCCCAAATTGGAACTGCAGAATATTGTGTATTATGACAAGAAAATCTGGGAATATTGCGGAACTCAAAATGCTCCTAACAGTGCAATAAAAAAAAAAAATCTCAAATACCACACTATAAAAATAATCTGTCTTACATTAACTGGGTGTAATGATGCCATATGTAGAAACCTGTCAGCCTAGGCAAATCTCTAAATAAATAAATGAGTAAAAACTAGAAATAAAAAGATAATTCATCTGAAAGATGATGATTTTAACTTGAAAATATACATACACCTTACATTACCATAAAAAACTACAGTTTTATTTATTATTTTGTGGAAAAACCATATTTGGAACTTCTGTGTTTGCGTGTGTGTGTATATGTGTGTGTGAGAGAGAGAGAGAGCTCCAAGAGTATGTGCATAAAATAGCAAACAGGTAACATAAAAAATAAAACTGTAGAGTGAAGAAACCTGTTTTCGTATCTAAAGTTTCATTAAAAAATTGAATTATGCACCTGATAGCTTCCTCTTTCAATATGTGATAGATTTTTCATATAACTTTCATAGTGGCAAAAGAAGTGTTTGCAAGCAAAAAGTGCAAGAAAATGCTGCAGCAACCTCTAGACTACTTGCTCTGTATAGGTTCCAGGCCACCTTATCTTCATTACTGCAGAATGACTGTTTCCCTAGAGTTGGTGTTCTAGCTAAGTGGAGTTGACCTTTGGAATTCCTGCCTCTGTATTGGGTGACTCTCTTTGATGCCTGAAAGTTAAGAGAGAGTGCTGCAGTGATTCACACTTGTATTTGAACTTGAACACAAACACAGTACAGATGGGTGAAGACCAGGTTGGACATGAACAAAGAAACTTCAAACAGCAAAGAAAAAGTTAAGTGGGGAAGAAAACCTGAGTTCAGATATTAATAGTAAATATGGCAGATAAATTTTGTTATTTAATGAGGTGGAAGGAGACAAAATGTTAAAGAATTAATAATCATAAAAACATAATTTCTAAATTCAAGACCAAATGCCACTTATTATTATGGAAGGGGAAATATGGAATGTACATTCTTACTAAAGAGAGGGAAAAAAACTTGACATGAAGGAAAAAATAGTAATAACCACCAAGACATGTTCTTTCTTGAAGGACATATAAAATTCTTCAAATAAAAATAAATACAATAATGTTTATCATTACAAGTAAATTTGAATTTTTGTTAGTAAATACTTTGTCATTAGTTCTAAAATAAGGAATTTTCTTTCCTCATTTCATGTCTCTGAAAGAAAAATTCAATCAGGTGTGCCAGAAAATAAATGTCATTTTGAAAACTGGCCTGGATACATATGAAATATATCTAAGATAATTTAGATAGCTAGTGTAAATAAATATCCTTATTGCCTACAACATAGCTAATGATAACCAAATTATTTAAGGAGATCTTAGAATTCTCCTACCATCTATAGAATAACTAATTTAAATTCTCTTGGCCAATGAATCATTATGTGTTAAGAAAAATGACAAAAATATATATATATATATACACCTCTTTCCTAGATCTTAAAGTAGAAAAAGATTTTACTTTAAGAAAAGATAAAAGATATATAACAAAACTTACAAATTCAATTTTGTCATGCTAGAAATAAGCAAAGTGATATAGAGTAATTGGTGGCTGGCTTTCAAGTAGAATGAATAGTCAAGGAATGCATTTCTTTGTATGTGTTGTATGAAGAGAAGAAAGTTCAAGAGCAAAGACTGCAGTGGGCACTATTTCTTTGTCTTTTGGGTCAAAAAACTGTGTATCTAGAGTGAAATTAGCAGGAGGAAAGCAGACTATTTCCATAGAGTAGTGGGCAGACAATAGCAGATAATGGGAGGTTTGCAGTGGGGAGCCACATGAACTAATCAACATTTAATATACTTAGACTAAAATATAGCTCATATGTAAACAGTACAAAAAAAATAATGATTTCTCACAATTACCTATGTAAAACTCATCAAAAAGAACAATGGCAGCACCCCCAGAAATTTTTCTTATGTTCTCTACCTAATCCCCAGTATCCACTCTCAATCAGAGAAATAGTTATCCTGATTTATAAATGCTGTTTTGATTTTCTATCTAATTTTAGCATTGAAAATATATCTTAAGCATTGTTTTTAATTTTTGTGTTGAAATAAGTAAGATCATTTAGTATCTATTGTTATGTGTATGGATCCATTTAGTTTATATATTGTTTGTGAAATTTACTGTTGTTTTGGCTTTAAGTTTCTTTGTATTCTTCACCATGTGAAGTTATAGAGACTGAGAAAATCAAGGAGAGCTACAGTTCTGGTGAGAGTCTTCTTAACTTTGGTCTTGCCAACCTGCATGAAAATAACATGGTCATTGACACGGTTCTCTATTATGTAAGACATGTGGTCACTATATTCATATACCTACTTCTTCAAAACATACATAGAATGTGGAATTGCATTTTTATGAGTGCTAAGTGAAATCTATCATGAATAGCAAAATAGTCCTAATTTCTAAAGTCCACAAATAAAGTCCCAGTCACCAACTTACTGTACCCAAAATCATGCCTCAAATCTAACAAGCACACTCTCATTTTATCAGCCACTCTCCTGGAATAAATGAAAATCCACAGGGCAAAAGTAGTTTACCTGCCTGAGGTTGTCTACCCTCAGTCACATGGTAGCCCAGATTCTTTATTCTTGTTAGCTTTCTAAGCCTTCAAGTAGATGGATATGTACATATGCACACATATCCACATCCACACACAGAGATATATGTGTGTGTATGTATAACTGAATATGTTTAAGTATATGCATGTTTAATTATATGCATTAAATATATTTAGTATTCATATGTATGCTTACAATATTCTTTTTTAATAGCTTCTAGTGGATTTGCCCAAGTTACCTAGTTACAATAAGTAAAATCCCCATTTTTCTTATGTGTAAAAGGTTACTGACTGCCTTGAGGAGAATAGATTTAGGCTGTAAGAGTTGAAGGCAGCATGTAAATTAGATCAATATTGCTTTTGTCTGCACAATAAATGAAAATGTCTTTGTATATGATAGCTTTGAAGAGGATTTTTTTTCTTTAGGTAAAGATCTTAGAACTTGACAATCATTAGGAGATGTAGGATGTGAGAAATAGAAGAGTTAAGGATACTGTTATCCCAGGAAGATTATATCTGGAATCAACTATTATGATGATAGTTTATAGGATATTTATCTAGAAAATATGTCTATTACTATGCCATTGTTACTAGGTACCTAATAAAATGGTATCTTTCCCTTTGGTATAATAGTTTAACATTTGATTTTAAAATATAATCTAAGGTTTTGCTAAGATTTCATAAGATTTCACATACCACAGTGGGTACATGAAAAGGAAAGTACATTCATGCATTTTTAAAGCTTTTAACATATATATATATGTCATATATATGTTATATATATATGTTATATATATATATATATAACATATATACATTGTATTGCAGATTGTGTGTTCCATGTGAATCTATGGTACTTAATACTTTAGGAAATCTAAAGTCCAATCACATCTGCATCTAGTTAAAGGATTTCCTCAAAAAATCCATCTAACTCAAAACATTATCTTCTTTGACTGATAAATCTGTGTCTAATGAATTTCCATGTTAAGTCATTGAATTCAGCTACCATTTTGTCTAGTTGGTATTAAAGAAAAGCTCATTGTTGATGATAACACAACTGTTAACTAGGAAATTATGAAAAAAGTAGAGTCATCAAGGAGATTTTTGCTATAAATGTTAAGAGTTGTTGAACTGGACTCTGGATGTTCTAAGGAAAAATATACCTAAGATTAAACACAAGTATAGCAAGTTTTCAAAAAAAGAAAACAATAGAAGGGTATAATGCACAAAGGAAATATAAAGTTAAGAAATAATATTACATTTGACTGAACATATTCAGTTCAAACAATACTTCACCAAATTATTAATTACTAAAAAATAATGATCATTTTTCATGAAGAGCTTTTACTTGTAATGTAAGTTGTATATTAGGGTGATTATTAATAGGATCATTTTATATATGAATCCATGAGTCCTATAACTGATCATTTAAGAAATTTTAGATGGATGATTAAAAGAGAAATGAAATTGGAAGAATTAGATACACTGTGCTATTACATAGAAGCAGTTAAAATGATGGTTGCTTCTAAACTAGTACTGGACATTTATTGAGTTAAATTTGTTAGTAATATTATATCGCATGGATTTGAAAATATTGCTACATTTTGGAAATTAGGACTACTTTGGAATTCACAACAGATTTTATTTAGACCTCATAAAAATGTACTTCCATAGTTCATTTGTGTTCTGAAGAAGTAGTTATATGAATTGAGGCCTATCACTAAATTTTTGCATTTTTTTTGGCTCAATAATACTCACAAACATAATGCAAATTATTAATGGTAAGTAGACAGATAGTTTTAACAGAGTTATGGAGGGTATGCCCTAAAGAGAAGTGAGTGGCGGGGTTATGGAATCCTTCAGGTGAGTTGATGTGCTGTGGTACCACTTCCTCCCTTTCCAGAACCCTCCGTTACTACTTTCCTATACATTCAGTCAAACCTTGTGACTCAAATTTGAGTCACTAAGTGTTATCAGCATTGGTATGCATTATGTTTGTATATGTGTGTATTAGGAAGAAAGAGAGAAAAGAGTAGAGAGAGTAGAAAGAGAAACAGAGACAGAAAGTGGAGAGACAGAGGTAGGGGGAAGGAAGAAACTAATAAAATGTAGATAACATTGTGGTTGCTGTTGGCTTCCTTTATTCATTAAGCAGTGTATAGCACTCAACACCTCACAGTGGCTGTCAATGAACCACCATGAGTCTGCTTGCTGACAGTTGTTGGGGCAGTGGAAAGCTATCTTTAATTCTCAAAAGGATTCTTATGAATGTGGTAAACAGAATAAAACTCCCTATTCCCAAGATGTCCACAACTTAATCTTCAGATCTTCAATATGTTGTTACATAACAACAGGCAATTAAAGTTGCAGATGAAATTAAGTTGCTAATCAAATGACTTTTAAAGAGATCACTCTAGATTAAATGAGTGGAACCAATGTAATTCCAAGGGTCCTTATAGTAGAAAGGGAGGTGAAAGAGGGAGACCGGAGAAGTGATTGTGTGAGAAAGGAATGGCTCATCATGGCTGACTTTGAAGGAGGCATGAGCCAAGCAATGCAGATGGTGCCTAGAAGCTGGAAAAGGGACAAGAATGGATTCTTCCTAGAGTCTCCAGAAAGGAATACAACCTGCCAACACTTATTTTAGCTCAGTGAGACCCATTTTGGGCTTTTGTTCTCTAGAATTGAAAGAAAAAGAAAAGTGTTGTTTTAACCCACTGAGTTTTGCCCATTTGTTTCTGAAACAGAAAACTAATGGAAGGGAGGAAAGTAGGAAAATAAGGCTATACAGAGTTCAAGAGGAAAGTTGTCAAGATTCAGCAAAAGCAGCATAAGAACACTGAAATCTAATCAAAATGCAGTAGGAAACCATGGAGGTTTTTAAACTGGGTAGTTTTAAAAAGTAAACTCAGTCAGCTCTGTGGAGGAAAGATCATAGGCAAGGAAATCACCTAGAAAAGTATACAGAGAGAAAACAGAAGCAAGTCCAATAAAGTGAAGAATAGACGTAGGAAAAAGTACTGGAAGGCCAAACCATATGTTGCCATTAGCTATTTTGGGTGTTGACATGACAGATGATTTATGTGTTTTCTTTCTGCTTTTTTTTTTAACAAGTTCTTTATGGAATACATTTTAAATACATTTTAGTTTTAGTTTTGTGTTTTGTTTTGTTTTGTTTTTAAATAATGGTAAGTTGCATACCTTAGGGAGAATGATTCAGCCCAGGTATAAGATGTCCCTGTCTTGTGAAGAGAGAATTAAAGAGTGGATGACACTCAAGATGGAATGAAATACAGAAACCAAGGAAAGATTACACATTTTTACCTGTTTCCCTCATCTTGGCAGGTAAAAGTAAAAGCTGGGCATTGAGATATTTTTATCATGCACCTGCAACTAAGGTAAACTTTTTCTTGATATGATTTCTGAGTTTTCCTAGTTTTTGCCAGAAAATTTATAACAGAAACATTATTTCTAGATTATTCAGTAACTGTTGTTTTGTTCAGCATAATGTGCATATTAAAATAATAAGGTGCATATTCCTAAATGACAACATTGCTAATAAAATATAAAGAAAACTGTTTTTTAAACAAATTCAAAGGACATCAATAGGTGGCTACTGAAGTTGTTTTTATTTTCTCTTTATTTTTTCTCTTTCTTATCCTAAGAAATTTTTAAAAGCAGTGATTTGAGATCTGCCCATCTCTGATTTGATCAGAACACCGAATGACTCCTTGTTCATCTGGCTTTTTTCATCATGTAGAAATGGCCTAACATAAAACCAAAGCCCTGAATATTTAACATGTTTTTTTTTCTTTAGTGAATTAGTAACTTCTGTCAAAACCCATATCTCTAAGAAACTTGATTTCAAAACTGGAAACCTCTCATTTGGTGATTTGAAATCTAGTAGCAGATAGGCGAGGCACTAAGCATAGAGAGGTTAAATGGCTCTCTTACCATAGCTGCACAATTCTGCCATCAGTAAGACCACCCAGGATCTGAATTAGAATGAGCTGTTTAATAAAATGTTCTCTCACCTGCTGGTTTATGGATTGATACCCCCAAAGAGGGAATAGTATAGATCTGTCTAAAAATTGGTTTCCAATTTAGGGGTTCCAAAAATGCTGTTGAAATATGCCTTTCACATTGTGACAATTTATAAAAAAAAACAAAAAAAACAAGTTTGAATTGTAGTCAATCCGAGATATGAATATAAGCAAACAGACCTCAGCTGACACAGAATGGGAGTATTGCTGCAATACTTTTCACAGTTTGAATACACTTAAAAATACTGTGGAAAGGCAGCCTCACCGTGTTCCACATTCTGAGTTAGTGCTGACAGTGCAGCGCCATTTTGTAAAGAGAAGACACAGCAGGAAGAATAGACAACATGAATGAATCATGTCATATTTACCATAGATGAAAATTCAGTGAATAAGAGAGCTCACAGAGAGGGACTCTTGAATTTAACCATTTTAATTAATATCTTCCCAAAAGATTTTCATAACTGTTTCTTTGAAAACAAAACTATTAAACGAAAATAACTTTTCACAAACAGAACAAATAAGTTGTCATAATTTCCACTGCTTTCTATAGAACTGATAAACAAAACATTCAAACTTCAAAGCAAGCATTTGTCCCTCAAAGATTGTGCCTCTTTTGTAAAGAAATTGTAAAGGATGTAAACAGTAGATGCTACAAATAATTTCCAGAAGTTTATCTGAAGCTCCTGAGATTAGCTTGTGGCTCTTTATGCCAGTGTTGCTTTGTTGTCTAAAATGACATTATGGTATGCTGCTTAGAGAAGCAAAATGTTGTAGGCAACAAGATATATGTTGCCTACTATGAGGGTTTGTGATTTTCACTAGTAATGGCAGAATTTTCTGCTTACATTGAATAATTCACCAGGATGCATTCCTGCTAGTTTGTATTTAGAAATCTACATAAAATTTTCTGAGAATATTTTTTCCCTATAGGACAACAATAAGGTTTATTTCGCCAACAGGACAACAAGGAGCTTGAGAATAGTTTTAAAGTTAGAGCTTTTATCTAATTTCCATAAAAGTGATTACTCTGAATATTTTTTTTCCTCAAAACAAAAAATGGCAGAAAGAAAAAAAATTCAAGTTTCTAATAGGCCTGATCATTAGGTTACCTAACTATAGATTCCTTATAAGACTGATAAGAGAATTCACTCTGAGGAGGAGCTAGGATTCCTGACCAAACCAAAATAGGCCTACAAAGGAAATACCTAAAATCTGAAGACATTTTAGGACCTCTTTTACACCAAGGTCATGGCTACTTGAGACAAAGGAAATTTTTCCTATTTGAGCCAGCAATTAAAAAAGCTGCCAGCATTGACAAGTTAGAAGATTACATGGTGTGTCACGTCTTTGTGCTTAACAATGAATGGTATTTTTCTGCTTTAAAGATGATATGATATTCTGGCCCTTCCCCCTTGTTAAGGAGGACACTTAAGGGTGACACGATGGATCTGTTATTATAGTCATTTTGTTTGATCTTGAAGTTATGGTCCATCCCAGTGTCTACAAGCCCTAATATCCCATATTTTGGTCCATAGTAGTGTACAATTCCTCTACCGTACTCCCTGAAATCATATTGCCTTGGTAAACCACGTTATTGTCACTCACATGTTCTGATAAGAAAGAGACTTAGATTTGTTCATATAACCTGTTTCCCCACCCCACCAGTGTGGCATGAGACTCATTTTGACCTCATGTATTTGAGTGTAAGTAGTTGTGTCTCTCCTGGGAAAACCTGTAAGAACTCCTTTGTAGTTGCCCCCTCCCTCCAACATGGCGACTACCAACAACTATTTCCAGATAGATCAAAGGAAGTATGTAGCCAACTGAAAACTCATCTTGGACATGTAGTATGAGTGAAAATTAAAACTATATTTGGAGGCCACCAAGATGTTAGCGTCTTTATGCAACAGAGTAACCTAACTTTTCTTTACCGCTATAATGTTAATCTCTCAAAGTTTATAGGTTTTCTGAAGCCTAAGTAAAGTCTACAAAGTTATTCTTATACTGGATGTTCAAATTACAAATGAGTAAATAATTAACATTCAGTCATTGAGTCCCTAGGATTGTTTCATGTATTTCACATAAAGGAATAAGATCTAGTTTCCACTACTCTGTTTTCCCAACTGTATCTTGGAATTCATTGTGTTAAACATCTGAGGCTGCTAGGGAAAAGGCCTTTGGGGTGAGCCCAGGGCCCCCCTTTCCTGCAGTGTGCCTGTGAGCAAAAGCAGAGAGGTAGTTCAGAATCTTCACACTGATGATTCCATGTTGGTTGTGATAAAGCCAGACTTATAAAACTGCTTGATATATTTTGGATTGGAAACTTGCATTTGATTTTGCACGTTTCTGGAGAATGAATTAATGAGTTTGTAGTTCAGGTTCACCATCCTACAGTAACAAGCATAAAGGACAGAAAAATACAGCTGTGTTTTCCTTGATAATAATCAGATCAGGTTAGCAAAGTGTCACTTGCCTTATAGAAAGACATTTGCTTCGAAGAGGCTAAAGATATATTTCTTTAACCACACTATCCAAACAGAATTGTTTTCATTAGTTGGGCTGTTTGTTGTTGTTTTTTTTTTGCCGTTTTTATATTTATTTTTGCTTTATTTTATTTTTAAGTATGGTGTTAAAGGAAGGAATTTTTAAGTAAAAGAGTGATTTCATAGTAATTTTATATTTATTATGGTAAATTATGATGATTTAGAAAGAAATTTGTAAATTACTCATCACAAAAATGTTTACTAATTTAATCTGTGTTATTAACTCATATCTATCATCCTCAAAATAGTTTATAAATATTGTGAAGTGTTCAATTTTTAAACAGGATTTTATAATGCTATATAGTGGCATACTTACACAAACACATTAATTTTTACAGAAACTTTGTGAAATTTATCCAGATACCTTTGCTTCAATTATTACACATTTTGTTCATAAACCTTCATTGCATTTCTCCAATTACAGTCAAGAATCATTATAGTTATCCCATTCATTACAGTGTTTCTCTTCGATTACAATGAAAAAATAGTAAATATTACTAAACATTAGGTAAATACTGTTGCAGCACTTCAGTCATTTAAAAAATGGTTACAATAAATATTGAGTATAACATCAAATCTATCAATGTGTTCAAATCCATAGTCATTTTTAAAGCCTGAACCTACAATAAATAATAAATTTTGGGAAAATTAGGAGAAATCTGTTCTTAGATTCTGAAGAACTATGCCAAAGAACAGCATGCTGCAAACAGTATTCCAAAACTCTTGTCATTGTCACATCTTTCTGTATGACTGTATGTGCTAAGGGCTGGGTCTCAGCCAAAACTTGTGGATGCTGTTGCAAGCCTTGCATTCGGGGCAACAGTGCATATGGGTGTGGGCTGTTCTTTCTGGTAGCAAAACCAGGCTGACCCACCATAACATATCAAGGAGCCTCCTGTTTGGTTACGTCTGTCTGTGGGGAGGTTTCCAGCTGGTCTATTTGCTATGCATTTGGATGCTTTCATGTAAACAATGAAAACACTGAGGGAATTGCCCGTGGAGTCTGACTAACAACCAAAGGCTAACTTTGGATACTCTACAAGGACTAACTGATGAAGGTAAAGAGACAAGAAAGAAGGCTAGGAGTAAGAGGGATTGTTAAAAGGGAAACACAGATTAAAAACTTGTAAAAAGAAGAGGGTAATGGTTAAAAGTACAAAGGGTGGTTTATCCCTGGGAATATATAATTGGTCCAAAGTAAATAACAGCACTTATCAATTGGTCTAGCTACTAGAATATATCCTTGCAATTGATATCTGATTAAGTTCTTTTCAAATTAGGAAGTCGAATTCAGTATATGAACTCAGTATGTGAAAAGCAGCAGAGGTGTGGCACAAAATATTACTAGGTCTCTCCCAAGCCATAATAGGGCTATCATTGTGATAGAGAGATAGACAGACAGACAGACAGACAGACTTCACACTGTGTCAGGAATTCTAACACTTTCAATTCTGCCCAATCAGTTCAAGAAGTATAAGGTATAATTTCTTATGTGTCTGCAAACATCATCTTCCTGGCCCAGACATACTTGCATTTCCTCTTATCTCATCCTAATAACATAATACTCTTAAAAAAAACCTTTTGCTAAGAAGTGTTCTATTATTCCTGAAGTAGAACAACCTCACTGCCTCTGCTGTTCCCTTTACATTAGACACTACAGTGTATTCCAATAGACCAATGTGGAAATGAGGGAACACCAAGGTAAAAAATTATATTTAGAATTCTCACCTATCAGAACCATTTCGTAGTAGCTTCTGAAAATCAAGATGTACCTTTTCCTGATACTAATCAGGATGACTAAAAATTATTAAGCTCCCTTAGATGAAACATTAAACAATAATTTGGCACCAAATTCTCAGAGATCCTATTTTAGCATGCACATGTCAGCAGTCTCCACATTCACCTTTCTCTGTTTCATTCTCACTGCTCTACTACCTACTGTAAAAAAGTGTTTCACTAAAGCTTTGATTGAAGGCTGGCAGTTGTCAGTGTATTCCTATTGATGATATAATGCTACACTGACTATCAACACTAACCATGTATTCACAATGCCTCAGTTCCATTATCAGTCATGTAGCTCATGCAACAGAAGTAAGTAAAAAACAACAGTAGGAGAATGTCTGCATATTAAGTCAACATATATTTCTTTTTTTCATCTACTAAATGCTAACATAATGCCAAGAATGTAGAATGGCTTAAAACTTCCTATAAATCTTCTCTCGAAAATAATGAATATAAGACAGCATCGCTAACCTTACTTCATTGAATTAAACCTGATCATAACAGAAAAGAAAAACAAGAATCCATTCAAACTTCTTAACAGAACAAATGGCAGAGAAACCAAGAGTCTCAAAACCTATGATTTCCTTTTTTATTTCGTTAGACATATTTGACATCCTCAAAGTCTAACTTTTATTCTGTCATATTTGAATTTTAGAATCTGTAGTTTCTTAGTAGCACATTCCACCATAATATGAAGTTAGAAAATCTGTTTTTCTAATGGACAAAAGTAATATATTTTAAATCACAGTCAGAATTTTAATGCTGAAATAGATGGCAGAGATCACATGATCCCACTTCTCCCCACCCTATATGCACCAAAAATAAAGTTTTTAACTATCCATATGTGTATATAACACTATATTTGAAGGTATGACAAATAGGAAAAGTAATATATGTCCATAAGTGGCTAATATGTTCTTTTTAGGTGGAGAATATTTTATGTTATTGGTGCCTTTTTGTCCATTGAAACATTTTTCTAACAATGTCTTAAGTTTTTGGCACATATTCTATATTTCTAATAATAACTAAAATATGTTAAGTTATAATATGCTTATGTATTTATAACTGCAGTTTTGAAACACAGTCTGGAATCTCAGAAATTATCCAGACATTTAATGTTCAGTGAACTTAGGAAAGTTTCTTATCCAGAAAGATTTCAAAAAAAATACATTTTACAGCATATTTCAAATACTGCAAAAGTGGGAATTTAGGGTAATGAGATTTACAGTAATGACCAAATCAATTATAAGCAAAATTTTTCTTTCTATGAACACTTAACCCAATTCCCGATCTTGATTTTGTCTTCCTTTTTGAAGGTCAGTAGTCAGCATAAGGGGTTCTGAAATCCAATTCCAATTTTTGGTTGCTCTGGTATCTTTTAGTGCTATATGGTGGTTTTCAAGTAATGCTTTCCCAATATTTTTTCACTTTAAATCTACATGCCATAGAATTGATATTGTCACCATGATAATTTGAGAAACTGTATAGTTTTTTTTTAAATTTGCCAGTTATATATACTCTGTCTGTCCAAGGTATGATGTGTATAGTGAAGGGCACTTTTAAAATGGATAGAAAGTGACATTGCCTAGCTCTGGGCAAAACTGGCCCAAGAGTATTATGTGTTATGTAAGATTGATTTCATGAAGTCCTTCCCATGTTGGGTATAGAGAATGTTCCATTGTATACTAATAAGAAGTAATATCTGGCACAGCAAACTGTAATTTAGTAGACAGGGAGGTCTCCAGCATCTAATTGTTGTCACCTTCTAAAGTAAATTAAAAAACCACAACAACAAAAAAGCACCTTTATTTGTCCATTGATGCATACAATTTCTAGTGATACAATAAAAGGAAATCTCAAACATATTTCTCCTTTAAAACAACTTTTTTTTTTAACACAAAGAAGATGTGACATTTAAGTGTTTGAAGATATTCTAGAAATTTTCAGCCATTAGGGCTCTTAAGGTCAAGGATTCTCAAACACATTAAATGTGAAATTATATCATAAATGTGTTCTTTGTTTCCCTAAGTCTTTATATAACATCATCCCACATAGATAAAAGTACACTCTAAAATATATCCAATTGATTTAAAAATAAAATGCATTTACTTATATCCTTTGGCATGTATAGATGTACAACAGGTATACAACATGAACTATCAGATGTCATTTGGTATAACCATCAATGAGACCTGCCAGTGGATTCATCATATAATAAGTGGTCTTTGAGACTTTCATCTGAAAATAACATTTCCCTCATCTATGCTGAAACACTGTATATTTGAGTTATTTGTTCTTATTCAGGCTACTGTACTTGGGATACCTTGAGAAAATGAGTAAGATGAGCAACTTAAACACCCTATAGGAAAAGCATCTTATCTGTGCGAATTTTAGTTACTATGTCCTTCAAACCACTTTGCAACATTAGCACTTTGTAGTCCCTCTGTTATAGCAGGAGTTGTGGTACAAGCAGTCAATGGCTTGCCTCTGGATAAAGTAGTAAGGCTCATGTCTTTTTCAGCTTGGGAGCACCTATGCAAAGGCAGTATATTTTAGGAGCTGGTTAGATCAGGGTATGTATATGGTCCAATGAATAAAATACATATAGTAGGAATTAGCATTAAACTATGTTACCTGTGATTCAATGTAGAACAGCGTTCATCTCTAGGGCTGCAGAGTCAGACAGAATATTTAGAAAAAGAACTTTCCAACTCATTTTTTCAAAATTATAAATTTTTAAAAAATTAAATATTCTGTTCTTTCATCTACATACTGGAGATTATACTGGAGAGTTCTCTACATCTTTTGATTGTTGTATTAACTAAGAGAAGCCATATGAAAGCTCTTATGAAGTAGCCATCATATATTTTCGAAGTGTTAATGATTACTATTTTTGTAATAATGAAGAAGAGCCAAAAAATAAATAGAATTAATTCAGAGTATATGATCTAGGAATACTTCCTCTAATAATTTAGTATTTATTCTCCTATAATATTTCCAATATGATTGATATACACACAAAAGTAGGAATAATATTCTATATATAATATTTCAAAACTAAAATTTTAACTTTTAAAATGAATCCTGGGTATTTTCTTCATACTATAAATACATATCTTTAAAGAATTGCAATGGCATTATAGTATTCTATCATGTAGATATCATGTTTCATCATCTATTAATTTCAAATATTCTTTTTGAAAAATATATAAAAGTTAAGAAATTGTTTACCTACTACAAGATGTCCATTTGAGGGGAGTGAGTAGGATGCAAGAAAATAAGTATTTGTATAATTCAATAATAATGAACAGTTTTATTTGCTTTTATTATAAGGAATGAGGAGCTATGGTATAGTCATTTAAAAAAAGCTCTGTCACTAAAGTAGTGAAGCTGTAGTTCTTATCAGGAGCAGAACACATATAACTCTGGTAAGTTAGGAAATAATAAAGCATCAACTATTAACATAATAATATAAATTTATAGCATCATTTTTTTAAATAAAATGATTTTTGACATACTGATAGGTCTGGCACTATAGCATATGAGACTATTAAATTGTGAACAAGATTTCAGAACTTATTTCACTTATATTCATAAATAATACAAAGAAATTATTATTTATCAATTAAGAATTAAAAACTCATCTGTAAAAGACATGACCAGATGATTGAAAACTTGCAATTTGCATTGACCTAGAATTTGATTAGTCTCATCATCATTTTGAACTCACTTTGGAAATGTGTTTCCAAACTTCTGGAATTCTGTTAATCTGTTTCTGGTAGGACATAATTGACATTGTAGATGTCCTAAGGACTATTAAGAGTTGCTGCTTGATTTTCTTGAGACACTATATGTTTTAGCTTTTTTCTTTTATCAAATGTAGAGGAAGCATGGTCCTTCCAGCAGGCAGAGACTCTGTGAATTGAAACTATTAAAATTTCCACACATGGATGCCATCTGACTCATTCTACACATGCTGCAATTAAGTGTTTGCTAAATGTTGCTTTCCTCTCTGTGAATGAAAAGCAATTAGAGGGGGAAAATGTGGAAAGATTTAAGTGTAAGCCTGGTTTAGCTGAGAAATAAGCTCATTTTGAATTATGACCAAGGATCTTTTGTTCTATTGCTGGGTGGGGGGAATGGTCATAATTAAACATTCTATCAACAAGTTTTCAGGCAGAGACTTTTATTGAGTGACAAGCTGGTGTCAGGGCCTGTGGTGAGACATGGGAATATAAATATCTATAAGGTATGGTACCTGCCTCAAAATGAGACTATAAAGCATACTTAAAAGCAGAACAAGACAAAGCAAAACTATAATACAATGTAAATAAGCATAGCCACTAACTATCCAAAGCAATGGTAACAAAAATTATTAATTACTTTTGCCCCAAGGAGATGGAGCTGATGATGTTTAATCTGATTTCTTTTTTAAGATGAAAATGTATCTAGGTCAATGAAAACCATGAAAGTAGAAGAAACTGGTTTTGTCTCACACACACACACACACACAAACAGTGTAGTGTAAGAAAGTGAAATCTGATGTACATGAGCAAAGGTACCAAATGATAAAGACTATAAAGGCAGATAAAGAAGAGCCCATGTTTAAAAGTGTGTGGCACACTGCACTGACAAATCCAGATTTTAGGTAACCAGGAACTGTTGAGATTCTTATTAAGAAGTGACTTGTATTTTAGTAAGAAAACTCTAGCCAGGTGTATGGGGAGTGAATTAGTTGTCAAGAGGAAAAGTAAGATTGTCACATACAGAACTGATCATTTCATACCAAGGCAAGGAAATTCCTGCAAACAAAACCCTATGTGAACCAGGATTGTTATGTTCTTTTGAGGAGCTATTCTATTTTTTTATTAATATAATTTTTTTAAAAAAAATTTACATATACTAGAGCAAGCAGGCACTCATGACCATGTGGAATTTCACCTTCTTCCTCAAATCTTAGACTCTTCTTCCAATTGACCATATAAGTCATGGCACTCTGATGTTAACCAAAGACCCTCCACAGTCTCCAAGACCATCCAAAAGGAGCATTATTATTGAGGTGTAGGACACTCTTGCACAAAACCATGAAATATTAAATGTACTTGTGATTATTTAAATCCCTCTGCAAGACAATTCTGAAAGTAAAATTTTAGAATAATTAAATCTAAATACTGTTGTGTTGCTTATCTATGGGTGCAGTAAGAACATAATAATATGCAGATATAGTTTGCACATATACACACTTACTTCATTGTAAACAAGTAAAAAGGTGGGAGGGAGAAAGGAGGGAGAGAGGCAGGGGACGAAAAAAGAGAAAGTAAAAGAAAGGAACAGCTAGGGATGAGAAGGGAGTGGTCAAAACGGGAGGAAAGAGCACAAGGGACTATGGTGATGGATCCTGAGTGCTATGGTGGTGGGAGAACTAGGGAGATTACATCTGAGGGAGAAGTCAGTTACTGTCCAAAAGTAATAATGATATAAGAAAATAAATTTAATTAAAAATTTAAAAAGCAGAGGGAAGAGAGGGAGGGAGGCATAAGTCAGAGCATTTACTAGTAACAACTGATACCTAAACAGCATGTGAACATCAGTTTCATGTTCATACTCTGTTGTCACATCTGAAATAAGATTGCCAAACACAACTGGTGCAATCATGAAGGAATTGCTTGCGTAGCTCCTTCAAAGACTTAAATCTCAATAGGAAAATGATTAGAAAATGTTTTTCTGATCTAAATATTTAAGTGTTTTCATCGTTTCTAGTCATCTATACAGATTTAGAGAACACGTTCTTTTTATCATATGAGACACTACTTCCAACTTACAATTTTACACATACATATGTGTAATAATACATGTAGATATATATGGTAGCAATAATCCCTGACTTTCACATAAGTTTTATACCATTAAAGAACTTCAGTGCTGTGAATCTGTACCAAAAGCCTCCCTAACCTGATTGAGATACTGGAGTTACTTTTACATGTATTTCACATTTTTAAATTGACAGACCATCAATTCATATCTTTCCAGTGTATCTCTTATATGTGTCATTTCTGAAATTTATAAATAACAAGAGCTATTTTTTTTAAGTTTCATTGCTACCCTTCACATCATTTTAAATTAAATCACATGTTGTACTGTATGCTTAAATTCTTGTTTTAAATCAAAGAATCAAGGATAGTATAAAGCAACAATTTTTTTGCTAGCACTCAGAACAAATATGGTTGTATGCTTGACCTTTCAATAACCCAACTAGGAAAAAGCACTAAGTATCTCTTCTTTTTCCTTAACCATTAGTAAAATGTTGGGTCCTGGTATGAAGAAATAAATAATATTGTTAGATTTTGGAAAATCATGGTTTTCCATCCCTAATCCATACCACCTCCTAAGCACCAACAAACACAATGTCAATGAACAAATTTATTGGAATCTATTTTCCTTTTTCCCTTATAAGTCCCAACTAAAAGGTATTTAAGCCTAAAGAAATTCCCTTTTTTTTTTTTTTTTGGATAGGAAACTTTTACAGGGCAGTCTGGCCATGTGTTTTTCTATTATTTTATTTTACCATGGTAATGTTTTCACTTTAAATTATGCTTCCTTTGACCCCCAAAAGCACCATTGTCTGCCTGAGATCCTTGGTTCACTAGCTTTTAGCCCCTAATAAATTAGTAATGTAACAAAATAGGAGGCTTTGTGGCTCCTGTGTCCTATTATTAAATTGTGGTTTGGTGCTAAAATGTTTACACCACAGCCTCTGTAATGACAGGTAACTGTTTGACTAATTGAACCAGACTCAATAAAATCACAGGGCTACAGTAGCTTCAAATTCTTTGGTCTAGTCATCTCATGTTTTCAAGGAAGACTGAGCCTTGCAAATTAAAAGACTCATGCAAGATTGTACAAACAGCAAATAATGTGGCTCGGGCCATGATATTCGTTCCTCATGTTATTTTTCTTTGAACAGAAGTTTCAATATCTGTTAAGACATTGAAGAAAATATACTTAAATTTATCTATTAAAAATCATAGAGCCTTATAAAAATGTTTTAAATAATTTGAGGCAGCTTATGAGATTTTGAGGTCAATCCCTAATTTATTGCTTGGTCATAGGAAAATGTATGTTTCTGTGAAATTCTTCTTTTCAAATGTGTCTGTACAGGTTTTGGCCTTCAAAGCTTGTATTCATGTTATATCAATGAGCATGTAATCAGTTCTGCAAGGTAGTTAAGGAAGATGTCTCCTGTTTACCTTATTCTCATGTGAACCAACACTACATGTTTATAATTTTTTAAGTCACTTTTCTGTCTTATGTTTCACTTATATGCTGCATTCTTCCCACTAAAAGCTTTTTAAGGGAGGAAAACTTAAGCATCTGTCTAGATCCCACAAATTTTAGAAAATGGAACCATATAAGAGATCAAGGAAAAAATAATAATAATTAAACACAACACAACCAAACAAAAATAAACAGGCAACTATAAACCAGGGGCATTCTGCACAAGGATGAGGAGAGAGAGGGATCAAAATGAGTGAGAGAAGAGCACAGGGACTTTGGTGATGGTGCACAGGTGAATTGGTGTTGGGAGTTCTATGGAGACTACACCTGGGAAAAGAAAGCAAGCATTGGTTTAAAAAAATGAACAATGATATAATATTTATAAATATATATAAATTATTTTTAAAAAAGAAAATGGCTTCATCAAAAATAGACCTTCAACATACCAATCTGTTTAGTAAATTAACAAATGAATTTCTCTTTGGCACATAAGAAAATGTACATATAAAAATATTTTTCTCAAGGTCACATGGAAAATAAAGAGATGGAACTAAAATATTGTGTTCCTATTTACTTGCCTATTGTATTTGTACTACTTGCCACATTGTATTTGTACAGATTCAGAAAACCTATACCACCAAAAACTCCCTTCTGAGAAAAAAATAGATTTCCATAGCCCTTCCTGAAGACTGAGCTTTGCAACTCCTGTGGCCTTCTGGCCAACCAGAGCTAATTGGCTGGAAAGATGGGAGATTCTCCAAGCCATATACCATGCCAGAAACCGTAAGCTGAGCAGAGACTTAGCACATGAAGTGCTTGTATGAAAAAGTTACAATAGGCTAAATGTCAGCTAAGTTTGTAAGGGAACAGAAACTGAATAAGCAGAGGAACCTAGTTCAGGCAGAAATAGGAAATATAGCATACATGCGCTAAAATATGGAAATGCTCTGAGAGACAAAATATGCATCGAGTGAGAGAAGCAGGAAACTGGACTGTATCACCTTTGTCAGTTTTACTTTTCTGCTTCCACTATCATCCACATGCATCTTGAAAATGAAGCTTCTTTCCAATGAAGTAAATTGAAGAATATCCTCACTTTGTAACAGCAATAAATACATTATAATAAACTTAGTGACAAGCGCAGGAATGCATGACCCAAGATTCAGAAAGATTCTATGCTGCCTACCTATTAATTCTCTATCTTATGGAATGTTAAAATATTTTTAGTATAGATAATTACATTTTTGCTACCTATTTTAAGAAAATGTTTTCTAAAGTCTTCTCTATGTAGTTGATTTTAACATTTGTTTTGGATTCAAATCATGCTTCAGTATTTCTCAGGCGTGCAAACAAAATTTCCCTAACAAATAAAATAAAGATGACAAATGTATTGCATCTAAATAGGAAGTTTCTAAATCTACGAACTGCAATTCAGTGCTGGTTGTTTTCTGCCTTGCACTATTTCTTCTGATCTAGCTAACACCTTGACCTGGATTGCTCCCATGATGCCAGAATATGAAGTTGCATTTTGAGAAGACATATCTAAGAGTTAGAGTTAGAGGAATGGGAACTCAGAGAAAAGATCTGAAAGACTAACATTCAGAAATACATACTAACTAACCCAAGTTGTGAAATTTGCACAAAGAAGAGCTGAATTATGTCTAATTCGAGATCAAACACACCAATGAGGTTGATTGTTGGTCAGTCTTGGAGCCTGCCTGTGCTAGTCTTAAAATGTGTCCAGAATTTCTTTAATATTGCTCTCATTAAGAGGTAGAAACTAATTCCCCTCCCTTTGAATGGAGCATGAACTCGGTGACTCACTTCTAATGAATGAATTAAACTGCAAGTGGTCATATGTGATTGTAGAAAATAGATCATAGAATGCATCTTCTCTATGATGAGATGCCTTACTCTGCCCCATTACGAGGGCACTCAGGTTTCCCTATTGAGACATGTATATAGATTTCTACAAGGAACTAAGGCTTGTCACAGCAGCCAGTGAGGGTTTAAGGCCTCTAACCAGGAGCCCTGTGAGTGAGCCCTCATACAAGCAGATCAGCCCCAAGCAAATCTTCAGATGTTTGGTGACAGCTTGTGAGAAGTGCTGAGTCAGAATCATACTGTAATCCACTTCTAGTTCCTGACATACAGAAACCCTGCAATAGTCCATGTTTGCTATCTTAAGCCACTCAGTTTAAAGGTCATTACCCATAAGAGATAACTAATACACCACTGTCTTTATATCCTACAGATTTACCATTAAAGTGAGTTACTTAATGTTCCAATATTAAAATTATTTTCAAATAGCCCCTTCCCTATCAGAAATAATACATAACTTTTATCAAAATGTTCAGTGTGTGTTCTAAATAAATTATACTCTTTCCTTGAGGAAAGTCTTTTTCAGTTTTATTTTAAACAACCACATTTATAAAAGAAGTACAGTAAATTATATTGTATGGATGCATGCAAAGGAAATAATCCCATATCCCTCTGTATTCTTCTAGGTTGGCAAGTAAGCAAATAAACATCATACAGAGTTATGAGAAAAATTTCACGTAAAAGTTTAATAATAACATGTATCCCTACTGTACTATGGGAGACACCCAGCTTGACTGAGTAATTGATGACTCTAAATGCCATCTTAAATAACTTAGCTGGGACAAGGGAGGTTGAGGAAGAAAAGGGAAGTCAGTTCAAACATTCACTGGGGAAAACAAAGGAACTTCTACCTTCTCCATGGAAAACAGGTAAGAAGACTAAGCTGTATTGGAATAGACCCTTTCAGAGAAAAGTTTGGATAAAAACATCAAATGCAACTTGTACTCAGCCTCCAAACCCTTCCCAGAAATGAACCCTTGGAACTTCTCAAGAATTTCCACAATTAGGATATTGAGTCCAATTATATCATAGAATCAGTCTTTCAATCCTGAAAACATTATTAGTCCTGAAAACAGATTAGTCCAATTAGGCATCTGTGTCCAATTCCTGAAGGTTTTGTTGTAGGTGGATGCAAAGGTAAGCCTATATTGTATAAGCAATTTATTTTTTTTAATATTTCATTTTTTTTCTCACAACGCTTGCTTTCTTTTCTAAGTGTAGTCCCCATAGAATTTCCACTGAAAATTCACCTATGCACCATCACCATAGTCCCTGTGCTCTTCCCATCTCTGGCTTGTTCCCACTCCCTCCCTTCTCTCTGCAGAATGCCTGATTTGTATAAGCAATTTCTGTGGAAACAAAGGAAAGAGGATAAATATTCTCAAATCCAGTTAGAAATCCTGAGATTTCTAAATGTCTGGCGTCTGAGAATTCTCAGAATACTGAGAGCAGTCAGTAGTTTCCTCATTTACAGTTCAGCATCATCAGGTATCTAGAGAGGCAGCAACTGTCATTTTCAAGCCTAGCCATCTTGTAGACCTCTCTGAAACTGACAAAGTTTTCTATCTCTGATTTTCTCCATCTCTGGTTTTTGAATATGTTATACTTTATAAGGCTTAAATGAGTTGAATTGGTCAATCAACAAAAGATTTACATGCTTTTCTTAAAGGAAAAGCAAAACTAACTTTTTCTAAAACAGATTAGCAGTGCTAGGAATCCCCAAAGATTCTACATCCTCTACCATATTTATTTTACTCATTTCTTAAATTGTAGGAATTTCACTTTTACATTTTAAAAGAAACCAAATGGAACAATAATTTCTTGTTTTGACATTGTTATTCTGTGAATTCTTTGGGCATCTCTTCATGCTGCACTCTAAATCAATAATCTTGCATATGTTTGAAGTATCTCTGTATATTTATATACATATATTAATGCTAAAATGGGTATGTTGTTTTTCATTTCATTTTTGTTATTTATTTATTTGTTGCTATTGTAGATTAATTCTTCCCCAGACAAGCTGCCTGTGGGTGGTGGTGGATGAATTTACTACTTATCTTACAGAGTCTTTGTAAGATGATTTAAAAAGCACTTTATAATCCTGTGATGTAAGAGGACTATATAGTCTATATTTATATGTGTGTTATCTTATTGTTTAAGGTATATGCTTAAATTTAAATATCAGATAGTTCAAATCACTGGTTAGAACAATTAATAGATCAGACATAGTTCAAGAACAAATATAAGAAATCATAATACTTGACTGGCAGTCCTGACTTTTTTCTTTAGTACTGGAATTACAGATGTAATAGTTCCAATATGTCTATATACTTTTCTGAGTTATTTTCTGATATTCAGATGTGTATCCTATTGTAACCTAGGTAGAGGAATGATTCTGAAATAATTCGAAGAATCACAAAATGGAGTGTCAAACCAGAGACTCGCACCATTTACCGTTGTCCTGATTATGTACTGCACAACAAACCACTGAAACCTTAAGGCTTAAAACAGCAACCATTCATTATAACTTATGATTATTTGGGTCAGTAATTTGGCAGGTAATTCTTCTACTCCATGTGGCAGGGGTTCACTTGGTGGTATTCAGCTTGGCATCTTAGTATGGAAAGTTGAAGTTTGGGTTGGGCTGAAAATGAAAAGCTGTATTGACCTGGGTCCATCTGCTTCTCCATGTAGTTCCTAGAGACTGAAGTCAGATGCTGCCATCTCTCCTCATGGTTGACCCAGAAATTGGAAAAACAGTATCACTTCTGTCATTTTCTTTTGGTTAAATCTCTGAGAACCTTCTAAGACTTGGTAGGAGAAGCACCAAAGAATTGGAGGCATCTCTCAGCTGTCACACCCTAGAAGACATACTGAAACACACACAAATATGTATCATATATTGCCTCCATCTATACTGAGAAATTAACTTTTTCATCTGTATTTCAAATCAAATAAAATAGAAGGCACTGTCCACGTGACAAAGAAATTAAAACACAAAACTTTAGGTAAACTGACATACATCAGTTCGTTTACATAGTTACACATTCTAAATGTAGTAACAGACAAATTATGAGGCTGTATTAAAATGAATGTCACTGTCTATTTAGTTAAACCAGGGTACAATCCTTTGTGTAATAAAAGGCAACTTAGTCATTAAAATAATCAGATGGTAAAATATGTAAGTATATAAATTGAGGGCCTCCCCTGGTGGCGCAGTGGGTTAAGCAACACACTACGAAGCAAATCGCAGCCACTGCAGCACGAGTTCGATCCCTGCTGCCGGCCGGGGGGGG
>JAGFMF010011671.1:2888366-2933350 GCA_019455555.1 Galemys pyrenaicus
CTCCCCGCTCTCTGTGGTGAATCCTCTCACCCCCCTACGCCTCTGGCCTGTACCCCAGTGCTTGTATGCATAAATAAATAAATCTTTAAAAAAAAAAAAGTATATAAATTGATAGAGTATAATGTCATTTCATTTTGAGTGTTTTTGGATATATAGTGTTAGATATATTTTAGTACATTGGTATTTAGGAACTGAATAGAAATACATAAAAGGTCAGGCACAGAGAAGCAGAAGTCTCTTTACCTGTAACAGCAAAATGACATCATCTCTAGCCTTAATAACTACAAACATTTTTCAAAGACAGTGATTTATGGATACTCTTCTAAGAATTAGTCGATATATTAGCTTTCTTTAAAATATACAGATGCAGCAGTTAGCCACATATATTTTATTTGGCCTTCCTAATTTTCTCTGAGTTCTAGGAGCTATGGATTTTTGAAATATTTGGCTGAAACTCAAAGTGAAAAATCATTTTAAAAAATAGAAAAGCATTTCATTCTTTTTAAAAATGCTAAAAATATATGATGCAAAATGTCATAGTTTGGCTGTAATAGCAAAATTCTTAGAATCAATCAGTCAAAAATAACTGTGTTATTTAGGCGCAATTTGAAGGCATACAAACTAAAAACAGTATTTTAAAATCATCTATAAGAGCTTTATGGCTTCTCTATATACTGATAGCTACTAGCCTTGTAAAAATAACAATCACATGAGCCCAGTGAATAGGCCACCATAGAAAAGGTTGCCTTTTATTTAGCACTAACTTGCAGTCAGTAGCATTTACCTATTTAGTTTGGGCCAAGAGTAATGGGGTTAAGTAATTCAACCTCCCCAAACCACTATTTTATCACATTTATAATCCTCTTGTAATAAAGGTAAGATAAACTAAAACACAAATACCTCCCAAATTCAGAGATTTTTTTTTTAAGTATTTATTCATACAAGAGCTGGGATATAGGCCAGAGGTGTGTGGGCAGGGAGGTGAGAGGACTTACCAGAGACAGAGTGGGGAGCAAAACAGGCAGACTGACTGAAATACATAGCTGAGGGGAGCAGCGGGCAAGGTAGGAGAGGTCTGCTCTGCCATGCAGATCCCTTCCCTGGCCTTGAATCGAACTTACACTGCACTGGCTGCAGCTTCTTCACAGTGTGGCACTCAGCCAGCTACACCACCAGGTAGGCCCCCCAAATTCAGAAACAATTTATGTATATTTACTTTGCCAGAGAATATTGTAAAAAATGTTTCACCCAATCGCTTATTTATTTTTATCTATTCATTTATTCAGAATATATTTAGAAAGAACCTATGCTCCTGCCTTCTATAAACTGAGAATCTAAGGGGAATGATAGATATGAGCAGCAGTTATAAATTAAGAAACTCACTTACTGGGACAAGAATGGGATATGATAGAATGAGCATCAAACTCAATTTTGGAAAAGTGAAGAGAGATTTCCAAAAACAAGTACCAGAAGGATATTTGAGGTTTAACTTGGCCGAGGACAAATGTGAAAAATATAATACAAAGTAAGGAATATAGAAATGTTAGATTAGAAATAATATGTTGGTTGGCACAATAAGCAAAGTATAGGTAGAGTAGCAGAGGATATGGATTTAAGTGGAAACATGAGAAATATTTGAACTGAATCTACTAAGCAAAACATATTTTTTAATAGAATGCAAGAGAAAAGGAAGCTTTCTAAACATAAACAGAGTCCCTAAAATTAAAAAAAAAAAAAAAAAAAGCAAACTGGTAAGACCAGAAAGTGTAAACTAAATTAAGTGTAAACTAAATCCTGAAGTCCCAGGATGAAAATGAAAAATTTTAGCCAATGCTTAGTGAAGCAATATTGAGTTTTTTTGAAATTTGACATGACCAGAATTATTTTTAGAATGATCTCTGACTTGGAAAAATAAATGAATTGGACACCACAGTATCAAAAGGCTGTCACATAAATTTGAATGAGGGCTGAGGAAGCTAAAAGAAAAAAAAAATCCCAGTTTTCATTGTTTTCTCAATATCTCCATTCCAAAGTCAATGCCACATATTTTTGGTTGATATTACAGAACTCAGCTTCTGCTAATACTTCAGTTTTAGTGTGAATGATACTGTGTAGGATAAAGCATCCCAAATTTTAGAGGATCAATCCAACAATGGTCTTTTTGTCCCCTTATAATTTTCATTTCCTGGGATCAACCTGGCAGTTTTTTTACTCCTAGTGATGGTGGCCCTGCCTTGCTCATCACGTCACACAACTGGACCACGCTGCCCAGGCTGCCTCACACACACAGCTGCACCTCCACTGGGCATGTGCACAGCTTGCCCTTCCTTTCCATGAAGTCTCAGACTCTCACCCTCCATGAGACCTCTCTAAAGTTCACTCAGCGAGAAGAGCTAAATCTGTTATGGTAACTAATGCAAAAGTAACAACTACTGGGGCCTCCCTGGTGGCGCAGTGGGTTAAGCAACGCACTATGAAGCAAGCCACAGCCACTGCCGCACGAGTTCGATCCCTGCCGCCGGCCAGGGAGGGGACCCACATGGCGCAGCAGACCTCTCCTGCCTTGCCCGCTGCTCCCCTCAGCAGTGTGTTTCAGTCAGTTTGACTGTTCTGCTCCCCACTCTGTCTGGTGAATCCTCTCACCTCCTGCGACTTTAGCCTGTACCCCAGCTCTTGTGTGCATAAATAAATAAATCTTAAAAAAAAAAAAGTAGCAACTACTTGGTTTTCTTAAGGCTTAGACCTTTTTTGCTGATGATCTCTACCACTTCCTAAGAGTTAAGTTTATCCTCTGAGCGGGGTCCTTAAGTATGATCAAGACTTGAGAATATCCTTTCCAGATCCCTGCCCGGAAAACAAAGCAGCATTCCTAGATGTCTCACAATCTCACTATTGAGGGCCCTGCAAGCAGATGTTTTGTTTTCTCTCTGAATTTATTTATCATAGAAACCAAGGCTAACCTGGAGCCTGTGTTATGACTATTTCAGAGAGATTTCTGATAAATTGTGTGAATACTAAGAAATTTGTTATTCTTGGTTCCCTCCCTCACCTGAATATAGGATATCTCATCCTATCTATAAGAACAAAAGGACATAATGCAGCCAGTCTCGTACCATCTTGTATTATCTATCCCTGTCCTTCTATTCCCTCACCTAGTCTATCCTGGTCACATGGAACTTTATGAATCTAGATGCTGGATGACCTGGATAAAAATTAAAAATAGAACTTTATTTCCTCTAAAACCAGACTTCAAAACTAGGGACCTTTTCAATACATAAATATTGATATCTCCACAAAAATATTTTGTTCTTTAGATTCTATTGCTCTGTATATGTATCCTCCCTTGATCTCATATTTGGGGGCCTCCCTGGTGGCACAAGGTGTTAAAGCACCTCACTATGAAGTATCCACAGCCACTGCATCATGAGTTCAATCCCCGGCCAGGGAGGGGACCCACATGGAGCAGCACAACTCTCCTGCCTTGCCTGCTGCTCCCCTCAGCAGTGTTTTTCTGTCAATCTGCCTGTTCTTCTCCCTACTCTGGTGAAGTCTCTTATCCCCTCCCCTGCACCTCTGGCCTGTACCCCAGCTCCTGTATGCATAAATGAATAAAGTGGGGAGCAGAGCAGGTGGAGTGACAGAAAAACAGTGCTGAGGGGAGCAACAGGCAAGGTCTGCCATGCCATATGGATCGCCTCCTGGCCAGGGATCAAACTGGTGCTGCAGTGGGCATGGAAGCCCTACAGTGTGGTGCTCAATCCCTTGCACCAACAGGGAGGCCCATAAATGAATAAATCTTTAGAAAATAGTAATCTCATATTTGAATGTAAATCTACAGCATATTAATTTGCATATAAAATAAAGGATTATTGCTGTTTAAGGCAGAACTTATGACAACTTAAAAATTATTACCAAATATATAAAATAAATTCATGGCATAATTCTAAAGGACTGTAATCCCCAAATTAAGCGAAATTTTACCCTTAACTCTATGAACCCATAATCTCAAATTGATCAGTTCTCGATTATGAGAAATCATTGAAAATAAGGAATCTTGAGTTCCAGATGGTGAGTACAGATAAGGAAGATTTTTCCAGAGAGGTGATATATGAACTGATTCCAAATAGATACATAAGATTTTTCCAGACATAAATGGAGGAGGCAACAGGAACATGTGGTAAGATCTGAAAGCCGAAGAAAATAGCTTGTTCCAGGAAGAGCTGTAGTAATAATAGTAGGAAAATGAGTTGTTGTTCTGGATGGTGACAGAATTAGGTTAATTTTAGGGAGAGAAATAGATGTTAAAAATGAAAGTTCATCTCTATAATCTATCATATCATCATATCATCTATCCACCAAAATATTTTAGAGAGAGAGATAGCTATAGCGTAGTAGACATATTAGTCTTGAGGACACATGTTGGTGATAATTACCATACTATCTGCTTTTGTAGGGTTGCAAACTCACAGTTTACTCAGGTATGTAGAAAACATTTATTTTATCAATAATTAATTAAGTCAAATTTACCTTCTGCTAAGTAAACAGTGAAGGAAAAATAGTCCTACTAAATTTAAAATGTGTTATGCTTTTTCTGAATCTCTTTACATGAATCCCTTTAGATAGATGAACTATGTAGCTCCTCAGAGTTCTTAGTCACCTGTCCCTCCTCATATTTCTTCCACCCTGTCATGTTCATCTGTGACCCAAGTCACCTAGGAACAGGAGGGAAAAATCTGACTTGTTGGATAACTTAGTTGTCAGGGAAATAACCCTTGTCTAGTCTTGTTACATCTTGCCCAGTTAGTGTTCTAAGCTATAGTCTGATAAAGTTAAATGTGATCTGACTGGTCAGAATTGATGCAGTCAGAATTTTGAATCTGTCATCCCAAATCCATGCCTTTCTGAGTATTTTGCTTTCTTCAACTTAGACTGTCCTTTGCAATGCCCCATGGTATTTTTCTGACTGAGACCAGAAGTCTTCCAAGATATTCCTGGAACAGTGAAACAGTTCCATCCACACATGGGTGTGAGAGGCGGCTTCTCCTCACCAACAAAAATTCTGTGATAAATTAGAGTGTCCAAGAATTCAACTTCATTCATCTCAGCTCTAAGCTTGTGTATCTGGAGACCTATCATATTCTACAGGAAATGGGTTCAATCTCCCAAAACTGCTCTCTTCCATTCCAATCCCAAGCTTTGCCCTATGCTTCTAACCACCAGGCTACAGATTATAGGTCCCATGTGGGTACCAGTCTAAAGATTAGGTCATCACCTGAGTTTTGGACCTACTGGCTATAAATCAGAGGTTCCTACAATCTTCTCCTCAGGTTCAATCAGTTTGTTAGCAGGGCTCACAGAACTTGGGAAGCCTATTTACTCATTGGGTTACTACAGTTAGGTGTAAGTCAGGAAGAGGGGCATAGCGTGAGGTATGGGGGAAGAGGGCTGAGCTTCCATGCTGCCTCAAGGTGAGATACTTCCCTGGCACCTCTACATGTTCATCCAGCCCAATGCTTTCCAAGTCCTGCCCTTTTGGGTTTTTTTGGTGACTTTATTACTTAGTTATGATTAACCCCTGGCCATTGCCAGTTAAATTCATTCCTCAGTTCTCTCTCTGTGAGAGCTGGGGGTGGGATTAGAAATTCTAACCCTCTAATTTCATGGTTGGTTCTGGGGACAACCAACCTCCATCTTTATATTCTTTGAAAAGTCATCTCATCTACATAGCAAAAAACATCTTTATGATTCCCAATGCATAAGAAATTACAAGTTTGTGGAGCTTTGGTCCAGGAAGTTTGCCTGAAGACTGAATATGTATGGAAAATACATTTGGTCAGCTGAATGACATTTTTTCAATGAATCACAGTCTCAAATACAGTGAGTACTGTATACATTTAGGTTCTAGCCATGCCACAGTGGCTAAAAAAAAAAGTAAACTCTCTCTACCAACCATTGAACTATTTTTTTCCTTTGCTAGGCTGAAAGTTCAACTGCTGTATTATCCTCTGGGGAACTCTTACCTTCCAAAACCATCTTGATGCTTCACTAGTCCTCCTTCTAATCTAAGACCAGAAAGTAAAACCCATGTTATAAATTATTCATTGCAGAAGTCAGGATTTATCTTAATTTTTTTCTATATTTCATAAAGCATATTTTACTAAGCATAATTTTATTGTCACACTTGGTTCATAAATTGTTAGGTTAGGGAATTTTACAGGAAGAATTTATTTCTGCCGTGTGCTTTCAAGGACTTTGTAGCAAGAAGAATAAAATATTTAAGCTTTTGGAATACTATATATCTAGTAGAAAAAGAATCAAATTGGTAGGAATATTGTATTCAGGTCCATAAGATTCAAAAATGCCACCAAGTCATTATATCTCCTTTAAAACATCAAAAATAACATCCTATATTTTATTCTAGCAGCACTAGCTATATAAAATACATTTTGGTTTCTTTCCTACTGCCATTTTAAGAAAGAAGACATTGCTCAATCTTATTTTATATTTGGTCATGTATATATCATACATTAAATTTGAAAATAGATAACTTTAATCTATAAATAATGTCTTTTTCTTCGTACAGACTCATTTTTGTATGCTTTTTCTTCATTTAAAACCTAGGATTGTTGCAGTTGCTCTCCAAACCCTTTCTCAAGGGAAGTAGAATATGTAGCACTATCAAAAGACCACATTTTATTTCTGTAGGGGGCATGAGGGTGCACATACATGATGTTGTGCATCAAGAGGAACTTGTTACTGACAAAGACAAATGTCCTTGAAATGCACATATATACCCACATGCTGCTGTCTTTCCACAAGAAGAGAACCTGGAAGGTAGTCAAGACTTTGCTTTCATTGGATTTGATTCATTTCATTTTTGGATTTTCAGCTAAAACTATGGTCACCCTTTTAAAAGTAAAATATTTTTTATTCCTAATTAAGCATATCAAGTTAATCACTGAAAAGACAAAAAAATCAAATCAACTCTAGGTTGAATAGATGTTTCTAAAACTTCTATACAAAAGCTAAAATTTACTAAGAGAATATTGTATTTGCTTGGAATAATCATGCCAGCACATAAGTATCTCTGCACAAAACTATGACAGAGTTATCTGCACGTTATTAAAATTATGTTGGAAAAGGAAGCAATCCTGTCTAAACAGTTGTTTTATTTCTATATCAAAACATTTATACTTGGTGATTTTTTTTTACTGATATGACAGGTTTTTGCCATTATAATATTTGGCTAAATTATTTTGGCATTGGGCAACACAACACGTTGAAAAAAAGAATGAAAACAATTGCCTGCATAATTTAAAGTAGTTGAAACATGGTTAAGAGCATCTAACACTTGCCCACTCATTGCTTTAATTTTTTATATTCTGTATGTGTAAATACAGCCATTCTAAAGAGTCTTTGCCATTTATTTAGTTAATGTGATCGAGCCGCTAGCTACACGTAGTGAATATAAGTCCCAGGCTTATATTTTTTAATGATTTTCTTGACTTTTTGTTTGTGTTAAATGTATAATTGACATTATTTCCCTTTGTATTGTGTAGACAAAATTTTAATGAGCAGTAAATCATCTTATTGTGGGCTTAAAGCAAATTTTAATCATAACCTCACCAGAGTTAAATGTTAATGCTTTGGTTAGTAGTAAGGTTCACTAAAAATGAAATGTTACTGCAATTCCATGGTATTAAATAGCCACACTTAAGCCAAAGTGTTGCTAAAATTAACTAAAAATGCCTAGTTTCCTGACCTTTAATAAGCTGAATTTTAACTTCTTAATTATGTTGGTTGAAAGTTCCTAACCTAACTGGTGTAATAAGAAATGAAGGCTAGAGAAGCCATCTTATTTTGTTAGTTGTAATAATGCCTATTGTTTTATGATGAAAAATATCTAAGAGTTCTTTAAAAATCTCCAATATCATGAAAACAACAGCCTCATCCAGCTTGGAGCCCATTGGCTTGTGTTGCTGGACAATCACCAGCAGATTTTAATTTTAAACTTGCAAACACAAAATAGTAACTGGAAAGCAATTTGTTTCACTTTTTTTTCTTAGTAAAATTATGATGGAAAACTGTTCACCTGGGAAAATCCAAATTCTTATAAACATAATGCTGCTTATAAGGAGTACTAATGATATACTTTATGAATTTTAATTTCTGTTTGGAAGTCAGCAAGTGTGCAGTCTATAAATGTAAACCATCTGTTGGCACCTCCTAAAAGACTAGATTTCAGTCCATCCCAACATGAATTATTTATTTTGATGGATTTCTTTCCTAAGCAAATTCAAGGTTTTTGTGTACGTGTGTGTTTGTGTGTGGGTGCGTGTGTGTGTGTGTGTGTTTTAATCTGTTTTTAATCTGCAATAAACTTTCAAAGTCAGGACATGCATAATTGCAAACCAAGAAGATGAAATTACTCAACAATTTGAAATGTGTTTATTTTACATAATAAAATGCTTGTGAAATTAAGAAACTATTTAACATTAGATCGCAGGTTAAAAGAGAAATGGAAGGAAATACAAGGAATGCTTTCTGTAATTTAATGTTTCAGTAACATCAGAAGTTACTAGTACTAACAGGAAGGGAGAAACCCCCAGCTCTGTGCTGAGGATCTTACATTCTCTGTAGTTATAAGAAATGGTAGCAGATATCTTAAATCTTATTAACCTCACTAGATGAACATTTACTATATTTTGACAAATGCAGCAAGTCTCCTTGACTTTAATGTTAAAGACCTTGTTACATCATATCACATTTAAAAAAAAATCTGATTCACAAATATAAAAATGCCTTATATGTCAAATATTTACTGTACATAATTATGCTTTACACTTTCCATTTGTATTTAACTTACATCTTTCTGTGAAATTCTTCATTAGATAGAATAGAGACAGTCAATGAAGATGAGTGAATCTGTACTCCACTCCAGATAGAAAAAGATGGTGTCCAAGGAATTTTCAAACTAGGTTCAAGGTTTGACAAGTTGTATTAAGGATAGTTGCTTTGAACTTGTTGGAAAAAAATTAATTAGTAAGTATATCTGACTTCTGCCTTGTAAATTAGAGTAGGACTTGAACCATGCTTTAAGACGAAATTTTCTTGTTTAATGCAAATCCCTCCCACTAATAATTTAAAAGGTACTGATTTTCTAGGGTTATAGTTTTGGGGGGGAATGGGTCCTGATTGGAACAGCACTTACCCTAGAGCTAAGGATTCTTTTTTTCATTCCCTTATATGGTCATTATTCCATCTTGTAACATGGGCAAATTAAATCAACTGTGAAAAGTCTGTTACTCTTTGCACCAAAGCCCAAGTTCCTGGTATACATAGACTTGATTGTGTGTATGTGTATTTCCATAACACTTGTTGCCATTGGAGAGCTACAGCTGCAGTCCCATCTCTGGACTTGTTCCCTCCCATCCTTTTCACCCTCCAGCAATTTTTGTTCTCCTGCATTCAGGCAAATTTGAACTGATTAAATGTCCTTGGATTATTCAAGGAAGCTATAAGACAAAGTGGCAAAGAATATCCTGTTGCATTTCACCTCAATTTCAGCTTTCTGTGGCCTTTGGAAATTTATCTTTAGTTTTTCCTCTAGACAAGAAATCTAAAATATGTAATAAAGACTATTGATTGATTCTTTACTGTAAAAACAAATAGTTAATTCCCCCCAAAAGAACCTATATTCCTCCTCTTAACCAAAATATCTTCCCCCAAAATACTACCCTTTTCCTCCCTAATATACATGTCATATTCATATTCTATATTAAAAATTAAATACAAAAATATATTGAGTAAATAGTATCATGAAATCCTACTGGTTTGCTAAAAAAAGTGAATGTGAACAGGATTTATGTTAAGCCTTTGCATGAGGCTTAAAAGCAAGTTCTCTATTATATACATATATAGATAGATAGGTTTATATAAAATCAACTTTTAAGTATTATAATCTGCTGGTTCATTTGGTTATTCTACTCAGACTATTCCAAATAAAGAATGCTGTTATTTGGTATTGACATCATTTAAAGTCTGTTTTCTAAATTACTAACAGTATCATCTGTGTTTTTGTTAAAGGAGGAAATCATAAGTGCAGTTAGGGCTCAGATAACTTAAAGCCTAGACCCAATGTGAGCTGTTCTTGTCATTTAATTAAAACAGACAAAAACAGAGCAATCAGAGCAAAGTATTTGCTCCTGATCTTTGCACAAAGACCTTGACTCACTTTTTTCCTCATCTTTTCATGATGCTACTACTACCTTGTCCATTATATATTTAAATATATCTCACATTGGTCCACTCTTTTTCTATCCTATTATAGGGGCACAAAAAATTACAGCCCAAAATATGTCTTTTTGGCCAGACATTTGTTTCACAGTGGGAGCTCTGAAGGCTGGGTAGAAGTTGCTTCTAGTATTGATATGTGAAATTCTCTCTATACAGGCTAGGAAAGTATAAGAAAATCTAATCTCAGCACCACTTTTTCTTGTTGAAGGCAGAACTTTATTTTCCAGTAAATTCCCTAACTGCCCTTCCTCTTTGTTCTCCCAAACTCCCTTTGTTCCCCCAACCTCCCTAATCTAAGTTATTTAAGATGGCCTCTAAAGTGAGTGGGGGCAAGTTGCTCAGTCATCCTGGATCGCCCCTATATACACAGGAGTTTTATCTGTTATTATTAAACTTCTTCCTTGGCTTTTCATCTTATCATTCAGTCTGAAGCTTATTTGATTATTTGTCAACCTAAAAGAACTGAGAGGGATGTTAGAGATTTCCTTTGTGCCCAACACTATTTATATCCTAATAAGACAACCATTCTCTTTCACATAAACCTTTACAGTAACCTTCAATTTACCTCCCAACATCCAATCTGGCCATATTCCACTCATGATCACCACAAAGCCAGAGTAAAATTTTAAAGCGCATGAAACAGATAATATCCTTTGCTCCCCTGAATTATGTCTAGGAAATACCAAATAGAAAAAGAAAAAGAAAAAAAAAAGTACACTTTAAATATCCTTATATTTGGAAAATTTTAAGAATGGCAAAATTTAAGAAAATATTAGAATTCAATGGAACATAAGATCATATAGATTAAAACTTTGAGTTTTAGCTGAAGTGATAGAGAGAAAATTAATAGTCATAATGAATGTACTAGGGAAGAAAGCAAAGATTGATGAGCTAAGAATTCAAATCAGAAAGTTAGAAAAAAGGCTGATTAAGTGCAAAAATATAAAAAGGGGGAAATAATATAAATGGCCAGACTGCTAGCATGAGACCAAGTGGTATTATGGGTCCCTCAAACTTGCATACTCCTAAAGAGATTCAGCCATCTGTGTGCACAAAGTCAAACAGAATGTTAGAGTAAAAGAATTTTAATAGAATTAGTGTTCATACAGAGGAGAAGAAAGGATATTAGTTTCTAATAAGAGAAAACTACCAATTCCTTTATGGGTAAATGACCAATCAAATAGGGTTAGCCTGAAGCAGAGCTATTGAGGCTGAAAAGTTTGCCAGAAGTCTAAGGTGTCTTCTGACAGGGAAGTCTAGGGGCAAAAATTCAATATAAATCAAGATCACAGTCACCACTGTCAGCTACCCAAAGGCCTCTCACCCATGTGTCTCAAGTGTCTCTACATTTCTCTCCTCCACACATATCCTTCCATGTCTCCTTCCCAGTAAATCAGCCTGTAGGAACAAGGACTTTTCCACCTTTTCTTTCTTTCCTGGGAGCCCGTGTTCCTTCTGTGTTTTATAGCTCATCTGTCCACTCAGCCCTGTCCAGTGGGGAGAGGAAACATGGTTCCTCCCCTTTTATGGAAATGTCTCTGTAGCAAGAGTATAAGCTGATTTACTAGAAACCAGAGATAAACAGATAAATAAACATGTTTGTTGAAAATCTAATGACAAGAACAAAACTGCTAAGATTGAGAAGAAATGATTAATGAGGAATGAGAAGAATCATGAGAGAACATTATAATAAAGAGATGAAGTAAGAAATTTTCTAGAAAAATGGACTTTTTCCATAAGCCTTTAAAAGTCATGGGGAGAGGGACTAAGATAAATGAGCATTATTTTTACCAAACAAAGGATCTGGTAAAAACTATTACCAGGTCAGAAGCTCTCTCACTAGTTCTAAGTGAGGCCATCTGCCACAAATGCAAACAAAAGTGGGCCTTTGTTTCCTCAAAAAAAAATTATTCTTGTAACCAGAAGCCAATGGTCTCTAGGTGCCTCTGAGCAAGGTGGCTTTGTTGGGGCAGAGGCACACCAGTCTCAGCCCACCACTTGTGGACATTAACCCTCTTTTAGCCCCAAAAGGGGTTCCATGGAGTCAACAAGCCCTCTCACCTGGCCTGACAAGTGTGCATGTTGGACTGGCATTTCCCCCCTTATGTTTCTTGCTCTCAGTTAAAAAATGGACCAGTCAGGTGCTAGCAACATGGAAAAATCAGGTGCAAGCTAAATGGACCAATCAGATTCAAGCCTACTTCATTAGAATTATTCTGATTGAAAATGAGAAATAAGCTGATTGGTGCTAAATGATCCAATCAATCACTTAGGGTTGAAAATGGTCCAATCAGGCTTTTGGGCGAGGAACACTGAAAGAGGATATAGGAGGGGCAGGAGTCAACTTAGGACATTCTGTTCCTGACCTCTGAAGAAAGAAGGATCAACAGCTGACCTCTGAAGAAAGAAGAAGCCTTCAGCAGCCAACTTCTAAAGAAGAGAAGATGAAGACTATCACAGAGACCTGGCCACTGCACCTGTCCCCAGCCCTCCCACTGACAAGGAGCATCACAGGCCCTAGTTTGGCGTCTCATGGAGCTATTGAACTATTGGTTTATCCCAATAGCTCACAGAGCTATTAACACTGATGTATCTGTCACCAGCTCCTGGTGTCCACTTGTGACCAGCACTACTTGCCAGTGCCATCCAGCATTGTTGACAGGTCACTAACGCTCTGCAGCCAGGTCATCTCTGAGAGCTGCCCACCACTCCTAATCATCTGGCACCATCTCCTGGTGCTGTTGCTTCTGGTGCTATCCAATTGAGCTGTGCTGTCTAGCCCAGCCTTCAGACTGTTGATGTGGGCTGCTTTGGAATCATCTCACTGACCCTACCTGTGAGTACCTCCAGCTGCTATGTGAGTTGGATCTTGCCCACTGCTTGCCAGTGTGCCATGAACCCCAGGATCTTGTCTGTAGGACATCACTATCTTACACAAACAGCCTTTTGATTGGGATTTCTGAACACTGGACACTATCCGGGGTGAAATAACCAGCCATCTGTGGCCTTAGGAACTCTTTGTTTCCTCTGTTTAATAAGTAAACCCCATTCCCATTATTGTTTTTCCCTGAGCTGGAGTGGAGTGGTCTTGCAGTTGAGTACACAAATGAAAATCCACAGACAGTGACCTCTCCTATACCTTTGTAGGCACTGTCTTTGTCCCTCTATTGTGCTGATATAGCACTGTCATTCTAACCAGCAGGGTAAGGGAGAGGAACAAGTAGCAGGGAAGAGGAAGAGGGAGAGGGTCCATTACTGATCAACTGTGATGTAGTCTTGCAGTTACAGGAGTTGGTAAGGTGCAACAAAGGTCTGCCATTGCAGGCCCTGGGAGGGGAACAAAGGCCCACCTACAAAAAGAGTGAGTCCACTTGCCTAACTTCATTTAAAAGGATCGCCAAAATATGACTGCTCAGCTCCACCCCCTTTGCCCTGGTCTCCTTGCTCAGGATGTCAAGGGCAGACTTCAAACCACAACACTGGTCAGGAATGTTCCCTTGAACATGGGTGGTGGCAGGCAACAAGGGGCAGAGTTCAACCCCTGTCCTCATCTCCGGACTCCAACATTATATTTCACCCTATGTCTCACCTGCTGGTACAGGTTCAGGGAAGTTAGAGGGCATGGTCTAAGTCTGAATGCAATTTACAAAAGAGAGACTGGTGGGAGGGGAAGTGGAGACTGTAAATTATAAGGAACAGGACTAAAAGTCAAGCTTAAGGCAGGAAGAGGGAGGAAAAGCTGGGGCAACAGTCTAGCCAAGATGTAGGACTTTTTCACAAACGACTATAACTAAATCAGGGTGTTAAGTTCAGGAGTTAGGGGAAGTGCCCACATTATCATTGTGTGCATGAGAAAGTCCTTGGTAGGAGCATTACATTAGTCATGCTTTTTTCATCTTACCTTGGTAACAGTATAGAGGTCTTGAAGAACCTCTGGATATGCTTCCAGTGTTACAGTTTTCTGAAAAGATTCAAGTCTGTATTCCTTTTTTTCCTCTTCTCACTAATTAGGGGCCAAGGGAGATGCTTAGAGTAGAATGAAATGTCTGTAATTGAATTCGATGTCTTGATCTTTATCATCATAAGAATATACACATATTGACTCTGCTGATTGCATTATGTGTACTAGCAATAGGAGGGTGATTAATATTAAAATGTTTTAATCATTAAAACATCTCTAATTAAATTATTTTATTTTTTCTAAGACAAACTGGGAATGTTTTCATTTTTGTTGCAACATTTATATCTGTCTTTCAATAACCCTTTACAAGTTACTTAGTTAAAATAATTCTTAGCCAGGCATATCAAGAAAGTATTAACATAAGGCTCATTTAATTGGTTTGACACCACAGTAAATCTTGACAACTTTGTCCTCCACATCTGTCTTTTCCTTCATAGCCCTCTCTTCTGCCATGTCTCAATCTTTACTTGAAAAACCTGTGAATTTTTTGTATTATTAATATAATGAATCCAATGTGGTAGTTCCTTCAGCTTGTACTGGCTGCCCTGCTAAGTAAGCCCTAGTGTTTACATTTCTCAGTGCTAAGAAACATTGTTCACTCTAGAGGGAGACACAAAGAGAGAGGCAAAGCAGAAGGAGAGGGAGAGGCTGATCATATATACAAGGAAACTCAAGAGGGTAGGCAAGACCCTTTCAAAAGAATCTGAAATCAATTCTGGGTTCTGCCTGATAGTACAAGCAGGTATGATGTTTTCATTTAAGATCTTGGTGCTGCTCTTATTCATATCCTCAGAAATACTCTGTGCATTTTAGATTTTGCATCTATAAAGTGTATTGGTAATAGTAGTCCATCTAAACTGTCCTCCTCCCCTCTTCCTCTTCTTCCTCCCCTTACTGCTTCTCCTGCTTCTTTCCTCCCCCCCACCTTCCTTCTTCTTTATGAGTTTATTTATGTAAATTGCCGTGAATGACACATGTTATTGAGTCTCCAAATTTTGTTGTTAGGGAAATATTTATCACTAATATTGGTGCTAATCCATAAGCAACTCAATATTTTTTTACCCCCATCCTCATGTATTTAGCAGCCACACTTGTTCTTCGAACATAAATATCATTTTTCCCGCATCTTATTAAACTGATCATAAGTGATACTGAACAAGGGTTAGTACTTAAAACAAAGGAACATATTTGTTCTGGGGAGACCAACAAGTCATGTAAGCCGCTTAACATTAGGATACTACCTAACAAGCGTGTCTACTGCAAAAGGTGTCTAATTTGCCCAGGTGGATGTTTTCTCCTGCGCAGTTTGAAAGGAAGTGGGAGGAGTTAAAGGCAGACAGAGAGAATGAGGAAAAATCGAATCATAAAATGGTAGAGTCAGATTGCATCCATAGAGTAGATGTGTACTTCTGAGAAAGGAACAAAGAAAGGAGAGAATAATTTAATTTACAATTCCGAGCAGAAACAAATTTAACTGAAAATGTTTAAAAATTTCATCCTAATCACAGTATTCAAAATTCTAGTCCCAAAAATGGGAGTGAGGGTGGGAATTAGTTGCTGGCGAGACTTCAGGCATAAGAGCATTAAAAGTAGAGAAATAGAGAGCTGTAGCCATTTTAGTGATTAACAAATTATTAAGACTAGGTAATAAGGGCCCTCAAGGAAATGTTAGAGTATTCAGTGTAGACATACAGACACAGGCAAATGGAGACCCAAAGGAAGAGAGACACGAAACCTGACTGATTTCTGAGCCACTCTGAACCATATTTCTTAAAGTTACTCCTCATTCCTTAAGGAAAAAAAAAAGACAAACATTAATTTCAAAATCCACTGAAGGTATTGTTTAGAATTATAATTTTTTGTTTAGTTTTGTGGTAAATTATATGCCATTCTTAACAATGAAAATGAACTTAGGCACATTCAACACTGTTGACATGCAGTTTGGCACAGTGGCTAAGAATGTGGCTACAGAAAATAGACACTTGCTTTTGAATTCTGCCTTCTCCACTTGCCAGCTGTGTGATGTTGGTCAAAGAGTACTTAACATCTCTGTTCCCCAATGCAAAATAGTCTGCAAAATAGTGTTGGTGTCTAAACACATAACATTGAGCAGCAAATAATCACCACTCGACAAATATTAGCCAATATTATTAGATTTAAATTTTTATGATATACTGATATGGAAAAAAATTATTCATTGTTACATATAGACCCCGAGCTGACTGAAATCTTCATGAACAATAGAGACAACTCAGCTAAGAAATATCCCTTATGGTATCTTTCTTTTGTTACAGAAGTCAGCTTATAACCAGAATGCCAGTTCTTTTCCACAATGAGATAGGATCATCAAATCTATTTCACTTTGATCTAGCCAGCCTGTTCACTGCATAAAGACATGTTAAATGGAAGGTGAAAATATTACATTTTTTGTTGATAAACTCGTGTCTTAGTTAAAATAGCCTCAGGCATTCTTATCTTTTATACCATCAGTCTTGCCAAGGAATTCATAGTGTTTGAATGTTAGGGGCCTTTTGGACACACATCTCACCTTCCCTTAGGATTCTTTCCCTTTTTTGTCTGCATATCTGGCTTACCAGCTCCCTTCTTTTAGTTCCCAGGGTCTCCCCAACACATGCAATGTAATAAGACATGTCACATTTTTTGTGTTTCTTCTTAATTTCAGTCAAATTATTTTATTTCTTTTCTGACATTATCCCTATAATAATCATATGGAGTTTGGGGTCTTAGCAAGCATTTTAGTAGGCTATTGACTATGGCAGATAGCATTTATTTTATTATTCCCAAGGGTTATTGCAGTGTGTGTGTATTTACCTAGTATGAGTAAATCTGAAGACTAAATCAGTTCAAATCTGGGGAAGACTCTTCTACAACATTTACATGAATCTCATTCTTGGAAACAAAAATGTTTCTACACCTGTCCCTCTTCCCATGGATAAGTTACAAGAAGGAAATTAGGTAATAAGAGACATGGACTAATAATGACTGGTAGTTAGTGACACTGTGCTAGCTTTTATGAAGAAATGAATTTTGAGAAAACCATTAACAAAACAGGATAGTACAGGGTACCTACCCTCATGCTAATTAAATTCATCTCTGCTCACCTTTCCTCTAGTCTTTGTTTTTTAAACTTTCATCTCCCTATTCAAGGTTTAGGCCAGGTTCTGTCTTCTCCTTATATTTTTGTAGATATCTCACTCAATCTTCATTTTGCCAGAAATCACCTTATTCTCTTTATATGATTATAGGTACCTGAAAAATATATCTTCTATCCTCAGATGTTCTCGGCTCTCCTCTACCCTTCCCATTTCTCATGTCCTTAGAATCGTCTCTAAGAACTCATATATCTAGAAGGAAATTATCAGTAATAGAAATTTGGATTTAACAGTCTTAAACTTCTTCATTTAATAAATAAATGTAAGAGATTTGACCAATATCAAATGTATAGGGGTAGGTATTAGTTACTATGTATCCCAGATTAGTTTCTAATTATGGGAATGGCTGAACAAATCTAAAAGGACAAAATGAAGGTCATTTTGATTTAAGAACAAACAAAATTGTGGACTAACTTGAGGAAGATGCTGTAGTCAAAGGCAGGATAATCTTTATTGAGAGTGTCATGGTGATATTAAGGGAGATTTTTTATTTATCGGATGCCGTATTCTAAGGAAATGATCTAACTTGAATATTTTATCTCCGAACAAGGTATTTGAAAAGCAGTGTGGTTTGCTAAACTATTGCCTCCGAAGATATTCCTGAATGTATTTGTTTTGAAAGTGGAAATGGCACGCAAGGTCCAAAAGTGTGGTTCCCCCCTATTTTAAAAAGTCTCAGCTTGATGAAATGGTGGTTCCAGTGTATGACCCTGACTTTTAAGGTAAAAATCAAGATATCCAAGTTAGTTATTTAATACTAAAAGTAAAATAAACATGTTGATTTTTAATTATGAACACCTGACACTTAGATACTGCTATAATGTAATGTCATACAAAAAAAAATTAAAAGCTGACATATTAACATCCATGTGGGGCTATAAATTAAAAATTCAGTCTGTTGAATTCTGGCAATTCTGCGACTTGTGTTGGTTGTTTCTCACCACCATTTTCATCACTTAGTCACCGTTTTTGATTTGCCTGACCCTTGAAGTATCTACAAAAGAAGTTCAATTCCACTAACATTAGCAATATGCCTCCAGATTTGGGGGGCTTCACATTCACATAGTACCATATTAAAGGCCATTTCAGTTCCCACATATTAACCGACACTGGGCCTAGCTTTGACAAACATTCCTACAACATATAAGGAATAAGAAAATTTCCCATTCTTTCCTTTTCCACTTTATTTTTTTCTCTTTATGTCTCTCATTGTCTAAGAAATAAATTACCTAAATATGAGGTAACGCATTTGCTTATGAACTTTCTTGTTTGGTTCCATTTAATGTCGAAAACTGCTTTTTCTGAAAAGTTATTATTTGGTTACTGTAATTCTCTCCCTCTAGCATTTCTCTTGCAACCTCTAATCTTCGTACTATCGCTTATATTAAGAAGTGTGCATATGCTTCCCACTTGCCTGAGTTGAAATTCTAAATATTTGCAGTATTTCAGGGATACCCAGAAAGCTTCATAGACTTTTATAAAAAAAGGTTTTCATATATTTGGATGTGGTTTTTGTATATTTACTGCTCCTGACAATTCTATTGAATTTAGAAGCACTAACATCATCTTCAGTTATTATTATTGACTTGGAAGTTATGAAGGTTATCATTGCATTTAAGAACTATGACCTTTCTCTGAGGTCACCAATTAAATTTTATGACTTACCTTATGAAAAGCTAGAGTCAAAAAAAGTGACAGAATAACTTTTTCTCCCTTCAGGTTGTAATATAATTTATGAACAACCGTCAGGATTTGCTCAAAGTATTTCCACAATGTAAGATATTGCTTTGAAAGGCCTGGGTGGCATTACTGGAGAAATTCTGACCTAGATTCCTAAGAGAAGCAGGGCTCCCAGCTCTCTGCTCCTTCTCAGACAAACAGTAATCTGATTCTCAAGCACAGAAAGCTGTCACAATTTGTGACCTCTTCTGTGAGTGATATAAGAAGCCAAGCCAAAGTAGAGACAGAATTACCTCTTACCTCGCAGAAAGTCACTCTTGAGGTAACTTTCAGGACAATGTAAGAACAGGTGCCCTACTGCTTCTTTGCCCTATTAGGCTTTCTTGTTTGGCTGATTTATCCATCTTAACACACACCCCGCTCCAGTAATTCAAAGAGTGCATGTCCTACACTGGATGAGATCGAGACTGGTAACCACCAGAAACTGGTTTCTTTTTTTTTTTTTAAAGATTTATTTATTTTATGCATACAAGCACTGGGGCACAGGCCAGAGGTGTGGGGGGGTGAGAGGATTCACCACAGAGAGCGGGGAGCAGAACAGGCAGATCAACAGAAGTACACTGCTGAGGGGAGCAGCGGGCACAGCAGGAGAGGCCTGCCATGCCATGTGGGTCCCCCCCACTGGCCGGCAGCAGGGATCGAACTCGTGCTGCAGTGGCTGCGATTTGCTTCGTAGTGCGTTGCTTAACCCACTGCGCCACCAGGGGAGGCCCCAGAAACTGGTTTCTATAAAGTAAAATTATGCCAAACTGCAACCAGGTCAGGGGCTGACAGAACCAAATAAAATCAGTTTAGGTTTTCACATCCATCAAGTATCATCTGCCTAATAAATAGGTACCAAAAAATGTTGATTTGCTCAATTTGGTCTTACATAAATGTGTTAAAATATGTCAATTACTGCAGGTCAGTAACCTAATACAATTAATTTGTCCTATTATCCCAACAAGTTACTTTTTATTTGTTACTTCTAATAATAACTTATTTCAAGGAATTCTCTTTATATTTTATTATTTGATCATTAACTAGTAACTTATATTGTAATATTTGTAAAATTGTTTTCCAGTCTTTCTATTTGTCCCTAGACTTTGCATGTTATATCTCTACTGCTGTTCCTTTTCTGTTCTTGTGTCTACATAACTGTTCTCAAGATACATTTTTATGCTCCCTGAAGTTCAGGAAAATCAGTTTTATTTATTCACTCTAATTTTCTTTTCAACACTCGGTTAAAAGTCAACCAGTTAATACAAAGTACTTTCAAATTCAGTTCAATTTTTGAAAAGTCTTTTAATTTGCACTATTTTTTATGAAGTGTTTATACCTACTTAAAAGTCAGCTTATTTCTTAAAGACAATTTTAGAACATGTATAAACAATATGTGATATTACTGATACAACATTTTTCATAAGCTGTATGAGTTGGATTTAAGAATGTAATATTCACACATTTAATTTTAACATATTAGTATTTATTTGAAGAAGGACCCTTAATAAACTTGAAGAAGAACCCTTCTTAAAATGGCCAAACTACTCAAAATTTTGATAATTATGAATAGAATTGTGAATCTCCATAAAACAAAATACTAAAGAAAAATCATCCGATACTTTTCCTTTTCTTTCTGGCTTATTTCACTGAGTTTAATCCCTTCTAGCTCCATCCATGTGACTGCGAATTGCATGAGTTTATTTTTTGATTGGTGCATAATATTCCATTGTGTATATATACCACATCTTCTTCACCCAGTCAACTATTTTTGGACATTTGCATTGGTTCCATAGCTTGCCTATTGTGAAAAGTGTTGCGATAAACATGGGTATGCAGGTGTCCTTTTGAATTAGTGTTTTTGTGTCCTTTGGGCAAATTCCTAGGAAAAGAATTGCTGGATCATATGGGAGCTCCATTTTTGTTAGTTTGAGGAAACTACACACAGCTCTCCATAGTAGTTGGACCAATTTGCATTCCCTAAAAATCAAAATCAACAGACAACTATAAATTTGAGACATTCCCTAGGGGAGGGGGAGGGAGAAGGAACAAAATGTGTGGGAAGAGCACAGGGACTATGGTTATAGTGAACTGGTGATGAGAATTTCATGGAGATGAGAAATACACACTATTTGAAAAATAATGTAAAATATATATAAAATAAAATTTTAAAAATAAGGTAAAAATCTTGGGTAGGGCAAATTTTGTTTGAACTACCAAATACAAATCAGATTTATAAGTTTTATAATGTGACCTTTTATCTGATATACAGCATGCATATAAATTATTTATATTATAATTATAATGTTAATAATAATAAACATGTAATTATTGCAGATAGAACTAAAGAATAGGAAAGCACCATATATTTTATTAATACTCCTAAAGACTAAATCTAGGTTAGAACATAATTTACTTCCAGATCACTCCATGATGGGTCTTCAGTTTCTAAGTAAGATGTTTATGAATGAGAGTAAGAAAAGAAGACAAAGATGACATAAACATAAAGTCATATCTATACTTGACTTTATGCATATACATCTGTACATATACATATGAGATTTTGATCCCCCCAGATGATTTATGATTAAGTCAGAGATTTTGCAAATTAAGTAAGGAGCACATATGAAAATTTCAGAAACCTCTGTGACTTGTTTTTTTTTTTTAACAAATGTCTGTTAATCTTTCTAAACTTTGGCCATTTACTGAAGATGTCACTTAGCCTATTAAGTTAAATACTCAGTGACTGAAAGACAACAATGAAGAGCAAGATGTCAGAACAGAAGGCAGCTTTTTTCTGTCTTTATTGCCTTTTTTCTGTTTTTATTACTAGAAGTAAGTAGGAGACCCAAATGGCAGCAGCTTAACCCTATCACCAAGGATCTTTCTTTGGGGTAGGGAACAAAAGGTAAGGGGCACTTTCTGACATTTCTGAATGAGGCAATTGAAAGAAAGAGGTAGTTTTGTTTTTTATGAGTCATCTTATGCTACAGTAGCAGCTCTGATAATAAGGAAGCAGAAATCTAGGTTGCTAAGAGAATCCTAGATGCCTTGCAGCAAAATAAAATCATTTTTCCATTTATCACTTAATGATAGCTTAACTACCACAAAGATGGTAACTTTTCAAATAACTAAACAATTGGTTAATCACTGGCACTTCTTGATTATTTTGGGTGCAATCCAAATGGCTTGTTAAAATTCTGTTTCAACAAGTATTCTACATAAGTACTACATAGTTAACAAAGAAAAATCTCTTTTAAATGGAACCTATATTTGGAGGATTGCTTTGTTGTTCTTTTATAGTTGTAGGGTATAAGATATTGAAATAATGAGTAAAGTTAACAATGAAATCTCTTTAACAGAAAAGTATTTTCTGATTAATGACAATATATTGGGCAACATGTAATCAATGAAGGAGGTATATATGTATATCTTTATTGTGCTCTCATCTCCATTTCTGCACTTTCCCCCTCCCCATTAATATTACAAATAAAACTGTATACAGTGACTGGTAAGGAAATGAGACCAAAGTATTTTTTAGTTATATTGATATGTGAATAATTATACCTAACTTTTAGACTTGTAAATTTCTACAAATAGTAATATGGTAAAGCACATATATCTTCACAGGTTATCTTTAAGCTCCAAATCCATATTAATCCAATTTATCAACTAAATCCCCACCCCCTAATAATCAGTCTAGCTGGAAGGGTGCTCTCATTATCAATTGTCCCAATTCAGCTTTATCTTGTTAATTATAACCTATCTTAGTAGGTTACAGTGGGTGTATTTGGCATTTAATGACAGAATTAGTGCTGTTTTAAATGTGAGTAGTCCTTTAAGCTTCTAAAACCATGGAATATTTTGCACCATTCTGATGAAAATCCATGCCCTAGTCAAAATCAATTCTGCACGTCATTTTCAACATTTTAAGTTCAACGAAATATAAATAGTACAGAAGGACTTTATTATGATATTCATTGTTTCTTTTATTGTGCTTATCAAATTAATATATATATTTATGATTAAAATACCCTACATTTGAAGGAATAACACTATAGTTACTTTTGCATGTGTCATAATTCTCAAGGCTTAGTAAACAAATTAGCAAGAGTCTAAATGAAAGTAGCAATTATTCCTGATCACCTACAAATCATTTCATGTAAGGATATGAAGACTTCACAAAGAAACACATATTCTAAATATATGAGCTTATACACATATTTTGCTTTTCATTCTTTAGTTTTAAGTTCATTCATTCATTTATGTATTACCTAAGAATAATACTTTGTATCTTGAATCAGATGCTGAAGAAGAAGTATAGTTTACAAAAACAAAACTTATTCAGATACAGTTGCATTCTTTAGGGATGCTCTTGAGTCATTTAGTGTTTTGAGAAAGCATCACCCTCTGATACAGAAGGGGAAAAAAATTCTGGGCTAATAGACCATAATTGCCAATAGAGTCTTAATTGAATTTGGGAGTAATTATAACATAAAATCACACAAGGCTTTGTTTATGAAATCTAAAACTCCCAGGTTATGTCCCATTATACCCCCAGGAAGTTAGGGAAACTCTGTCATGAGGATTCTTCTGGCCCATACCTGGCTGGATAAATGTAGATTATAGTCTAGGCTAAGAGATGCATTAACCTTTTAACCTTAACACATCATTTAACATAGTTGCATTCCTTTTTCTATTCTTAAAATGATGTCCTAATTATCTACCTAGAAAGACCAGAGGACATAATGAATGAGCAAACACATGATAAAATTAGGGAATGTGCTGTATAGATGTAAGAAATTACTGACTCTTGCTTGAGATTTTGGTATCAAAATGTGTAGTCTACAGAAAATTGCACAAGGCAGTCTGCCATGTAAAGATCAAGCAGTAGTAAGCCATTTTAGAAAACATTTTTTAATTCAATTTCTCAAATTTTCAAATGTATCATACCTATGAGCTTTAAACTTTCCTAAATACACTTTAACATATTTTGAAACTTTTTGAAATCAGCAATAACATTCCTAGGGCTGTAAAAACATGATGTTCCAACTGTACTTTTTTTTATAAGCTTTGTACCCTTTTCTTGGTTTTATTGCCAAAACAACCCATGGAAACAAAAGATGCAGAAAAGATATGAAAGGAAGTAACAACTGCTGAGCAGTTATCCTGTAGATGAATAATAGACAAGTACATAAACAGATGCAAACCTAGCACGGATGCAAAATGAATGAGAGGAAACAAACAGCAAAAGCAGTTACAAAGTCAGGCATTGGGAGAGGGCATTCATCTTTCTCCCTTGGAAGATGCTCTATTGCTGACAAAACAAAATCCCTCTTCACTGTAATATAAGTATTGCTTTACGTGTCTCTATCTCCTTTTGAGAAGTTAAATTTTTTTTTTTAAATGTTAAGACCTATGACAAAATCTGCTAACTTTCTTAGCCTGTGTTTCTATAATACTTAAGTAAACATTTGAAATGTAATTACCATTCATGTGGACATAATATCTAATATATCAGCTAATATTGTCTTCAAATAGTATTCAAATGCTGTGTTGCTCTATGTTCTTACTAAGAACTACCTGTCATAGTTAATTGAATTCACCCATTCTGTGTTTAAGCTTTCATAAATCTGTATCATTCTGATTTTACTCATTACAATCATAACCATATTTTCCATATATTGAATGCCTGCTATTACCCTTTCATATGGATTTTAAATTTTCTCTTTTTCACTCCCTACAGAATCTTCAACTAGTGTCATCATTCAAGTTTATCAACCTTTACAGTAAGATACAGATGCAGTGCAATTAAATAAATATATGAGAATAAGAAGACTAAAGTGAAAGGTTAAAATGTAGAAAGTTGAAGAGGAAAAATTCTGTACAGTCCCACCATTATGTGATGAGCCCAATTCCATAAAATGCAGGTTTTATCATTGTGAAGTTAACCACATGACCTAGGTTCTTCTATATGGCTACCATCATTGTAGATACACTGTCTACTTCTTCCTATATCTCATTTGGTGTCACAGATGGAAACAGGAGCACAAAGGACTATGGGTGTCTTGGTGGTAGGTGTGGAAAGGCATGGTAAAAATAGCTGAAGAGGATGATGCTATGCCTCTAAATCATATACAGTGTTGTAACTTAATGTTGCCACAATGAAAAAAAATAATAATAAAGAGGGATGGGAAAAAAAAGTAAGGAGGGAGATTTTGTGGCACACTTTAATTTCCTGGTCAGGAGCAATGTGCTAACAATGTTTGTACCTGTCAGTCAAATCTAGGGAATCAAGCAGGGAGTTTGGGGGTTAGGGAGGCTAACCCACCACCACCCTGACACCCAATATAGAAAATATTGCCTATAATTTACTGCTTGGATTAAATTTCACTACTGCATACAGAGGATAAAAATTTTAACCCTTTGTCCTGTACGGTCTTGAAAGTGGTGATTTGATATAAACATTGCTGAGTTTCAGTCTTACAAATCAGAAAATATATTCCAAGAAAGGTTACTATAGCTAAACCCCATTTAGCCCTAGGAGTCTAATACACCAAGTCAAAAATATTACAGTTTTTGTTAATTCTTATTGCTAATAAAAATTAGTTTGAGTTTCATGAAACTGAGAAATATTTACCTTATGGCTGAATATAGAGAAGATACCAACCAATTTGATAGTTTATTCAAAATGCATTATCATGAAAATTATTATTTTTGGGTTCAGCTACATATAAGCTGGTAAAAAAAATAGTCTTAATAATTGCTACGAGAGGGCCCAGAATTCTTGACTATGTTTTGTGTTTAACAAAATTGATACAAGGTGATTAATAAATAATACACTACAAATTTTATCAAGAAAAATATACATGTGAAAGAAATAAAGCTTTTTATTTAGATCACCTTATAAGGGTAAACTTAAAAGAGTGGTAATTTCCAGGGTTTTTTTTGCTATATTAATGATGCATTGTGATGTCTTATTTTATAGCTCAGGAAATCACTGTTGATCCTCCATGTGAATGATACTGTTGTCATCACACTCTGATTTCTATTGAAAATATCTTGGGCAAATTGTGCCCTATATAAGTTAAAATTCAAATGGCATCTTTAAAAGTAATCTTGAATAGTTGTAAACTATTAAAAAGAATGAAGTATATACATACTTATACTTATTCGAGACATTTTCTAACATTGGTGGCTGCAAAGACGTAGTAGTGTGCTTTTTAAAAATGTATTCATTTATGCATAAAAGAGCTGGGGTACAGGCCACAGGTTCAGGAGGTGAGAGGATTCACCAGAGACAGTGGGGAGCAGAACAGGCAGATGAACTGAAACACACTGCTGAGGGGAGCAGTGGGCGAGGCAGAAGAAGTCTGCTGCACCATGTGGGTCCCCATTCTGGGGGGGATCGAACTCGCTCTGCTGTGCCATGGATGCTTTGCAGTGCGATGCTCAACCCGCTGTGCTACCAGGGAGGCCTTGTAGTAGTGTATGTGAATGTACAACCTTGAAGAATAAATTCTTCATTCGTTAGCATTCTCATAGCTGATAGGATGCCTTTGCCTTTGATAGTTACTTATTCTCATAGCTGGGTCACGGGAAGGGGAGAAAAGACAATATATAAATGAGAAAGTAATTTAAAACTAGCAGGAAGAAAGGAAGGGAAGAAGAAAGGAAGGAGGGAGGGAAGGAAAGAACAAGAACTATGTTAGCGTAACATTCACATCCATGTTGCTTGTTCCAGTGGAGTCAATTTCAACTTTATTTTTTATATTTATACATAAGTAATGTAGCTATACATATTTACATGAATAAATATTTGTATGTATTTATAAACATATTTTTAAACAGAGTATCATGAGTGATTAATGCAGAAAAGTAGTAGGCGAGTAAACACCGCAAAGCATTACCTGTCACCGGGGCAGTTATCTTTACTTATGAAAAGAGACTAAATGTGAGAAATCTCAAAAAGTTGTTTTTCTACACTGGTTACTAGGTTAAGCTGGTTACTAGGTTTAATATGCTAGATTGATTTATTGGTTTCCTACCATATTGTCAAAAGATTAAGAAAATGGAGATTTAGCTATTACATTAAGATTTAGGAAAGGGAAAAAGAGACCAGGAGGGGAAAAAAAAAATCACTTAATATCAGAGTCTGAAAATGTTTACTATTCTGCATGCATATTTTCACTAATTGTATTACATTTAATTTCATTTCTTTTGAGATTTGATCAAGCTACTAATATTGCTGAAGTAAGAACTGAATTGTTTGACATGTACTGATTTATTGGTAGTCTTGGTAAACTATTTCAGGAAAAGAAAGAACTACTTCTTTCTTCTATGTAAAGTCAAGAAAAGTTTAACTGTTTTGATGTAGAAAATTTTATGAACTTTATTTTGTGCTTTCATATGAAGATTTCTCACCACATCTAAAATTGTTTGAATAGAATTACCTATGTGACATCCATCAGCAGCATAAAATTTAACTATAAATTTAATTTTTATTGAACATCCTAAACTGTACTTTAATTAAAACATATATTATTTCATTTTCCTCTTTTTTCTTCTTCAGCAATATTTTGATAAATTGTATATTCTGGAAGATGTTATAATTGAGAGTCTTTGGCTTCACTTAACTTTGGCAATGTTTTCCCAAATTGGAGGCAAAAATAATAATGTATTATATCTTCTTTTCCCTAATTGAGTTAAATACTGTCATCATCTTCCTAAGAAAATTTCTGTACATTTTCTGAACATTTGGGACTTGATAGGATGCCTTTGCCTTTGATAGTTACTTATTCTTATCCTTGATTAAATTGTATGATTCGTTTTAAATGACTATCAAGTTTACTTTCTTTCAAGTAATACCTATAACTTGAAAAGTCTTTAACTATGAAATAGATACACTACCCTTTAAATTCTCTTTTAAATTCAGAAATAAAATGCACACTTTATAGTAACTTTTGACAAAAAATTAGTGAATCAGCTTATTTTTTTAAATTTCCTTTTAAAACTCAGTGTGAGTTAGTAGTAGCATAAGTTTGTGTGTGTTTTGTGCAGCTTGTGTGTTCAGATAAGTGTGTACATGGGAGAGGGAAACACTTCAGACATGTGGTTTGCTATTTATGCCTATTGCTTGATTGCCATAAAATTTTATAGCTTCACTTAACAACCAGATTGGCTTTGGGACGCTAAATATTAATATGTTGTCTTTAAGTATGCAAGGATAGATTAAGTTTTTACAAGAGAAATTGAAGCAGAGTTAGATAAAGAAAATTGGTTGGCATTTTCAATAAGCCTAACTGTTTAGTGGTGCTTTACTTACATGCCCTGATTACACTTTTAGCAAATATCATATACAATGTGCTGCAATGATTTTGTTAGAAGATTTAATTTCTAAAATTATGTGAGCCCTGATTTCCCAAGGAATAATGATTATATATTAGCAATCCATGTCACTGATGCTGTTAGACACCTCTGATGAAATGGGTATCTCTCTGAATCATGAAGTAGGGTCCCAGTTCTGAAATCCTTCTCTGTTGTACAGAATGACAGTTTCGTTTCTTAATATCAAATTCTTTTGCTTGTTCCAAGCAAAACAGATGGTTAAGATAATTATAATGGAAATGACATGCTGAGAAAACTGTGGCGAAACCATGCTATTCTTTTATCTTTCCTTTTTTTTTCTTTCTAAATTCAGTGGATAATGGTGTGAGACAATGAACAAAATACACAAGTCGAGAAAAGACAGTTCTACACTTGACTGTGGAAATGACCTGTGTGACTCAGACCATGTCAGTTTTGCTCCGGGGGGTCTTAGTTTCCACTTCTATAAAATCAAGGGGGGCTGCTTTACCTGGCTGCCCCATCAGTAATCAAGTTGAACCTCACCGTCCACCTGGCAAAGCCTTTCTGGAATAAGAGGAGGAGAATTTCACTGGAGCTGTAGAAAAGAGGGTTCTTTCAAAATCAAACCCAAGTTACTTTTTTGTTGACCAAAAGAATTTTTATGCAAAAGACATTTCAAATGAGTTGAAAACAGAGAGCAAAAATGAATCTCAAATGCCTAACGTATGCTTTTTCAGCACTTTCTAGTAATTATGACAATTTAGGTGGTTATGTAAATTACACAATTCTTGTAAAATGACATAATTATGAAATGTTGGGGCAGAAACAGAAAAGGATTACATTGCTTTAAAGTGAATACCAAAATGATATAAGATTGGGGATACACCCCCCCATCACCTTTTTCAAAATCCTTTGGGATTTTACTATTGCCATTGGGAAAATATCAACAGGAAATAACTTTCTGAGGATGCAAGTGTTAATAAAATTGACTTGTGTAGTATAGTATAATGAGGATATTTTAGACTAATTTTTATGGTTTGGATTGATTAAATTCTATATTTACATCAATAATCTATTCACATAAGACTATTTTCAAAAATATTCTTTATTTTTAGTCATTAGTTTGGCATTTGGAATTTTAAATCACATAAAATATTATTAAATAATTCACATAACATCGTGTGGTTTATGATTTCAAAAAGAAAAGGAATATTTTATTGGGGAGATATTGTTAATATAGGAGCAAGTAACTTAAGAACCATAATAATACATTTGTGTAAGTAAATCACAATTTTGGAGAATAGTGTGTATGTGTTTTTTTAAATCTGTAGTTACTGCTTATCCTTAATTCTGTAGTCAGTTAACAATGACAACGATATGTATATCTGTGTTTGGGAGGGAAATATGGGCTTTTTTTCCCTTTACTATTTATGTAGTGTGTTAAATTTTAAAGTCTAATGCAAGATTCTTTTTTTCTCCACATTGTATAGTTTTATCACAAGAAAGATAGAAGGGTGATCTTGTAGACATTGTTAATGGCTCACAAGAACTGTTACTTGTCTTAGTAAAATACCAGGGAGATACAATGTCTTCTAGGCTCTTGGGGTTTCTTTTGTTGAACCCAAAATAGGTGCACTTATCACCCTGAGGGTCACAGTTAAAATTGCCTCTACAAGTCTTTACTTAGCTGAATGTAATTGTGATGTGGAGAATGACAAACTGAAGCTTTATTTCTAGCTTTCCTTCCTTTTCTGGGGGGTGGAAGGTCAGGCAGGAGTGGGAACAGGAAGGGGCAAGTGTGGGGTCACCCTTTTTCCATCGATCTGTGAATGCACCTCACTCCCTCTCCTCATACATTGGTTCCTATTTCTTGACATTTAGTTCTTAATTAAATAGAAGATTTTCCTCTGGACTACCTGTTCCACTTCCGCCTCACCATAGCTTGTACGTAATAATTGAAACAATGATCATCATCTTTACACAACTCATAGAAGTACATAGAAAAATCATTTTAATAGATACAATAGCATTCCTGCTTAATTATCTTCACCACAGGGATTCAGTTACCATTCCTCTGAGTAAGAGAAGAGTCATTACTGAATAGTATGGACCCCCAATGGGGAATGATTTCTGCAATCACACCCTCTCACACTTGCTAAGGGAACAAGTGAGAACATTTACCTGGCTAAGTCCACAAGTTAGAGTGGTGAAAAATGAGTCCTGGGGCTCAAAGGGACTTCAGAAGGGAAATTCTGGAATTCAGTTTATGGAGAGAAGAAAAGACATTGGCATGAATTTCTGCATTACAAAGTAATGAACATCCTCCCTTGGCTAAAATATAAAGTATAAAGAAAAAGAAAGAGTGACTTTTACAGAGCTCTTGACTCAGATAGCCCCACTGGTCATTGGCTGACCAGACCAGGGTGGAGAAGCATCTGAAAAAAATGTGTTTCCTTACTACTTCCTCTCCATATTCCTTTTCTTCTTTCTCTGCCTGCACATTGCTTAAGGCAAGCCTTTTTTTTTTTTTTTTTCATACAGAGTTGCATTGTCTTCAGTCCTCTTCCTGTGTTCCCCTCTGTCTTCTAACTCTAGCCAAGACACCTCAAGAAATCACTCATCCTTTCTGCAGCCTAATGCAAAATATCAAGCATGGAGAATAAGCTTGAATTATCTTTGTAAAGCAAAAGACAAAATGCTATTTTTAAATGGCCAGCACATTCTTCCTGTCGCTCTGGATGTAGCGGAGATGTTAAGAGTTCTGGAGTTTGGGAATTGAAACGTTAGGACTTGTAAAGCATTTTTACTTATACGGTGTGAAGTCTGGAATTTGTCCTTAAAGCAGTCACATCCAGCATTCTGGCAGTCACTTTATTTGCGGGCACTCTAAGTACCTCTTCATGGTGTTGAGATAAATGCTGAACTAGTAAAATAATACGATCATTTACGGTAATTATTATATTTTCCAATTAGTAATGTATTTCAGGTGCTTCCTTAGTAGAATTGTGCCTTTGAAGAGTTTACTTTTCACCTTCTAAATTAGGAATGTTTCCTGCTTACCAGGTATGGTAAGATTGAATGACAGATTTTAAAAATATTTGGTCTGTGTATAATAGATATGCATGTTCAGGACATATCTAATCTGGTAGGAGAGGAAGGAAGACTGCCCTGAGGTTTTTGGATTCATCAGGAAATAAGAAGAAGGTCATTATCCAGACAGTTATAATAGCATGTGCCAGAGCTGCAGTGCATAGCGGAGGCTGCTTCTTTATAGGAACTGAAATAAGGGAAGTCAAGTTCAAAGGGAATGAGAAGAGATAACACTACTGGAGGGTGATCTACTGATCCAGCAAGTTTTTTCTAAAAGTTAAGCTAACATTTTAAAATACTCTTGAACCTGTTGCTATAATAAAGTGGCTAAGTAGTTAACGCAGCTGTAATTCTCTGGTTATGCCAGTTTTTTCATTTGGAATTGTTTAGTTACTGTGCTACCTTATCTCAATGTCATTAATTTCCACTCCTTTTTAAAAACTAAATATTTGTTTTGAGGCAAATTTATAACACTGAATATATGTTAGGGCTGAGGGTTTACATCTCTCTGTATACATATATCACTATACCATGCCCACCACCAAAGCAGCAAAATCCACATTGGGTCCCCTACCCCCTTTCTGCCTCTCTCCCCCTATTCTCCTGCCAATTGTCTTAGTTCTGCAGTCAGATTTCAAGTGTTTATTTTGATTTAGTTTTGTCTGTTCCTTTTATTCTGTTTCTTTATTTCCACAAGTAAAATCATCCAATATTTGTCTTTCTCCTTCTGATTGTTTTCCCTTAACATGATCTCCTCCAGCTCCCTCCATGGTGGTACAAATAGAAATATTCCATCCTTTTTGATAGTTGTCTACTCCTTTTTTTTCTAAATCTGTGGCAGATTTTTTATTTTACAGATTGCCTCATGTAATGATCATTCAGTGACTAACTTTTCACCATAACAGCTTTATAATATATACAGCATTTTTTCAGACATTTTTCCCTAGTCTAATGACTCGCTCTCCTCCTCCCAAAAAGAAATGCCACTAAATGTCTAGAATATAAGCAGTATTATATTGACATTAGTATTAGGCAAAAATGCATCCACAGGTTCCTGAGCAGTCACATCTAGTTAAATAAATCATATGGGATTAATTTGAATTGTGTAAGTTTACCAAGTGAGAGAATGAACAGGAAGCATATTTTACAGCACTTCGATCTAATCCTTCTGCTCTGAGGTAATCTCATATTGAGCATTTGTTTTATCTTAGTAATGTTTTCTGTTTCCTAGTCTGTAGCTTTATTTTTAAGAATTTTTCTAGTGGAGTTTTATTTACAATAAAAATAAGAGGAAGTATCTTCTGTGGATTTAGACAATTGTATAATAATGAATGCATCCACCATTATTTTACCATACATAATTTCACTGCCAAAAAAAAAATAATAATAATCTCTTGTGTTCCACTAGTTCAACCATCCTTCCCCCTTAACCCTGTAATCCACTGATCTTTTTACTGTCTAAGTAGTGTTTCTTTTTCCAGAATGCCATGTAGTTGAGATCATAAAGTATATAGCCTTTTCAGATTATTTCTCATGTAGATTACATGTGCATTTTATATTCATGCCTAAATATTTCATTTTTAGGGCTTTCAATGCAAATGGTAATCTGTTTTTCTTTATATTCTATTTTTATTTTTAATTATTTCTTAGATATTATTTTCCTATGTTCTTGTTAATTTTTTGACAATATAGGATTTATTGCCTCAGGTATTCCAGGTGCTATGGTCACTATAGCCCATAATCAGACCACCTAGAGTGCTAATTTGTTTTTAATTTTAACCCCACCTGTTTATTCTTGGTATATAGAAGAGCAATTGACTTGTCATAGTGCCCTACAAATTTGCTATAATCACTAGTTAGTTCCTGGAGGTTTTTTGTTAGTTCTTTCAGATATTTTTCCTTAGATGGTAATGTCATGAGTACAAAGGCAGGTTTATGTCTTCCTTCCCTATCTGTATAGCATTTTATTTTTCTTTTCCTGCCTTATTGTATTAGTAAGGACTTCCAGTGTGATGTTGATAAGGAGTGCTGAACGAATATATTTTTTCCTTTACCTGATGTTAGTGGAAAATTTTCACCATCGTGTGTCATGTTATCTGTAGCGGTCTTGGGGGGCAGGGGACTAGGTAATCTTATCAAGTTGAGAAAATTCCCCTCTGTTCCTAGTATACTAAGTACCTTTTTCAAGAATGGGTGTTGATTTTTGTCAGATGCTTTTTCTGCATATATTGATACAATCATAGGATTTTCTTTTTTTGGTTTGTTTAAGGTCATGGAATGAAGTAATTGACTTTCAAATGTTACATAGGACAAGAAAATTTTACTTACCATAGCACAGAATTTTTTTATACTCTTTAGGATTCAATTTGCCAAAATCTTATTTGTATTTTTTTAATCTTAGTTCATGAGAGATTTTGGTCTGTAATTGTAGATTTTTGAGCTTTCTTTGTATGTAAATATTTACTCAATGCTAAATTTCCTCTGAAAATTGTTTCTGCTGAATCCCACAAATATATCTTGTTTTCATTTTTGTTTGATTCTTCTTTGATGCATGTATTATTGAGAAGCACATTGTTTTTGGTTATTTTGTTATTTTTTGTTATTTTGTATATATTTTACATCTTTTTTCCTTTTTATACAGTGTATGCTTTCTCTTCTCAGGTGTAGTCCCCATATAATCCCCACCATGAATTTACCTTTGTGTGCACCATCACCATAATCCCTTGTGCTCTTCCCTCCCCTCTTTTGATGCCTACCCTTTTCCCTCTCCTGCAGAGTGTCTCTGATTTATAGTTGCCTGTTAATTTTTGTTTCAATTTATTATAATTATTTTTTTACTGATCCCTTCCCTTATTTGGTTCCCCTGTACCCCTCTTTTAAGTGAAACCATTGATATTTTTATTTTTCCTTCTAGCTTATTTCACTGAGCATAATCCCTTCCAGCTCCACCCAAGTTGCTGTGAATGTCATGAGTTTATCATTTTGATTGCTGAGCAATTTTCCATTGTGTATATATACCACATCTTCTTGATTCAGTCATCTGTTTTGGGGCATTTGGGTTGTTTCCATAGCTTACTTATTGTACATTGTGCTGCAATAAACATAGGGGTGCAGGTGTCCTTTTGGATTAATGTTTTTGAGTCCTATGGGTAGATTCCTAGGAATGGAATTGCTGGGTCATATGGAATTTCCATTTTTAGTAGTTTGAGGAACCTCCACACAACCATAGTGGTTGGACCAGTTTGCATTCTCACCATCAGTATAGTAGAGTTCCTTTTTCTCCACATCCAAACCAACATTTGTTGTTTCTTGTGTCTTTCTTTTTTTTTTTTAATATGAACCGTTTTCACTAATGTCTCATTTTGATTTGCATTTCCCTGACTACAAGTGATGTTGAACATTTTTTCATATATCTGTTGGCCATTTCCTTGTCCTCTTTGGAGGTGACTTTTTAGCTCTTCTGCCCATTTTTTAACTGGATTGTTTACTTTGTTTTTGTTCAGTTGCATCAGTTCTTTGTCGATCTTGGTGATCAGACCCTTATCAGTTGTATTGTGTGCAGAAATTTTGAGACGTGCATTGTTTAATGTTCATGTATTTTGAATTTTTCAATTTATCTTTCTCTTATTCATTTCTAGTTAATTCCATTGTGATCTGAGCACAAACATTATATGTTTATCTTTAATCATTAAGATACATTTTATTGCACAGGATGGGTTCTATCTTGCTGAATGTTCCATATAATCTTGTGAAAAATGTGTATTTTGCTATTTTTCAATTAAGTAGTATACAGATGTCAATTCAATCCACTTCATTGATGGCCTTATTGATTTCAACTATATCCTTAATGATTTTCTACGTGCTGCAACTGTCCATTTCTGAAAGAGAGGCTTGGTTGAAGTCTCCAAATACAATGGTGAATTAGTCTGTTTCTCCTTGCAATTCTATCAGTTTTTCCCTGATATAGTTTGAAACACTCTTTGTAAAGACATATACATTGCAAATTGTCATGTCTTTTGGAGAATTGCTCCTTTTATCATTATGTAATACACTTGTATACCTATGAAAATTTGCCATAATTTGAAGACTGCTCTTTCTGATATTACTAGAGCTAGCTACTCTTGCTTTCTTTTGGGAGTGTTGGCATGGTATATACTTGTTCATTCATTCACTTTTAATCTGTAAGTGTTTATACATTTAAAGTAAGTTTCCTGAAGGCAGCATATATTTGAGTTGTAGGTTTTGGTTTACTCTGACACTATCTTTTAATCAGTGTATTTAGATTCTTGACATTTGACATGATGATTAATATAATCATAATAACATGTACGGTATTCATCACTGTTTTCTATTTGATGTCCTTGCTCTTTCTTGCAGTTTTTCTTTTCCACTTGCCTTCCACTTTTTGTGATCTTAACTGAGCACTTTATATGATCTTGCTTTCTCTCCTTAGTGTAATCTATTTTTACATTTATAAAGTGGTTGATTAAAGCCCAACTTAAAAAAAAATTAAGCACTTCACAGTTAGTGTCATAATAACAAATTAATCCTGATTCCTTCCTCCTGTTTCTTAAATCATTACTGGCATTCATTTAAATTATATATAAGCACACATAAGCATATAGATAGATATATGACATTCATAAACATACTTAACTGAGTGCATCATTGTTATCATTTTGAGTAAACTTATCTAAGAAGTTTTTATTTTGCTTTCACTTATTCCTTTCTTAGTAGTCTTCTTATGTAAATTTAATTTCACAGCAATATAATTTCTTTCATTCCAAGAACTATTTTTAACATTTCTTTCAAGACAAAAATGTTTTTTTGTTGTTCAAGAAAAGTCTATTACTCTTCACGTTTGAAGGGAGACTTCAAAGGGTGCAGAATTCTACATTGATTTTTTTTGTCTCCTTTTTTATTAATTATGTGTATTCTTGGTGTTGTCTTATTTTTGGATTTGGGGGTTTTGCCTTTTCCTATTCCCTCTATTTTTTTTTTGATAGCAGAATATGTTGTACCTTTATTAATGTGGTTAAGATATATAGGGGAAATGAGAATTCTATAGTCTTTTGTGAGGGCTCAGTCTTTTAATGAGCCTAAACCTCTGTATTTGTCAGTTTCTTTCTCCTCCCTTATATAGGACAGAATAGTTAGAATTGGATAGTACCCTTTTCTAAGTCATTTCTAATACTGTAAAAGGGCCTCTATGGTGGAACAGCGGGTTGAGCGCCACACTGTGAAGCATCCACGGCAAGCAGCTCGAGTTCAATCCCCGGCCAGGGAGGGGGCCCATATGGTACAGCAGACCTCTCCTGCGTCGCCCACTGCTCCCCTCAGCAGTGTATTCCAGTGATCTGCCTGTTCTGCATCCCTAGAGCAGGGTGAATTCTTTGGTGAATCTTCTCTCCTTCTGCGCCTGTGGCCTGTACCCCAACTCTTGTATGCATAAATGAATAAATCTTTAAAAAGAAGAACTGAATACTCTGGTATTTTTTAAGATGGCTTTTTCCCCTTCTCCCTATAGGAATTACAAGGGTATATTTTTCTAATATTTTCTGTGGGAATCTAGTCAAGCTCCTAGTGATAAACCTTACAATATTGTGCAGCTCCCTCATATGCTCATATCTCTGTGAAATTTTTAACTCTTAGCAGTGTCTGCATGGAGCATTTCATCAATTGTAGCTCATGTTTCCTACACCAGCATGAGTTTCCACAGCAGTTTTTGCTCCTCAGTTGAGTAACTCTCCTAGTAAACCTAGACTCCTTGCTCTTACCCAGCTGTCTCTTCAGACTTAGAGCACGTGCTTTGTCTTGTGCTCTCCTCTTTCTTATATATCAAGAAGAGATGTTGACTTTTCAGTTTGTTCCGCTTTTTAAATGTTGCCAATACAGAGCAGTGACTTCTAAGTTTGTACATCCGGGACTGGAAATCCCCACCCTCCATGACTATAAATTCAGGATTTTTTAGGACAGATCCATGAGCCCACTGGAGTTTTAAAAACAGTGAAAGAAATGGTGGAACTACAATAAACTTTCTAAGACCAACTGTATTTCATATTTCCTCCACCAATGACTGCATGCTATGAAGCTGTGTCATCTTTTAGCAAAGGAAATAAAATGGCCTTACATTACATTTCATATATGGAAACTATTTTTATAGTTTCAATTAAATTATTATTTAATTAATATAGAACTATCAAATAGTGAAAATTGTTTTATTATCTTGACTTGGAATGTAATCATAATTTATTCCACTACAATTAATTTTATAAAATTATGTGTCACAACTTTTCACTTAGCTACAAGCTTTTCAGGAATGAAAGGCAGTCATTGAACAAGAACAACAAAAAATAGATATAGTAGTTGTGGATAAAGCAATATTCCCTAAAAATTAACCTAAGAAGTCTTTTTAGGTGACTTCATTTCTTACATTTCTACTATGTATAAATATCATAGAATTAAACAAATTAAATGTATATATATATTTATGTTTTATATGTATATACATATATGTTGATAATGACAAAAATATAAATATGGAATAATGTGAAATGATTAAAAATGGAGAACCTCTTTAATGAAGAAATAATCAAATCTTGGTTTTACACAGAAGATAATCAAATTTATTTTGGGTGATATGAAATGTGTTCTGTCCCGTTTTGTGGAATGTACCATATAAAGTTATACTTCCCCACATATATACCTTGCTTTTCTATTTTATAAAATGTAGAACCAGGCTAGCTCTCTAAGGTTTCTTTTTTATTTTATTATGCTGAAATATGTACGTCTATATAATTAGGTTTTATGTGATTTTTAATGCTACATATATGTTTATACACATCAATGTGTATTTAAATAATATTTAATAATTAAGTATTTAGTAAATATACATATTTATACAAATATACAAATATGAATGTTTATAAGTAAATTGAGTATCCCTGATCATTTTCTTAATGAAAGTTTAATCATCCAATTTACTATAAGTAATCCCAAGTGCATCTTTCCTTATTCATTGTTATCATTTGCACATATACACAAATACACAAACAAAAAAACAAAACTGATGACAAATAGTTTTAATCTTTAATCTTTTTTGATAGTGACAGAAGCTTTTTTTTTTTATGTTTAATGTGTTCTGTAAAGTGGCAGAGGTTGAATATTTATTTGTCCCTGAAATTCATACTGTTCACTTTTCTTCTACATTTGTCTGATTGCCACAAATGACAAAGATATTTGTCAGTTTAATGTATGCTCCCATCCACTTTTATGAGCAAAGCCACTTCACTTTGTGGGCAACTGTGTATGGTCATTATCACCATGTACCCAGTGTATGACATGCCTGGTGTAGTACTATACTCGGTGAGTGTGTGTTTGTGTGTGTATTTGTGTAGTTCTAAAGATGTTTTTGGACTATTCATAATAAATCCATTATCTTTTAAACTGAGAGTTTTGGGTGTCACAGAAACAATAATGACATGAAACTCCCAATTACAACACTGGGCTACTTAAAAGGTTACAGTATTAAAATAACAGTGGGTACATTTCTGCATTACTTTAGAGCATGTGGGCATGAGAAGTAGCCTGTGCATCACAGTATGTCCAAGAACAATTTAGTCTTTGTCCTTCAGTGTTGTCAGCATTTATCATTATTTCTCTCAAATTGAGGAAATACTCGACAGCATGCACTGCAGCTGTTTCTGTCCTGTGGTCTATAAAGCAAATAGGCATCTCAATTGTGAAATAAAATAAAAATAAATTACAAGTAACCCTGTCATCACTGGAATTAGTGAGTCACAGAAGCTGATGACATAATAACCTTTGTCTTCAAAGCCAGAAAGTCTCTTTGATGCTGAAATTGATTTCTCTGAGCCTAGGAATAAAGTAGCTAAATCACTCTGTGCACTAGCTAGTTCAGCATAGACAATGACTTAATAAATGTTGTCTTAATATTCTTGGCAGACACACCTCACAGCAACTGGTCTTTGCTAAATTATCTTATTCCACATTTTTCAGTGGCATACATAGTCATCCAGAATTCTGAAAATCTTAGTTTTATCTTTTTAAAAATGTAGGACTCTTGTATATCGGAGGTGAAAGAAAGGAGGTCAGGGTAACAGAACTTCGGGTTTTGAGTGTCCTAGTATTTTCCTCACTACTTACTATTTTATGAAATGATGATAAATGTTGGACAGATAGATATGAAATGTATGTCACCTTCATAAATCCTTTTTCTATGTTCTGATATCTTTTAGTGTTAGCATAGTTTTCATTCTCATTTATTCCACAATAAAGAACTGGACAAATAAACCAGATCATTGCCTCTGTTCTCTTGTGCCTCCTTTCATCTCTGCCCTTCTTGTGTAATTTTACCAAGTTTGAACTCAGGAAGCCTGAATTATTCCATACTTGAAATGGAAGTCCAGTCAACTCACTTAGAGAATTCACCTTAGAAAAACCTTTTTGGTTACTTTTTATTATATCGTATTCTTTTTATTGGCATTGGATAGTTTTGTTTGGCTATTTGCTCATGGATTTCTCTAGTAGCTTGCACATTTAGGAAGTGTTTTGAAGCTCACTTAGCCACTTTGATTGTTTAACTAAAAAATTGAAAAAAGGAGAATTTTCCAAATGTGAATCTAGTTTCAGTTTTTATCGTGGTGTGCATGAGAATGTGGTGTGTGTGTGTGTATACACATGTGTACATTCACATATACACACACATATATTCTCAGACTTTCAAAATGATATTTTCTGGGCAGAAGTTATATCAGGGTTGTAAAAAAAGCACAGAGTAGGGTCCAAAGTAGAATATGGACAAATAATTTTAGCAATCTGTAGTCTAACCTTGGACTTCTTATTAAATAGCTATAGACCCTTATGTAAATACAAACTTTCTAGGTCTCATCTTTCTATCTTTCTTAATTTTAAAATGAAATGTTTTTAAATCACATCATCTTTAAAATTTATGATTCTAAGTAAATGTTAAAAGCAGCAGAAATTCCTTATTTAAAAAAGTGATCATAGACATAAATTCCAATGCCATGTTATTTTTTTCACATATGATTCACTTAATGTAGTGTAAGTAAAACAATTGGGTATTGATGAATGTTTGTTAAATAGCTGGACGATTTGGCCAGCATAGATTAGTGAACTATGGGATTCAGCTTGACATTTTTATCCATTGTAAGATAAATATAAAAATATTTATAATTTGCTCTACAGAGTTTTTATGTGTATTTTTCCTCCAAGGAAAATAGCCATGAGGTTAAAATTAAAAAAAAAATCAAAATGCCAATTAAAGTAGTTAAATATATAAGTACTTTAATTAAAAATATAATTTCTAGCAATCATCTTTTCTCTTTGTGCAATCACAATCAGCTTGGTTGTAATTCCCATTTCAGACCTAGATAATCTGCATGCCTTTAAAAAGTCTTAGAGTCAGAAAGAGAGAAAATATCTATTTTGCTTATATATAATCCACTTAACACGCACATGCCAGATGGTATTTCATATCAGGTCAGAAATAATGAAGGAATCTGGCTTTAAATCTGAGAATCTGGGAGAAAATGAGTAACTAGGGATTTCATATTTGTAATGGCATTTTTCTCTGAAATTCAACCATTTGTAATCATTTCTGATGTGTTTCTGTCTCTATGTGTGGATTTATTTTTACTTATTTCATTTCTATTATACCTTGTTGGGATTCTGAAAGGTTATTTATGATGTGATTGGACATTTTCTCAATCCTTGGATCTCTGTTACCAAGTAATAATTTGACCTTCAGATATTTCAAGCTGAAACATAGTAACTAATATAGAAGCTAAAAAAACCAAGGACTCATTGGGAAGGAAAAATAAATAGAAATTTTATTAAGTATGGGAGAGAGTAATTTTTTAATTCATTTAAAGAAATAACTATAAGATTAAATGATCTGAATTATTCTAAAATAAATAAATTATTTTATGTAACACTAGCTTATTTCATAAGCATACACATGACTGTAAAGAATAAAATTAGGCTGTTGTGTTGTATGGAAGCAGATAATTGAACTCTAATTAATGTACTCATTTTTAGGATTGTTTTGATTTCTACTATCACTTTCTCTTAATAGATGAAGTGATGGTCTGTGTCATTAGCTAACTTGATCAAAACTAATTCATGAACCACATCTTCTTGATCCAGTCAGATCTCAAATATATATAAAGAAAGAAAAAAAAACTAATTCATCAAAATGTTCTTGTTACTTTCTTTTTAATGTCTAGATGTTAGTCATTTAGTATTGTGTCTTTGACTATATCCAAACTACACAGAAGAGGATAACATTTCAAATCACATGTGACTGGATCACATAAGTCCAGGCCCCACTCAAAAGAAGTGAAAGTTTTACTTCTAGCGTGATTGCACAAGAAGCAATCCAAGCCCCATTACAAAAAAAAAAGTCAAGTTTTACTTCCGGCATGATAGCACAAGAAACTCTGCAGACTCATTCCCTAATGAGACAGGTAAACATTATTAACAAAGAATGTAAAGTCTCTCTAAGTGGTCCAAGGGAAACATTCAGTCTTTAAAATGTTTCTGATCAAGGTGTACCTGAGTTATATAATGGACAAATTCAGAATAATTTGGCAAAACTACAGTGGCTTTCTAGAATGGAAGTGTTATTAAACAGAAGTGTGCTACTGTCCCACTTCTTGGGGACACTCCTCCAGAGCTGTAACTTGTCATTTTCAGTGTGTGTGTGAAGGGGTGGGTTTTTTTTTTTTTTGGGGGGGGGTTGGAGCGTGGACAGGTGTAAAAAACAGAACTCCATATCTGTTTTCACAGGAACTGACTTTATTTGCAATAGAATGTGAAGAAGATCAATGTAACAGGCACAAACAATGTCAAAAACAATAAAGGGTATGGTGGTAAAAGGCAATTTGGAGAAGATAGGTAGAGTCATTCGAAATATAGGTTTAAACTGTAAGCTAGCTACTTTGCTGAGAAAATGAACTATGGAACTGGGAAGGGCCTTCCTGAGATCACAACAGATATCAAACTCTGATATCATGAGCACTCCCTTCAAATTTGATTAAGTCTGTCAAACAATTTATCTACAGGAACATTATTTACAGCAAGGACAAAATAAACCCACAAGGAGTGGAGTGGGGTTAATAAGAGAAAGAGTCAATGGAAATCTTGCAAAAATCATCATCTCAGGAGAACTGTAGACATATCCAAGACTGTTACATCCTGAGAAGTAAAACAAACTCCATATTACAGGGGTTTGGAGTAGGGAGTTGGAGATGAATAGGCTTCACCAAAATAATCACTAAACAAGTACACAAGTAAATAGCAATAACAAGGCCCAAGGTGGGTGTAAGTAACCTGTATTGCCAAAACTTATCCGAAATGCCAAAAGTATACAACAAAATAATGATAACAGCAGAGAAACAATATAGTACGTGATCCACACAAAAGGTGAGGGAAATTAGACAACAGAAACTACTTATGTGTGTGTAATTCATATATATATATAATTCATATATATATAATTCATATATATATAATCCATTCATACACATACAATGATGAGTAGGATTTAACTGTATATATATACCACATATTCTTTATCTAGTTATCAGTAATTAGACATTTGTTTTCATAGCTGGGCTATTGTTACCAAATATTTGGTTTGAATATATATTTGTGTCTATTCAATGTTTTAGTCTTTACTTTTTTTTTTTTTTTGGAGTGTAATTGCTATATTATAATGGTGGATCTATGTAATGCTTTGAGAAACCTCCATACAGGTTTCCATAATGGATAGACCATTTTACATCTCCATTAATAGTGTATGAAGGATTCCTTTTCTGAACATCTTTGTAAACACTTGTTTCTGGTCTTTATGATATGGGCTATTTTCACAAGTATGAGAAAATATCTCATTGTGGTTTTGATTTGCATTTTCTGATAATAGGTGATGATGAACATTTTTATATGCCTGTTGACCATCTGTATGTATTCTTTGGAGAAGTGTCTATTAACAATGTTAGTCCTTGAGTACAGAATGTCTTTCCATTTTTTTCTTTTATTTTTCTATTTATTTTAACAATGTCTAATAGTTTTCATTGTATAAATCTGTTGTCTCTTTTGTTAAGCTTATTCTTAGACAATACTTTCTGATGCAATTGTAAATGGGATTGAGATAGTTTTCATTCTTTTCTAGTCCATTATTTGCATATAGAAACAACAGATTTTTGTATATTGATTTTGTAACCTGTTACGTTACCGATTCATTGTTTCTGATAGTCTTGTAATGGAGTCTTCAGGGTTTTCTATGTATATTATCATGTCTCCTGCACATAATGATAGTTTCACTTCCTTTTCAGCTTTAATTATTTTTATTCCTTTTTTTAACTAACTCCTTTGGGTAGGAAGTTCAATACTATGCTGAATAAAAGTGGTGAGAGTGAGTATCCTCATTTTGTACCCAATCTGAGAGAAAAGGCTTTCAGTTCTACACCACTGAAGACATGTTAACTGTAGGTTTGTCATAGGTGGCTTTTATTTGGGTCAGTATGTTCCTGCTAGTTCCATTTTGGAGAGTTTTTTATCATAAATGGATATTGAATCTTGTCAAATTCTTTCCCTGCATCTATTGATATGTTTATATAACTTTCATACTTTTGTTGATGCAGTATATTACATTAACTGATATATGTAGGATGAGCCATTCTTGCATTTTTGGAATAAATCCCTCTTGGTCATGTTGTGTTGGACCAATGTATTGATTTGATGTATTGTTGAATTTGATTTGCTAAGATATTTTTTGAGAATTGTTGCATCTATGTTCCTGAGATTATTAACATAAATCCCACATTTACCCACAAACACACTCTAATAGCACTTCACATAATCCCTTTACTTCTCCTGTCAGAGATATTGATCTATAGTTTCTTTTTCTTTTTTTTTTTTTTTTGCAATGTTCTATTTTATGTGTGGTATCAGAGTAAACTGCTTCAAGAAAAGTATTTAGAAGTAATTCCTTGTCTTTAGGTTTCTGGAAGAGTTTAAGAAGAATAAATTCATCTTGGAGATTTAGTAGATCTCACTAATGATAAATCTGGTCTTGAACTTCTGTGTTTTGGGGGAGAGACTTTATTACATCAGTTTCCTTGCTTGAAACAAATCTGGACAGTCTCATACAAAGAATGACATTAGACACTTATTATATAGCAAAATCAACTCAAAAATATTCAAAGGTATAAATGTAGGATCCCAAACTACAAAAATTTTAGACAAAAAAAATGTATAGGGATAAATTTTTCTTCCTTCCTTCCTTCCTTCCTTCCTTCCTTCCTTCCTTCCTTCCTTCCTTCCTTCCTTCCTTCCTTCCTTATTCCTTTCTT
>JAGFMF010011671.1:2933700-2963847 GCA_019455555.1 Galemys pyrenaicus
TCCTTCCTTCCTTCCTTCCTTCCTTCCTTCCTTTCTTTCTTTCTTTCTTTCTTTCTTTCTTTCTTTCTTTCTTTCTTTCTTTCTTTCTTTCTTTCTTTCGTAATGTTGGTTTACATCATTATTTGTATTCCAGGAGTATAGGACCACACCCTTTCAAATGTTAGTATAATACTATACAAAGCACCAGTAGTCTACCACCTTACTTCACTGTACTTGCTTCCCACTTTATTCTCATTCCTTCCCCTACATGTATCCTCAGGATTCCTCATTTCTGCCATCAGTTTTCAAAGGTTAAATTTTTTGGCTTTACCTATATTTTTGGTTTATTTCTTTATATTCCACTTAAAAGCGACAACATCTGGTATTTTTCTTTTTCCTCCAACTCACTTCACTTACTAGACCCTTCCAGCTCCATCCATGTTTCTTCAAATGACATGATTTTGTCCTTTTTGATCACTGAATAATATTCTATTGTGTATAAGTAGCCCACATTCTTTATCCACTCATCTGATTTGGGGTATTTAGCTTGTTTCTATATTATAGCTATTGTAAAAAATGCTGCTATGAACATAGGAGTGCAAATTTCTCTTGGAATTAGTATTTTTGGAGAATGAAATTCTCCAATAGTGTTTTAAGAATGAAATTGCTGGGCCATATAATAGATTCGTTTTTAATCTTTAGAGAAACCTCCAAGTATTTTCCATAAGGGTTCAACCACTATGCATTCCACCAGTAATGCAAAAGGGTTCTTTTTCTCTACATCCTCATAAGCACTGGTTGTTTCTGTTTTTTTGTGTGCCTGTTTGTTTTGTTTTTTAGTATGGCCCATTCTCACAGTAGTGAAGTGGCATCTCATTATTGTTTTGATTTGCATTTCCTTGACCATAAGTGATGGTGAGTATTTTTTCAATTGTGTGTTAGCCATATCTGTGTTTTCCTTCGAGAAGTGTCTGTTTAGCTCTTCTGCCCATTTTTTGATTTGGTTATTTGTTTTTGTTGTTATTGTTCAATTATATGAACTCATTGTAAGTCTTTGATAATAATACTTTGTCAGATACTTGGTATGCAAATGTTTTGTTTAATTCAGTAAGGTGTCTTTTCATTTCTTGATTATGACTTATTTTACTGGATAGAGCTTTTTAGTGTAGTCCCAATTGTTTATATTCTCTTTTGCTTTCCTTACTATTGTGGACAAATGTGCAAATATCACTGAAACTTAAATTAAAAGGTGTTTTGCCTATGTTAGAGTAAGTTTCATGACCTTGATTCAGCATTAGATCCTTTCATATGACACAAATCTCATGACTAACAAAGGAAAAAAATATATATAAATTAAACTCCATTGATTTAAAAATGTGTGCTTTGAAGGATGCAATCAAGATAGTGAAAAGAAGTATAGAACCTCTATTAACAAGAATGTAAATCAAAGGCACTTAAGTAAAAAAAATAAATGTGGAAAGATAATTATGCAGATGAGGTGAAATAATTATGACTCATACATCTGATAAGGGACTTATATGTCCAATTTATAATTAACTTTAATAATTCAATAATAGCAGATAACTAACACAATTCAAATGTAGACAAAAGTACAAAATAGATGTTTTCCAAAAAAGATAAACAAATGGCCAATAAGCACCTGCAAAGATGCTTGATATGCTTGATATCACTAGCCATAAGGGAATTGCAAATCAAACAATGAACTACCACTCCACACCCATTAGGATAGCTAGGATCAAAAATTCAGATAATAGTAAGTGTTGACAATGGTATAGAGTAATGATAACATTTATACCTCACTGATTAGATTGTAATAAAGTACTAACATTTTGGAAAACAGTTTTAGTAGTTCCTCACATTGTTAGACACAATTAGTGTGTGCTTCTGCATTTCCACTCCTATGTAAATAAGCAAGAAAAATAAAAGCATATGTTCATATGAGCACTTTTACATTACTGTTAATAACAGCATCATTCCACCTTTAAAAAAAAAAAGGTGAAAATAAACAAGATACCTATCAATAAATGAAGAGATAAGCAAAATACAGTACAATCATACAAAGTATTATTAATCATACATAAAAATTGATGAACTATTGATAAATGTTACACCATAGGTGAACCTTAAAAGCATTATACTAAGTGAAAGAAACAAATCATAAATGACGATGCATTACATAATTCCATTTATATGAAATGTCCAGAATAGGAAAATCTGTAAATAGGAATTATGTTAGTAATCTATCAGTAGATAGCAAAATTGGATAACTGTATCTAAACGACAGGGTATCATTGAAAAGATGAGAATTTTCTAAAATTTTCTGTGTTGATGGTGCACATATTGGCGAGTCTACTAAAAAATATTGAATTGTACACATTGAATGGGTCAATTATATTCCAGTAAAGCTGTTAAAAAAAATAGTGTGTCCTAGGAATGGGGGGTTAACTTCTTCCTCAAATAATATAATGTAATAGTTTAGTCAAAAAAGTGCAGAAATGGGCAAAAGTATGAGCAGCTCCCCCTTACCTTCCTTCTATCTCTCTCTTATTCATTATGTGCAAGAGCCACTTCCAAAGCAGATCAGGTCTGCAATCTCATTAACATTTGACCTTTGGTCAATTCCTAGTGCTACAAGAGCTTTTGCTAGCTGCCATCTTAGAGCACCAACAGATTCACCTATAACGTGGAGCAAATATTGTGGTTTTTACAATTTTTTATTAGAATGGCATTTACTTATTGAGTGCTTTTGCAATATGCTTTGTGAATTGAAATTCATAGGTTAATCATGACCAAGATTTATAACTCTTTTTAAAAACTATGTCCTTGTAAATATAACTTCCAATGTCAAAGTTAGACTAGAGATCAAATTCATTATTTGTAAAGGAATTAAAATTCTTTCTATATTTCCTCTAAATACACCAGTAGATATTCTCTGTCCTCTATTTTGAACACATTACTATTAAAATCATTCATATTAAAAATGATTAATCTTCTTTATTCAAATTATTTTTGAAGACTGCAGTCTTATGTCCGCAAAACTATGTCTAATAAATGTGTTTGTATGTTTTATGACTCTACCCTACCATGTACAAGTTCAAAGCAAAATGAAATCTAACATTTGTTTACTGGATACAATACTAATAGGAAACAGATTAAACATTATATATAGGATAATTTGAGGAGGGTTTATTAACAAAGGGACTTGTTACAAAGCTATGGGCAGAACCAAGAGGTCACAGGCAATGGAGATATAACCTCTTTGACCCCAGTGGATGAAGGGTAGGAAAGGGAAAGGGAAAATGGGAAAAGGAGTGAGTCAGTTCTCATTGAAATAACTTTCTGGTCAAGGGCCAGTCTACCTAGCAAACCTATGAGAATTTCACAGGGAGAGAAAAGAACAACTTAAGTTCTACATGGAATATTTTCATGCAAGTATATATGTGGAAGAATGATGACATTCTATTGTATTTGCATGCCTCTTGCTCTTTGTTTTGAGATCTCTTCTGATATTTTCCATGTATGCCCTAAATAGGTCTCAGATTTGACAGTTCTTCATAGGCTTTTATATAAATCTAGCATGATTTACTATTTCATAAGTTCACAATGGCCCCAAAAGTAATAATGTAGACTGCTGTTCCAGATTACAGCAAATAATTTTATTTGTGAGATAATAGCTTCTCTTAAAGGTTAACGAAAATGTGAAAAGTAAAATTATAGAGATTACAACTAATGCAGTAACTTCAGAGATTTGGCATCTAGAAAAAAAGTCTGAGTATGAAGAAAGCAAACAAAAGTATAAGTATAAATTTAAGCTAGAGAAAGTAAGCGGACAGTTCCTCACAATGATTACTATTATTACTGGAAAATGTATTACTTATAAATAAAACTGAAATATTATCATATTTTATAATCTAATCTCCAAATAGTACCTTAGAAGCCTCATGTATATCCTTTAGAAATATAATAAACTTTGAATCTTAAAGTGACCTTAGAGATCTTCTATCCCTTTATTGTGGCATTTGATGTATCAGATGGGATGTAAAGAAAAAAGTGAATTTCTCAGTTCATCCAAGTTTTCATTCAGTGGGTATGATGAAAGATAAAGCCAGGTAAGAGTTTCAGAAAAGTTTTTTTTAAATACATTTGTAATTTCTTATTAATGCATATACATGTACATATACACATATATTAAAATGTAAAATATATAGAAAATATATGTTATTGAATAGGAACAGAAAATTTTTAATGATTCTAACTTTTATCCCTTTTACTAGACATTCTACAGGCAAGAGGGAGGGATTGGGATTAAGGCACGGATGGGAAAAGCAGAAGGGACTACGGTGATAATGCACAGGTGAATTGGTGATGGAAATTCTGTGGGGACTATACCTATAAAAGAAAGCAAACATTGTAAAAAAATAATTTAAAATAAATTTAAAATTTAAGAAAGTAAAATAAATATTGCATTATGATATTATATTTCATTATAACACATATTCCTTGGGTTCACTGTTGAGAATTAATATGTACATATACTACACAAGTTTCAATGTTAATGGTCCCAGTATGTCCTTCATCATATTATTGACCCTGTCTTTCTCATTTACCAACTCATATTCACCCTTTCTTCCTGGTAACCACTAATGTTATATTTCAGAAGTCTATTTTTGTTATATTTAGTTCATTTGTATGTTTGTTCTTTCTATATGATCAGCCTGATTAAGGAGTTGCCTGGCATTTTTCTTTACTGTAAAGTTTCTGCTTTGTACCTTTTCATAAGTAACTAATTTATAGAGGACACTTTGAGACCACATCAATAGTCTCTACCTGGACACTCTACTTTTAACATCCAATGATGCTGATAGGACTGTTGTTCCTTCTGCATTAGTTGTCGTCTTAATCTAAGAAGAGCTTCCTCAGCTCTCCCATTTATTTATACTTTGGTTTACTCTTATTAAGTCATATTAGCAATTTAGTCATTGTGATATAGTTTATTCTTGTCATTATTCATTTTGATGCCAGATTGTTCCAGTTTTCGATATATCCCAGTAAGCATTTGTCCCACACAGATGCTGCCTGTGGTCTTTTGACATGTTCCATCATTATTTGATTATTTTCTTACTTTCTGGTGCAATAAATGTAACTGCACCTTTTAAAGATAATCATGACCAACATACTGATACAAATCCTTCAAATTACTTTCTAAATACACCTCCTTCTAGATTCCTCTCCCCCACAGCTTATTGACAAAAGTGTAATTGTTTTCATAATCACATTTTCATTCTATAATTTGGGTCTATATAATATTTTAAAACAAATTCACTGCTCATGACATAACAATACGCTAGTGTGACTTTGCGAAATCCAACATAATCTTGGTTGTAAAAGAAATTTGAGTAGTATTCACTCATATATTAGCAATGTCATTTCTTTTTTATTATTAGACTTATTAATTATATTTGACATCTTTTGTATTCCTCAGGGAGTTCCCATCACCATTTCACCCTTGCACCACCACCTCAGTCCCTTGTGCTCCTTCTGCCCTCACCCCCATCTTTGCCCTCCCTTCCCACCTCCCCCTCAAAGTCCCTTTGGTTTATCTTTGACCTTTTGATCTTGTTGAGTTTTTGTTTGTTTGTTTTTGGTTGTAATTGCCCTTTTCCTTGAGCTTACTCTTCTTTTTGTTGTTGTTGTAGTTGTTGCTCTTTCACATTCCTCCTAAAAGTGAAGCCATCCAATAATTTTTCTCTTGCCTTCTGACTTGTTTCAATGAGTATAATTCCTTCCAGCTCCATCCATGTTTCTATAAATGGACCTAGTTTATCATTTTTGATTGCTGAATATTCCATTACGTATATGTACCACATCTTCTTGATCCAGTCATCTACTTTTGGGCATTTGGTTATTTCCAGGTCTTACCAATTATGAATAGTGCAATAAACATAGGGGTACAGGTGCTCTTTTGGATCTGTGTTTTTGTGTCCTTTGGGTAGATTCCTAGGAGTGGGATTGCCGGATCATACAGTAGTTCCATCTCTAGTAGACTAAGGAACGTCCATATGGCCTTCCATAGTGGTTGGATTAACTTGCATTCCCACCAGCAGTGTACTAGCGTTCCTTTTTCTCCACATCCTCGCCAGCATTTGTTGTTGTTGGCTTTTTTTGATATGTGCCATTCTTACCAGTGCAAGGTGATACCTCATTGTGGACTTAATTTGCATTTCCCTGATTATGAGGGATGCTGAGCGTTTTCTCATGTGCCTGTTGGCCATGTATATGTCCTCTTTGGAGAAGTGTCTTTTAAGTTCTTCTGCCCATTTTTTGATTGGGTTTTTTACTTTGTTTTTCTTGAGTCTTATGAGTTCTTTGTATATCTTTGTGATCAGACCCTTGTCCATTGTGTGGAGTGCAAAGATTTTTTTCCCAGTCAGTGGGGTGTCTCTTTGTTTTATTTAATGTTTCCTTTGCTATACAGAAGCTTTTTATCTTGATGTAATCCCATCTGTTTATCTTCTCTCTCATTTTTATTGTTTTGGAAGATGCATCTTCAAAGGTGTTATTGATATATATGTCTTGTAGCATTTTACCTGTGTTTTCTTCTATAAATTTAATAGTTTTGGGTCTTACATTTAGGTCTTTTATCCATTTTGAGTTGATTTTTGTACATGGTGTGAGGTAGTGGTCCAGTTTCATTTTTTTGCATATGATGGACCAGTTTTGCCAGCACCATTTTTTGAATAAGCTATCTTTGTCCCGTTGCAAATTCTTTGCTCCTTTGTCAAAGATTAGCTGTCCATAGTTGTGTGGTTTTACTTCTGTGTTTTCTATATGGTTCCATTGATCTGTGTGTCTGTCTTTGTTCCAGTACCATGCTGTTTTAATCACTGTTGCTTTGTAGTAGAGTTTGAAGTCTGGGAGCATGATAACTCCATTCTCCTTTTTTGTCAATAGAGCTTTGGCTAATCAGGTTTGTTTTTTTTTTGTTTTTTTTTTTGTTTTTGTCTTCATATGAATTTCATCAACATTTGGCTATTTCCTTAAAGAATTTTATTGAGATTTTTATTGGTATTGCATTGAATCTGTAAACTGCTTTTGGTAGGATGGCCATTTTGATAATGTTGATTCTTCCTATCCATGAACAGGGGATATCTTTCCAATTCTTTTATTTCTTTTAACAGTGTTTTATAATATTCTCTATATAGGTCTTTTGTTTCTTTTGTTAGGTTGATCCCCAAGTATTTTATTTTCTTGGTTTCAGTTGTAAAGGTTATATTTATCTTGATTTCTCTTTCTTCAGTTTGGTTGTTTGTGTATAGGAAGGCTACTGACTTTTGTGCATTTATTTTGTATCCTGCTACTTTACTAAACTGGTTGATTGTTTTAATTAGATTATCTGTAGGGCTTTTAGAGTTTTCCAAGTATATTATCATATCATTTGCAAATAATGATAGTTTTACTTCCTCTTTCCCTATTTGGTTTCCTTGTATGTCCTTTTCCTGTCTTATTGTATTAGCAATGTCATTTCATTTTTTTACTAAAATCATTCCTTATCTCCAGTTTCTGATCAGGTTTTAAGGTTCAATTTTTTAAAAAAACAAAATTATGTATCCTTGCTGTTCTTTCTCATCATGACATATTTTTCATTTCTTTGATAACATTCATTATAATTTGGTATTAGGAATCTTAGTTTTTTTCTTATAAATCTGTTATCATTAGACAATAAAATCCAGCAGGTCTTTTATATATATACTTGCTTCCAACCCTTCAATGCCCTAGCACAAGGTTTGACACAGAGTAAAGGCTTGGTATTTGTGAGTGAATCAACAAATTAGCTTAAAGAAATGATATTCAGGCTTTATATACATAGTGATACACATATTGAGAGAAATAAGCATTGTATGAACAAATACGGTTTGAAATGTTTGATGTTTTTAATAAAATGCATGTCTTTTAAAACTGTTTTTTCCATATACCTATAATTTCAGTGCACAGAGAACTTACATAACTAGTCATCTTACTAGGTAAGGGTTCAAATACAAAATCAGAATGAGTGCTTGAAATTTCTAGCTGCTCACTTATCTGTTAATTATATCAATTTTCTCAGCTAAAAATGTTGTCAATGCTAGGAACCATCTTATTAGATTATTTGAGGATTAAATAAGATAAAACATAAACACAGGTATACTAACTGCATTTATTAATTTGAATGTTCAAAATATTAATGTTCAAAATATTAATGATGGTTATTACTGTTGTTATTGTCATTCTCATTATTCTGGACTTAGATTTTATGCAATTTGAGCAAATGGGAACTTGCCTGAAAAAAAAACTGAAAGAGGGAGAATTTTATGCTTATTATGAGACCCTATACTTTGTGAGGTCCTTTTATTATATGGCTCCTATTTTACCCTTAAGAAAAATATAACTCAATGTTTCAAATTTTCCCCATGTTTGTCACTAACTGCTTTGAACTACATATACATATATACTGCAGGTTACAGTATTCCTCTCTAATGGGATTGTTTATATTTGCCCTAGCTTGCCATATTCTTCTATTTTTCTTTGTATGGAAATTGTTGCTCTACTCCTCAGCCACCAAGCAAATGTCCATATATTTTTTAAGCCTACTCAAATGCTACCTCTAATCACTAAGCATTGCCTTCATGCTTTTGTCTTACTGTTTATCATCATAATGAAGATAGGTCCTTACACATTAATTCCTCCAGTCTTCCATGAACTCCTTTGACTTATCTAACAGCACCCTGGCATGCAGACAGGGCCTATTAAAGTTGAGTGTGAGGAGAAGCAAACGAGTGTCTAAGGGAGAAGGAGACATGAAACAAAAGCTACCACCCCTGAGTAGTCAACATAACTCCTCCTGTTCTCTGATGTATTTCCTTAGGTCTTACTAATTTGAAATTTGTTTAGGTAAGAGCAATGAAGCACTTTGTAGACTTGATCTCCTGTTGGTATTTTCAAAATTGTACTACTTCCTTATAGTTAGAATCAGGCACTACATTTAGAACATTATTAAATGTTGTTTTGGTAATTATGTGATAGAAAAAAGCAGAACAAGGGGAAAACTTATTTAGAAAAAATTCTCTAGCAAATGATTGTTGCAGAAAAGGAAAGAATTTCCCCCTCATTTCTATTGCTTTCTATAACCAGAATACATGTTTTTTTTTTTATTTCTTATTTCCAAAACATGACATCATAATTAATTTCCTTGAGGAAAATGAATTTTCAAAAGCAAATGGAATTTGATTTTTTAAATGAATGAACTTTATTATCCCAAATAAGGAAGTTAAAAACTACGTTTACTGTAGTTAAGTCTGATTCCAAGCAGGAACATGATGTGATCATGTTCTCCATTTTAGGGAGACTAGATCGGTGGTAACAATGCTCTTACCATTGCTTTGGACTAGTGTGGTGATAGCCATGATAAATAAAAGTGAAATAATTGAGGAGTACTTGGGAAGAAGCAATGGAGACTGAGACAAAAAGAAAGAAACATGTTCAACCTCACTAGGCTAGTCATCTTGGAAATATAAACTAAAACAATGTAATGCCATTTTTCTCCTATTTTATTGGAAACAAAGAAAGTAAATGTTTGTTGCTATCAATGACAAAGTTTGTTGTTATATCAGGAAGATTATATTTTTCATACTCATATGGGAAAATATAAATTGACCATTGCCATATTTAGATGAATGCTGGTGGAAGACACAAGTACCCTAGGTTAGATATAACTTATTATTTATAGTAATAAATTCTAGCAGTGTCCAGAATACCAGCATTTGGCACTGACTCCCCAGTCCCCAATTCCCAGAACACAACCCAGAGAGGGCCAGATAACTTTTGTCTATGCAGTAGATGCATAAGAGAAAAAGAGCTCTGAGTTTAAGAGAATACCATAGACTAAACATTCCTTTCTTTTGTTCTGAAGGGAGACATGTTATTTTCCAACACTATAGGAATAAGATAGTAGAGAATAAGGGACAGGCAATGAATGCTTTACTTGCCAGACATACAGAAATGCAACAAATTCAGCAGGAATTATGTGCTATTACTATTTGAGCTATAATCTGGTAATATCTTTTAAAATTATTTCCTCGATCTTGAGAAATACTCATAGGGAACCATGTACAAAACCAGATATAAAACATTTTACTGCAGCACTGTAATAGAAAAAGACTTGGTTTTAAACAATTTGTCTTTGAACCTTTGCTTTCTCTATATTGCACATGTAATTGACATGATCCATTATTTATCTTCCTTCTTCTGTCTTCTTTTGCCTAGCATAATCCCTTCTAGCTCTACCCATAGAGTCACAAGAGGCATGAGTTTGTCCTTTTTGATCACCAAGTAGTATTCCATTGTGTGTATATACTACATCTTCTTGATACATTCATCTGTTTTTGGGCAGTTGGATGTTTCCATGGTTTGGTTATAGTAACTTGTGCTTTAGTAAACATAAGAGTGCAAGTTTCCTTTTGAATTAGTGTTTTTGTATTCTTTGGGTAGGTACCTAGCAATGTAATTGCTGGATGATATGGCAGAGTCATTTGTAATCTTGTGAAAAATCTCCAGACAGCTTTCTTTAGGGGCAGTTTAAATTCTTGTTTCTCTACATCCTACCCAGCACCAGTTGTTTCTAGTCTATAAGTTAATTGACAAGTCTTTAGGAAAGGAAAAATATACAGGTATCAAAGATTACTTAAATGATCTGTTTTAATCAACTGAGTGGATGATAGTAAATCTTGGAAACACTGAGAACTTTAGAAAAGAAATAGGCATTTCAAAGTATATAGTCTTGGGTAGAATGGGTTTTTGTTATGTGAAATTCCAAGTCATGGAGACTTCTGCATGGAAGATCACCATTCTCACTGACCTCACTACCTAACTTTGGAAATTAGTTGTATGTCGTTATCGTGCCTAATCACATCAATACTCTGTTATGAATCCCATGACACATTAAAATTTGTGTTGGTTATTTTTCCTGGCAGTAATTTTAAAGACAGAATTTTAGACTGAAGATTTAACTTTTCAGATTATGCACAATGATATGTATTTCACTAAACTGAAAGGACAAAGCATCCGTCTTTCTGGAGTGCTTTTAGTTAATCAGTTCTTGAAGAATTGGCTGACTGTCCTTGAGCCTGAAAAGAATTTCTGTTTGTCTTTGTGTTGAATTAAAGAATCAGGCATTTGCCCCCAGTAATAGAGGCATCACTACTTCTTGTTTGGCCATAACACCACCAGATGTATGATATAAGTGCTCTCTTGGATAGTGGTGGACTAGGAACATAGGAGATAATCTGATGCAGGCAGATGCTAGCAGTCAAGATTGCTTAAGCTGTATTGAAATTTCCTTTGCACCTGGCACTGGAGGTGTTAGCCATGCCAGTTCAATACCCCCAACACAGATGTTCTTGTTGTACCACTTTGTATGTATAACATTTAGGTTTCTGTTCAGCTTTGCCATAGTACACATAAATACTGTAATCCAAAGACCACCCATTTATTAGTGCACCTGCATCTTCAACCAGATTTCTTTCATTCTCTTCAATGAGTGCTCAACATTTTTGTAAAAAAAATAAGAGAGCCTTAGGGTGAATAACCTTTTGTATCTGCCAGATAGCTTAACAAAATGATGTTGATGATGATAGAAAAATAACAATATCAGATCCAAACAAACAAAAAATAAAAATTGAAACAATGTTACTAAAACACAGAAATCAATTAAACAATATTTAAGCAAATATATTACACTAACTTCTATCTTAAAATTTTTTTATTTCTTACTAGTGAAAAATGAACCATTCTATTTTAGATTATTTTCCCAAAGCTAAATTCTTTTTTTCTACAAATGGCAGAGTGGTAGAGCTTACCTCTTAAGGAGCAGATTTTCCTGAACGTGAACCTCTGAAGCCCCCATTTTAAATTAATAGGAGTGGAGCCTGTGCAGCTGAAGACTGGATGTGACCTCCTGAATATGGTATATATATATATAAAAAAAAAAAAAAAAACCTTTGGATGGAAGCAAGATCATTACTCTGGAGAATAGTCTTATGTAGTTGCTGTCCTACTGAAGTGAGGAAAGGGCATCAAAATGTTTTGATCTTGTTTTTATAGTTGCAGGCAGTGTCTATCTTCCCAGATAACTAATTTTGAAATATATCTCTCTATGAAAAGGAATTTCAGTGCTATTTAATTTGGGTTTGTGGGGGAGCTGGAACTGCCTTTCATTATTCATTTGAAACAAATAAATGTTTAAACATGAGCTACATTTTAAAAATAGATGAATGGTGATGGTTTTTAAAGTTTTGGTTTTTTTCCCACTTGTAGTAATAGTTTCCCTGATTATACTCATGTCCTGCTTACTTCCCACTCAGTTTATAACCATATTGTATTCTGTTTGAGACTTATGCATATGCCCCACAGAAGAAAGAAAAACAAAGTATCCATCATATCAATATTACTCCATAATTTAGTAATTCATTGCATAGAACACATAGTTTGCCAAGAAGTCAGCCAATTAAGGAAGAAGAGAAACCAAAGGAAGAATGAAGAAGCAAAAAGAATAAATGAGAAAATAAAAATGAATCATATCCCAGAGGCTGTTTATATGCTTTTGTTTATTTCTGGCAACTCCTAGAATACCTATTATAACAGGACTGAACAAACATGAGGCATGTATTCAGTCAGTAGTTAGAGAATCAAGCTAGCTGCAGAAGCTACCTACTACTCTTTGTTCCAAAATTAAAGACTTCAAATTACAACATCAGAAAATGAAGAAGAAACCAGTGAAAGTCAGCATCCTTAACTATTCTAAAATCCATGCAGCTATTTTCATTTTGAGCACTTTTGTTCAAGACAGAGATACTGACATGCTCACACACAAGTACAAAGACACCTCAGTTGATAACTTAGAAGAAAGAAAGAAGAGTTATACAAATGGAGAAATCAGGACTGACTGGTGATCCCTGGCATCCGGTGAAATGGAGAACTCTTTGAAGTAGAACTAGAACCTGTACTGATATCTTGTCGCTTCATCAAAGATGAGGATTAAATAGACTCTACTTCGTTATCCTAGAGACTCTTCATTCTCTTCAAGTTTTTAAGACCTTCTAATACTGCACTCCCACTGAAGTTCAAGAATCCACGCTAATACTCGCTATTCCTTTTCCATTCTTGGGCTACTTTTTAGATGAAGTAAATGTTTTTATTATGTCCATAGTAACTGTTGAGTCCCTAGTCCTATGGTGAGCACAATGCTAAAGATATTGAATATATTCTTTTACTGGACATTTCTATTTTTATTTATAGATGAAATCACAGGTGTTTGCAAAGATTATTTTCAAGGTCATTCAATTAACATTTAAAGAACAACCTGGTCCTAGAATTTACATTATAAGGCTTTACTGAGGGGGCCTCCCTAGTGGTGAAAGGGGTTGAGTCAAAGCACTATGAAGCTATCTATGGCCACTGTAGCAGTGCCAGTTCTTCCCCCGCCTGGGAGCTGACTCACCTGGCACAGCAGACCTCTCCTGTCTTACCCACTGCTCCCCTCAGCAGTGTGTTTCAGTCAATCTGCCTATTCTGCTCTCCACTCTGGTGAATCTTCTCATTCCCCACACCTCTGGCCTGTACCCCAGTCCTTGTATGCATAAATAAATAAATATTTTTTTAAAAAATATTTTACTGAAATATTAATATAAAACTTTACAAACAAAATTATGTCAAAGTATTCAATGGTCATATGAGAAATTATATTGATAAGTCACATTGAGTTTTGAAATTGTTAATTAAAAACTGTATTCTTTTACTTTGAGTGTGCAGTATTGACTCCATTACTTCTCTTTGTTCTACCTCTACACTCTCACCCTTACTGTTTTCATGCCCTCATTCCTAGATACAATAAAAGGGATGGAACTGCAAAACTTGCCACCACAGGGTAAAAATCAATTTACTTCGGGGTCTATCAGTGAGGATTTATACTTGCAAACAATAGGATCCATTCGTGTGAAAGAAAAGGCAAATTTATTTAATGATATTAGTAGTCCCCATATCTCTCCATTGGACAGAGAATCAGGCTTAAATACCATTACATGCAAATTACATCGTTTAATTTCCCCACAGGTAACTTCGCTGTCACTATGTCTGAGCACAGTACAACACACTGCTGAATGTGGAGATGCAGCATACAGGATACTACCATAGCATTTCTAACACTGCTGCCTTAGAAAACAGTGTCTCTGCACCATTTGGGCACAATCACTTCTGCCTGGCACCTATTTCTTTAAGCCAGTGAATTCCAAACTAAAATCTCACACTGTTGGGCCCAATTGGCAAAGTCTGGGTAATATCCTGGTGGATTACACTCTGACAGTGTGTCAAATGCCGACCCCAGGGAATACTCAGAGAGTGATCTTCTTCAGCTGAAGGCAGATTTTTGTTTCTGAAATATAGGAGGTTGCTTAAAAACTGTTGGACAGCAAGAAAACATGGCAAATGTCGTCAGCACCTAACAAGAGGAACAATATAATAAAATGGTTATGTAAAAATTGTTTTTAACACCATATATATTTTCCCCTAGCACATGTTTTCTGTATGATATATGTCTTTCTCTTGGTTTAATATTTGCTAGGAACTGATCTAAGTTGTAATGTATCGTTGATCTTTTTCAAACACTTTGATCTCAATAAACTTCTTTGATTTCCCACAACCTGTTCTTTTCCAGGTTTCCCAGGTATATTATTGTGCAGTATGTACTCTATAAATTTGAGGAAATGTCATTCACTTGATTAGCCTGTGAATGGCAATTGTGGTAGTGGGTATACAACTTGCACACCGGATGCACTGGTCTGCAGGTTTCATGACCTCTAGAAATCAGAAGTGATTGCACCCTAGCAGGCTTAGCTAGCTCCTATTTAATTATTTAATGCTAAATATTATATCATATCATATCATATTATATTATATTATATATATGTATATATGAACTTTCTCTGAACAGAGTTGAATAATTTCCACCCTTGGAATTATACTCTTTTTTTTTTTTAAAGATTTATTTATTTATGCATACAAGCACTGGGGTACAGGCCAGAGGTGTGGGGGTGTGTGTGAGAGGATTCACCACAGAGAGCGGGGAGCAGAACAGGCAGATCAACGGAAGTACACTGCTGAGGGGAGCAGCGGGCACAGCAGGAGAGGTCTGCTGCACCATGTGTGTCCCCCCCTGGCCGGCAGCAGGGATCGAACTCGTGCTACAGTGGCTGCGATTTGCTTCGTAGTGTGTTGCTTAACCCACTGCGCCACCAGGGGAGGCCCGATTTTTTTTTTTAAAGATTTATTTATTTTTATGCATACTAGCAGTGGGGTACAGGCCAGAGGTGTGGGGGGTGAGAGGGTTCACCACAGAGAGCGGGGAGCAGAACAGGCAGATCAAGGGAAGTACACTGCTGAGGGGAGCAGCGGGCACAGCAGGAGAGGTCTGCTGCACCATGTGGGTCCCCACCCTGGCCGGCAGCAGGGATCGAATTCGTGCTGCAGTGACTGCGGTCTGCTTCATAGTGCGTTGCTTAACCCACTGCGCCACCAGGGAGGCCCGAATTATACTCTTTATGGCATAGCAGGGTATAAGAGTGGACAAAATCAAAATAGATACCCATTTCTAAGTGCTATTGTTGACTTTGTAGCTTATAATTTACATCTCATTCAAATTTTATATTGTAGAATAAAATTATCAAAAGTGAAGATCCTGTGATTGTTTTTGTGTATGTCCTTTAGTGTGGGTACAGAAACACTTGACAGTATAGAAAAAATACAGTTTGCAACTTTTTTTTCTTTTTTTTTGGCTACTGTTCTTTTTGATACTGGCCCCCAAGCAGAGATTATTCGCACATCTGTTGATTTTTTTTTTCACGTTGCACACATTGGCACCTTTTTTTTAATGTTGACTGAATCACTTAATTGTAGAGGAGCGTTCATTTTAATGTAAATCTTACAGTATTACATGAGTGAATGTATGAAAATAGCTTGGAACAGTTTAAATTGGGCAGAATTCTGCTTTGATCATAATGTGCCTCTTCAGCATTAAAATAAACTTGCAACATATGCTGAAAAACGTGTAATAAGTAAGTGCCTCTTGTGTGGTGACTTATCTCAAAAATATAAATCATCATTTAATAGAATTTGAAATTCATAAAATACTTCTTACCACTAACAATATGATATGATTAGCATCATAATGACTGGTAAGTACCTATCTTATTAAAAGAAATATTTTTTTAATTTTAAAAATGCTATTGTAAACATTTTGGGAAATATTTTTAAAGACAGTATTTGTAGGAAGATATAAAACACTATTATATTATTACAAACTTACTCCTAAATTGTTTGTTATTTAAAAGACATAAAAGTATGTGACAAATTTATTTCAATTTTTAGAGCATCCAGTAAAAATAATGAAGTTATCAATATTGTTGATCATTATGAGAATTGAGAAGAATTAGAAATAACTAAAAAATATCCAACAAACAGAAAGGTTAGTTAACAACAGTTTTTGCCTTTAAAAATTACCCTGATAAGATCGCAATAAGTAATGACAACTTATTGTTCAAGAAATATTTTCATTGGGTTTTTTGAGATATAGGGAGAAACTGTGGAATATTGGGAAGAACCCTATACACTCACTGTTTAATGTGAACAAATTATCTTCTCCAGCTTACTTCCCCCATCTGTAAATTTGTGTCAGAAAGGAATATTTTAGGTAGCAAGTTTTTAAAATATCCACTTGACAATGGTTTCAGCATAGTGTCAAGTATTATGATTATATCAATAGTGAAAAATGTGGGAAACTAAATAGAACCAGATAAATATAAGAAATAATTACTGCATAAAAGATTGTCCATCCATATTTACCTTGAACCAAAAAGAATACATTTGTCACTTCAAGAATTTTCTCTGAAATCATGAGTCATTTTTCTAACTATTACATGGTATAAAACAAAATCAAAGGTGAGTCGATCTTTCTTTCAGAGACAATAATAGAGGACTATTAGGAATACTTCAAGTGTACTTAATACAGTACATTATTATTAATTCAACATGTTTATTGATTGCCTGCTTTGTGCCAGGTTGTGCATTTGGGAATCTAAAACCAAAACAAAATAGTATCAAACATCAAACAACAGAATACATGTTTCTTATTCCTAATTTAAAGTTAGTTTGGAAATAATGTTGATATCTTCAGATATGTTGGCTCCAAGAAGTCTTCTCTGTGACGTTTCAAGAGCTCTGTATAAATGTAGCACAGAGCCCATGGTATTAACACATACTGTGTCCCCATTTGCTTTTCTCTCAGCTTTCCTCATCTTTGTTGGTGCTGTGGTCATTGGCTTACCTCACAAGCTTGAACCAGCACGTCATCATATCTTCTAAGACTCCCCACTCCACGGTCACTATACTGTCAAAATTCTTCTTTCTAGACAACTTTCCATCTCATGCATATGGTCACAGTCTCACTTTAATTCCTTGTCGTCTCTCAAGTCTCATACTCACCTGAAGGGTCACTTCATTACTACAGCTGAACGGTTGTGTCTCTAATTGATCACCTTGCTTCCTACTTCATTTCCTTACAATATGTTTTCTACATGATTCCCTAAAGTGTTGTTTGTTTTTTTTTTTTTTGTCTTGCTTTGTTTTATGCAATCTAATCACTTCTCTACGTAGCTATCAGATCTTAGCTGGTTCCTAGTGAACTATTCAGAAAATCCAAACTCCCAAGCATTGTTATAAGGTCCTCAATGTTTGAGGCCTCATTGCTTTATTTCTCCCTACTTCTTCCCCTTGCTATTTATAATCTAGGAAATGAACCTCTTTTTAGTTCACTGAACATACATATTATCTGAAACATCATGACTTACCACATAAGTTTCTCATTCTGGAAAAACTTCTTTCAACTCAACATCATAAACATGAAATTTACCTTCAGTATCATCAGTTACAGAAAGACATTTGCTAACCTTCTCCCATTCCAATTCTCCCCACTTCTAACCACCATCCATAGATTTACATACCTTCCATTTGGGGCAGTGTGTATTTCAAAAATATATCTATTGTATCATTAAGTTATTTTTTCTTACATTTCAGTCCTTTTTACAATGCAAAAATTATATTTAGAATTAGCCAGCTGGACTCAATTTAGCTGATTGCAATTTTGTTGGTAATATCCAAAGCATCCTAGTCAGTAGCCAGTAGTTCCAATGGCTTCTTCTCTCCATCAAGTCTGATCAGGGTGTTAAAGTTGTCCACATCAATATCATAGAGCTTCTTCATAGCCTGTTTGAGCGGTGCTCAATGGCCTTGATATCCACAATGAGCACAAGTGGATTGTTGTCTTCTGTCTTATTTATGGCTGATTCAGTGATCAGGAGAAACTTAATGATGGCACAGTGATCAAGCTTCTTTCTCCTGGAATGCTCTTACAGGATATTTGGGTTTCCTAGGGAGCCACAGTGTTTTGGGCCTCTGGAAGGTGGGTGATATGTGAATCTTCCTTTTCTTGTTGCTCTGCATGCCTTCCAGCTCTGCTTTTTTGACCTTCAAAGCTTATGTTTTGGCTTTAACTTGGTAGAGCATGGGGCTTCCTTCTTTATTTTTGGAGCCATTTTCGTGAAAAGGTTCTACACCTCAGTTCTTTTAAGAATAGTAATCTCTTTGTGGTTCAGAACTATAACTTCATTGATGTTCATCTCAGTTACCCTCCACAATGCCTGGCATGGAGTGACCTACTGAGCATCTATTTGGGCCTCAATTTAACTCTGTTGTATGAAATAAATAAATGAATGGGGTGTGACTGTTAAATAGTATTATAAAGTACTATGTATGAAAATGAAGATAAAATTTAAGACAAGAATATTAAAATTCTTGACAAAATTCCTAGTCAAGATGAAGCAAAATGATGTAGTCAGATATTCATAATTGCTGTGTCAAAATGGGTATGTTTTTGTGAGTAGTATGGGGGGAAGTCAGAGTTGTAGTAAAATATATGAACAATGATCCTGCTCAACAATAAGGAGCTCTTGGATTGTCCATTAGGCTTTGAGATAACCAAAGTACAGAGTGGTAGGTGTCATTTTTTAACTGCTAAGTCTTGCACTCTGGAGACCACTCTATGAATCTTTGACCTTATGATTGTTGGCTCACAGAGTAGTAGGTTTAGTGCCAAGGGATTCTGAAGACATTGTATTTTTAAAACATTAGTGGTGGGTTGCTGACAGAGGACAGCATTACAGGAAACACATTTACTAAACTGTGCCTTAAAGACACCAATGAAATTTAAGTATGAGAGGAGAATAGTTGCATATCATTGGTAGCTTAATAATGGTAATCAGGCTTGTTTAAGGAACAGAAAACAGTAGTTTGGACGAGGTGTGAAAATGTACAGAGAGAAATATTCACGATGAAATGATGATTATGGATAGTTGAATGCTCTTTACGGAATACAAATGAATGTTATCTGTCAGTGAAGAAAAAAGACATCACCAAATTACATTGAAGATGATGAATCTAGCAGGAATGAGAGCCAGAGTTATGTCACTCAGGTGTAATTCACTTGCCAGTGAAAGAAACCCAATTCATCTGGCTAAGCAGAGCTAGACCTTTTTATCTGAAGAGTTTAAAATTATTTTAAAAGATAGAAAATATTTGCTCACATAACTGAAAAATCCAAGATTAGGTTTGGGAGTATCTCAGTATGAGTGCTCAAAACACTAACTGAAGGATTCCTTCCCCAGCGAAGACTGTTGCCCTCCAGGAGCTCCGGACTTATTCCTGGTTCAGAACCTACTCTGAAATGTGAACTACTCCTTTCCATTGTTTTGAGTAAGAGTTTGTTTTTCTTGCTCAAACTGTATACTCAGCCCTCAGCTAACCACTGGTACAGGAATTCTCTTTTCGATATTTTTTTATTTGACTTTGTTTTTTATTTCCTAATATTTTATTTATTTTATATTTTTTATTTGGTTATTTCTGAGATGGTAATGAGCATGTGGTAAATAGAAAATATCTTTTATATGTTGCTATGCAGAGAACTAAGAAATTATATACTTTGTCATCACTAAAATTTCTATTTCAAAAATCATAAAGCAATACCATAGTACAATAATCACATTAATTTAATAGTATAATAAAGGACTTCATTGTGGTAGGTGGGCACCAATCCAGCTTTAGTGCCATTTTGTTCTGCTTACCAATCCACCCCACTGGATTTCTGCTTCTACTATGACCTGTACCTGTAACATCTGGGCATCATCTCTTCATCTCTGTTACTTATAGATAAGTAAAATCAATTTGGTTTTATTTCTGCTACTAAATTCATAGGGAGCCCAACCCCATCCCACAAAGCCAGCAGAGTACTGACCTAGTTGTTCTGCTACCCTTAGATTTCATAATAAAATGCTTTTTACTTCACTCTATGGAATTTGGTATTCGGAGGACTAATACGATTGCTGTAAGTAAAAATTTGGAGTCTCTGGCTACAGAGACTTCTGTGTTTTGGCAGCATCCCCTAAACCATGGAAAACATGTTAGCTTTCAAGAAAGATAAAATCTCAGATGTGTCACTTCTTGACAGTGGATGTTCATTTCTCTAATGAAAGCTTCCCTTCTCACCTAGGTTGTCCCTAGAGCCTTGCTTTCTAGTTCTTACTACCCTCATTCCCTGGCTTCAAAAATTCCTTTTTATTGATGATCCATGCAAATCAGATTCATTTTACTTGCAACTCAAATTAACATGCTTTATAATTGATTTCGTCCCAAAAGTTAGTTTCAATCCTTTGTTGAGGAAAAAGGAAAGAACTGAATATTTGTAGAGTACATCTCTGAGATACCCCTGAATAATTCAGTTCTTTGACCTTCTTCCCACACACTTCAAAGCCAAAGATATGTGTTTCTCAATCCAAAAGGAGTCCCTTGACTCATTTTCCTTGGCCGGATTGGTCTATTTCACACCTGGTGACCTTGGGTAGGTGATCTATGTCAGAGAGAAGTTGTGATTCCATTTGCAGCATCGCTCAATAATACAGACCTTTTCCACTGGATGGACGCCTAACTGTGAACTTGTCAAACAGAAACCAGGTGCTCTTTGAAATGTGTGGCTCAGTTATAGAACTGCTATTTGAAAAATAGGTCCTTCTAATATTGTTTTTCCTATGAAATTGATACTCATTCTGCATTTTTACCTGACTAAGAGGAAAAAAATAATAGGATGGCTCCACACAGCAGCATTAAACTATCTGGTAAAAGTGGCGATCGGTCCAAACACATTAAAATTCTATTTTCCTTTACAAGTGTTTGCTGGAGATGACCCCCACTGCTCTTAAATATATTTCTGTATCTGTAACTGAATAGAGGTTTTCCGTACAGCATGTTCTAATGGCACTCTGGCCTTTAGCCAACAAGGCACTGAATAAGGCTATTTTTAAAATACAGAAACTGGGAACAGCTGCAGCAATCAAATTTGATAAAAACAGAGAGGAACTTTGCTTTTTTTTTACGGTTTGTCCAAGTTTAGACTTCTTTCATAGAACTGCTTTTGTTCTGTTGTATGAAGGGCTACAAGACCAATACAGTGAAGTCCTTTTAAACAAATAACTTTTTAAAGAATATGACTAAATAGAATAATTTTTCTTTATACCAAAAGTATCAATGAAATAGTATTTAATGTTATTTTTTAAAGCTAGATCTCTTATAAGAAGAGTTTGGAGAATGAGTTCTAGTAATAAAGTTTGTATTAGAAGGAGGTTTTAATTTCCCCCAGCCCCAAAACAACTCCTGGAAAGGAAAGAAAATCCTCAGTTGCTCAGTGTCAGAGACCTTAAAGTTTGCATTTCTCTGTTCTTTTACATTCTGTAGTGTTTTTAAAGGTAAAAATACTTCAAATGTTACATTTCTACTTTTCGCATCATTATTAATCATGAATGTTGTTGTATTTTCTAACAGCTGGATTAATATCACTGAAGTTCTTTTATGAAGATCAAATGACATGCTTTTTAAAAATGTAAAGGAAAACTTTTTCACAGAGACCTTTTGTACTTATCTGAATCCCTCACCATGTCTATATACAAGGGCCTATTCTTTTTTTTTTTTTTTTTTAAAGCATGCTTTTTGGAAACTTGTCAGTACATGATTAATAAGTATCATGAGGTAAATAGTAAAAATCTCCTCTACAATAGTAGGATGCAACTTCTCTCTTCTAAGTGGTTTCATATGTGGAATGGATTTCTCTGTTAACTTCATAATTGACATAACAAAGGGGATTGTATGTCTTTTAAGTATTTACAAATGAGATTAATTTAAAAATTCCATCCAAAAGAAATGACTTATGTCAACATTAATTCAATTTAATAATTGAAGCATAATATAATTCTTCTTCTGTGGTCATAAAGTTATAACAGGATCCTTCTGCCTAGAAAGAGCAAATGGGGGATGTATACGAAAGAGCAGAATCCAGGTGTATATAAAGTGCACTTAACAGGTAGCCTATTAGATATGATAGTGCAGCTGTCTACACTCTATTACAAGCTTAAAAAAATAAGATAAAAAACAATTTAAGCAGTCTTCTCTGACTCCAACAATTCTATCCTAGAGGTGTTAGTGAGTCAAGAAGTGCTCTTCTTTGAATGGTGAGATAATGATGGTATTAAGTATGTCATTAGCATTTGAAACGATATCACTTCCATTGCCCAGCTTGCTTTTAGGTTGAGAGCTATGTCCTCAGTCCAGTAACAATGACTGGTCACCAAATTTCTTGAGCACACATGCTGTTCTAAGCAGCAACTGTGACGTTCCTGTTCTGCAGAACATTGAACTCAATTGGTTGTCAAGGGTTCTTTGGCAGTACATGATATTTCAGTCTCTCATCCTCTATTTTACTGATATTAAAAAGTTCCTAATGACGTTTACTGAGATTTAATTCTATTTAGTGACATAGCCTCTTTTCTGAAGACAAATTGCCAGGAGAGGAAGATTTGCTTCTAACCAGCAGTGCTTTTATGCACATGGTCTAAGAAAGCACAGTAACCCCGATATGATAGTCTCTCCACCTTGCTGGAAATACAGTGTTCTTGGGAAATCAGGGTAAATTGGACACCAACCACACATTTTAGTGTGAGTCACTTTCCTAATCGTTATGTTTTATCTTTATTTTTTTCCACCAAGTTTATGTGTTCAAATGCATTCCCATGTTTCAAAGACTTTATAGTTTTTCACAAGTGTTTTTCACATTTCATTGAATCGAAAAACCAGGAAACTTTAGAAACGTGATTGCATTCTATAATACATTTCAAAAATACTACTGATTTTCAAAGTTCTTCTAGGAATTGAAGATAAAGACTACACAGTTATGCTACACAATATTGACACTGCCCTCTAATAAATTGGGTTTAATTTGGTGTTTTTTTATGTTGTTGGCACTGCTGAATTCTTGGAAGAATAGGGTTGTAATTTCCCCAGTGATTTCATCCCCTTAGCAGGCATCAGTGTTAGGGTGCAGAGTGTCTGTCCAGAAGCTATTCAGAATTTGCTGACATCAGCCTTCATTCATGAGCTCTTGCTTTGTTTAGATATTTTAGAGATAGTGCTACAATGAGGAGACACGTGAAGTAGTTTGGTTTATGGAAGAGGGCAGGGAAGGCATGGTGCTGTGAAAACATCCCTGTACACAGTAACAGCTCATTCACACAGAGAACAAGCAACAGCCTTCAGTCCTTCCACAAAGCTTAATGAGAACAAACTGACTCAAGAACCCAGTGTTTAGATTCTTTGCTAGCTCGCACTCTTAAGTTTTCTGCTGTATGTTTACTGACACTACACATTGCCCATTGCTTCCGTGGATTGCTGTGGGAAATCTTTAAGCTGCTTCTGTATAAACCTTATGAATGAAATGCATATGATTTCTTGGGTTATGTGTCCTGGGGTGAACATCACTTTTCAAATACACCAAAATGACTGTCAGGCCCTGAATCGCTTTGGTCACAATAGGGAGGTTGTTGACAATATGTCATACTGTGATTTCTTGTCTTCATCTTTTTGGATCCATTTAGGGAACTTCAGAATTTTAGAATGAAAATACATAAGATAATAGTCAGCTCTGGCTGGTTGTTTTCAAAAACCAGATGGCTTTCAAAGAGATGATCAAATCCATTCTCTAAAAGTCACTGTAAAAGTCAGACATTTGGTTCCACTGAAAAAACATATATGTGTGTGTGTATACACATTGATTTATAACTTTGAATATATAATCTTTTATTATATAATCACTTATTACATAAAATTTTATCATAAATTGTATGTGTTTCAGTGTATGTACTTTACCCTTGATATTTCAGATTTCATCAGGAAATGGGATATTTCACACTACTGACTTTTCCTGAATCACTTAGTGAATTCAGACTCTAAACTTTTCATTTTTAAGATTTTAAGCATTTTGGATGGAAATATTCCCACAAAGTCTTTGACATGTGTTAACCATTTTATAGTGATTCTTCAGAGTGTAATCCACACATGACCTGGACTAGTGTTTTAGTTTGGTGATGACATCTGAATAATTCAGTGATGTGATTATTAGCAGTACATTTTTTTCTTTCCTTCTCAGTCCCTTGTATTCTTATCTCCCCTCAACCCTCTCCCTCCCCCCTCCCCACCAAGTGTCCCCAATTTGTCTTTGTCTTTTTGTTTTTGTTATTATTATTGTTATTATTCTTTTCCTTGATCCTTATTTGGTTCCCTTATATTCCTCCAGGGAATATATTCCCTTATATTCTGGGGAAACAATCTGGTATTTTTCTTTTGCCTTCTGACTTACTTCGCTGAGCATAATCCCTTCCAATTCCATCCATGTTCCCATGAATGACTCTAGTTTATCTTTTTTGATTGCTGAATAGTATTCCATTATGTATATGCACCACATCTTCCTGATCCAATCATCTGTTTTTGGGCATTTAGGTTGTTTCCAGGTTTACCTATTGTAAATAGTGCTGCAATAAACATAGGGGTGCAGGTATTCTTTTAAATCAGTGTTTTTGTGTCTTTTGGGTATATTCCTAGGAGTGGGATTGCTGGTAGCAATACCATTTTAAGTTGTTTCTCATATATATACATATACATATATATTTCTTTATAGATTTTTTTCACTTCCATCATTGATAACATCTAATTGGTTTGTTAGTAATATGGAATTTAGGTCAAGCATACCTAATTGGAAAACTAGACTTTCATTTATATGTGAAGAGTGAGACAAGTAACATAGTTTCCTCATCAATGAAGTAAGGAGAATAATATCAGCCTGGAAGAACTACTGAGAGTCTTAAGTGGGAAAATGCCTGTAAATTCCCTAGCAAAGAGCACGCTAATAGTAGGTGTGCAATATATATGTATATAGACCCTACTTCCCATTTCCCTAATAGACTTATAATTGTATACTGTGTCCTCTAGGTTGCTAATATCTGCTTTAATATTTACATATTTGTAACATGAAACACAGAATCCATATCAATAAGTTTTGGTGATGGTTCTTGCCCCTTCTAATTTTTAGAGATCAAAGAAAAATATCTATGCTTGTGAGTAGTAAAGCTAAATAAGAATCAGTGCAAATAGGTTCACTTTAATGGATGAATTTCATTTATATCTTGGCTTTTTAAGTTTATCTAAAAATAAACTGGATCCTTCAGCATGTTCAGATAGTCGAAACGTGGTGGAAGGCTTGTAATCTACTTATACTCAGAAGGCACAACTTCATAGCTAGTCTGGTCTCACTCTGGCCAAATCAGGATGTAATCATTGGTGATTTAATTAATGATTTATGGTGATTACAAAAAAGTCCCTGCTGAGTCAATAGTGTACCCCACGACTTGGTTTCCTGCAGTGCTGCAGCATGTCACTGGCCACTGTACACAAAGGAGTATGCCCTTCCCAGCACCCACCCTCATTTCTTCCCTTCAGTGCACACTATATTCTACGAAATACTGAAATGCTACAACCCACATTCAGTCTGTGTTTGTAATGCACCCTCTTCTGTTCCCTCGCATATGGCAGTCTGAAACAATTACATAATGAGACATATTATCAGGGCATAACTGTCAAAAATGAAGAGACTAAGCTATGAATAACATTCATATTAGCTGTGTTGCTCCTCTGTTCTCAATCTATACTGTGCCTCTGACTTTCAGATGTTACATTTACACCCCCGGTTACCTGTGTAACAAAATAATGCAGCACTAACAAAAATATTCATGAAAGACTTACAAAGTCAAAGGTAAATTAAACTCTAAAATGGGATTTCTTGCCAGTTTTAGTGCTATAGTCTTTTTTGCCAGTCAGTGAAATTTATGTATTTTTCTCAGTATTTAAAATATGAAGGTTAAATTGTAAAATAAAAAATATTTAAATTATAAAATAGAATATATAAACTAACAAAGGAAACAAATTATAGGGAAGTGTTATTAAAATATATGTGTTTCTTTATTGATAAATTTACTTTAAAAATCTGAGATCAATCATTATTAAGGTGTAAAAGTAATTAAATAACATTTTGAAGTATTGTAATGACTATACCATGGTATGGAAATATCTGTGAGCAACAAAGTATGGTTTCTTGCCTAAATTTGTAAGTGAAAAATATGCTTTTGGGACCTCCCTGATGATGCAGGGGTTAAAGTCTCAGTGTTATCAAGCTATCTCTTGCCACTGATGAGTTGATCACAAGCCAGGGAGGGGACCCACACAGCACAACAGACCTCTCCTGTCTCACCTGCTGCTCCCCTCAGCAGTGTATTTCAGTCAATCTGCCTGTTCTGCTACTCACTCTGTCTCTGGTGGATCCTCTCACCCCACCCCCATACCTCTGACCTGCAACCCACACTTATATGTGTAAATAAATAAAATAAATATTTTTCTCTTTAAAGAAAGAGATGCTGAATTTCATCCATATGTTAGTGGAAATAAAGTATTTTTCTCCATACAGGACCAGTGACTCTTACTCTAATATGACCCACTTTGGGTTCTTTCATTAGGTTTTCCCATTGAAGCACCTCTTCTACACATTCTGTTTTAAATATGAAAATACCAAATTTGGCAGATTCTCTTGCCTCTGTCACTCCCATGGAGTCATTAGGAAAGACATATTAACTCTCAAAAATATACTACTTTTTCCCTTCAGAAGTATATATCATAACATTAAACTGAGTAACAATATATTCTTTAGTATGAACACACACTTCTCACTATGAAGAGCTAGGATTTCTCAATACCCAGCAGGTGACTCTCATAGGTGGAGCTGACCCATCTGGATTTCCAAATCTGTTTAAAATCTGCTTTCCTATCTATGACTCAACTTCTTTTTCTCATTCTAGAGAAAATCAGCCAGGATGCAATCACTAAGCATAATGTTGAACATTGAGCTCTTCTAGTTTCTTTTATAATAAAGTTGTTTGATAGCTTTGGTGTTTCATGATTAATAATGAATAGATTCTGAGAAACCACACTGTGTACAAGTGTGGTGAGACCCAATGGCCGAGAACAGCTGTTCTATGCACCTGGACTTCACTGAGGCATGAAAGCTTGAGCATTATTCCCTGCAGGCCACTGTGAGGCCATTCAGAATTTATAGTGGCCATCCTAATGTAAAATCTCAGCACCTGAAAGAATGTTTTTCTTAAGTAGGGATCACCACTTTTTTTCAAGAGGCCAGAGAGAAGTGTTTTAGACTCTGTGTGCCATATGGTCTCTGTGGTAACTTCTTGGTTCTGCCATGATAGTATGAAAACAGGCATGGACAAAACCTTAATGAATGAGCGTGGCTGTGTTCCCATAAAAACTATTTTATGGACATTGAAATTTGAATTTCATATAATCTTCAGATATCATAATCTATTACTCTTTAATTTTTGTTCTCATTTTGTAAACTTGTAAAAAGTGTTCTTAACTTTCAAACCATACAAAACAGCAGTGGGCCAGCTTTAGTCCCTAGGTTGTCATTTGCTATTTGAGCTCTTAAATATCAAATCAATAGCCAGGTGACAAGCCAATTAAGTAAGTTAATCTGGTTGACTGACATCCAAAGGGGAGCTGCATTTGAAATAAATTTTAGGTAGAATGTGAAGTGAAGAAGACTGATGTTTTTATATAATACTATGTATAGAAATAAAATGTAAATTATATAGGTAGAACCTCTCTTTATCTGAAATCCCTTGTTACCCTGATCTCAAAGACAGTATGTAGGAGGCATCAATTTTGTGCAGACACTGCAGACTATACAGTATTGAAAAATGTGGACGTGTTCGAGAAGCAAATTGAGCAGCACAAATTTAGAGCTCCCCCACCCCAACCCAAAAACCAAATTAGAAGGGATAAGGTGTTTGTTTACCTTTACCAGAGTTAGTAAACATCCCACCACAGCTATCCAATTCTGTATATTAGCAGGAATGTGAAAGAAAGTTCTAGGTTATCTCAAGAAAATCTTAATTACTTATTAATAATGGTAGAATTGATATTCAGAGCATTTTTTGCAGGAAGAAAAACAAAGACAAATTAAAAGAAAGAAAAACTCAGAAGGAGGGTGGTAGACAGCAATATGGTGTGGGTGTAGACAATCCCTATGATTCATGGAAAAGTTAGGGTTCACAGATTAACTCTGTCATGAGAAAGTGTTTCATTTCTTGTAGACTATTTCCCATCAACCAGAGCATTACAAAAATTATCACAGAAGTTCACCTATTTAGGAATCCAGCAGTACAAAATAGATAGTAGTAAATATGAACTTCAATCTTGTGGTGGTGGTTGTTATTGTTTTATAAATATCATCAGGCACACATCTGGGGTTTTAGTGCTTGCCACAATGTAGTTTTCTGTTTGACATATATCTAAGAAATGCGTCTATTAACACCCAGGCTATAGAGCCAAGCACATTTTAGTGCCGGCTACAGCTGAAAGAATATGTTTCCATTCCTTGTCCATCTGTTCTTGGCAACATAAATTTAAACTAGAATCACAGAATAAGTTTCATGAGAAATAAGTCTAAATAGGGTTTAGCACACCAAGGTGAATGCTCTGAGTTATGACTTGTTAGATTTGATTTTGAAAAACACGGTTGTATTTATTTGAAGAAATCTTTTGCTGTACCCATAGCTTAAAGTTAAAAATAAATAACAATATTTTTTTTTGAGTTCACTAAAGACAACATTTTCTGTAAGAGTTTATCTTAAATTTGCTAGTAATCATGGGCCTAACAAACTTTGAGATTTCAGAATGCTATTCACCACACACTGAGCCACCGTGAAAATGTGTCATTTATATCTATGAGCTCCATGCTTAAATGGGTATTAATTGAGAGTGAGGGTTTTCTGTACAAAATGGAGCTCAGAGGAAAGCTACTTGCTCATTTTTCTTCAAGTCCACGTTCAACCATTGCGTGGTTATCTTATATAATAGCACCCCACAGCATCCCCTACCACAGGCTCCACTTCCCTTTGCTACAAAGCCATATTAAACTACTCACTTACACTTGAAAATATGTGAGAATATTAAAATAGAAAAGTACCACAGATACATACTGAGAGTTTTGGCTCCTAATAAAAAGTCCAGGCACTCTGAGCTACGGCGGGCGCTGCAAGGGTGTGCCCATGTAAATGAAAACCATGTTCTGGCTCAGAGAAAATCTTTAGGTTGGAAAGAGAACACAAGCGCACACAGTCCAAATGCCTTCCCTACGTAAGAAAAGTTTCTGTAATTTTTTTAATATCTCTTTAATGTAGCTAATTCAAATATAGCATAGTGTTTGTGCATAAGTGGTTGTGCTCAATCATTTATCATAGAGTCAGTAATACTTTCCTTTTATAATTAAGGTAACATAGATTTATAGCATTGTATATCATTTAGAGGTGTAGGATCACAACCTTCGGGATTCAAATTTTGGCTCTGTTGCTAGGTATGTGACTATGAATAAATTAAATAAATTCTCTCATTTTCAATATTTCTTTTTTTTTTTCATTTTTTTTTAAAGATTTATTTATTTATGCATACAAGCACTGGGGTACAGGCCAGAAGTGTGGGGGGTGAGAGGATTCACCACAGAGAGCAGGGAGC
>JAGFMF010011671.1:2970815-3016990 GCA_019455555.1 Galemys pyrenaicus
CATATGCCTGTTGGCCATTTGCATTTCCTCTTTGGAGAATTGCCTTTTTAGCTCTTTTGCCCATTTTTTGACTGGGTTGTTCACTTTGTTTTTGTTTAGGTATACCCAGTAAAATTTTAAGTGAGGAGAGGTCATACAAAGCCTCAAATTCAATAAAACGAAAATGGATTCATCATTTGCTTCTATCTTGGCCCCCTACTTCTTACATTCCAAAACTACTGCGTCTCCTTTTCCCATATACTTAGTGGAAACCTTACGCACCCAGTTTTTCCTAAACTAAAAACTGAGGTTTGCCTCTACTTCTCTGCATATTGTCAAATCCAATTAACATGCCCATCTGATGATATCACATATTTCTGGAATCTTTTCTTTTCATTCCTAATTCCACTGGATTTGGTCATTTCATTTCTCTCTCACTCAACAATAACCACATCAGACTTCAACTCCATTTTTCCATAAAAGTCCATCCACTGCTTTTCTTCCAGAATGATCACTACCTGGGCCTAATCTCACCCTGAAAGTCTACTTAGCATTGCTTAATTACTTTCTACATGTCAAAATATATTGGAGTTATGCTTCTTGTTTCACCACTACCATTTCATCTTTTCTGCACATCTCTATTGTCCATCTCTTTTTCAGTTAAGTAACCCAACTCATCTTTTGAGACTTACTCCCTGCTACCATTCCTCCATAAAACTTTTCCTGACCATTGCACGTTCCTCCACTAACGTACCTAATGTCCAACCCCAAATAAATGCTCAACCTCAGTGCTTCTTGCATTATAAAAGAGCTCACTATTGATATATTATACTGGAATTTTCAGTGTATCAGTCAAGTTTCTGGGTAAATATAAATTTAATGAGGTTAGGGCAGGTTTTTAGTCATCTTTGTATCTCCAGATCATGGCAGTGTGTTTCACCCATCATTAGGCTATCAATACTAAATGCATTTTAAATTTGCAAATCTCTTAAATACTTCTTGGGATAGTATAACAATTTTTTAAAATTGTCTTTACTAAATCTTTCACTGAACAGGATGTAGGTTGGCTAGCAATTCATTCACATATTTCTCATATATAAATACATGTAAAAGTTATTTTGAGTTATCTTTATTCATTACATTCTCAAAGCAAGAATTTGAATGTATCAGAAGAAACACTTTTCAACCTTAAAAAATTTAATCTTTCTGTTTCCTGGTATGGTAAAATTAAACTTTGGACCACTTCCCTCTGCATTATTAATTATGTATTCATTTTACATATTATATAGTCTGCATTCTGTTAATATTCTGAAATATTAATAGTCATATATTAGTTATTACTTGTGATACTTATGAAAAGTAATACCAAAGTGGTTGTAAATGCAATATCATCTCAGGTGCTTTGTCTCCAATTAAAGTACAGAGAATTCCTGAAACTTTGTTCAGTGTGATAGAGAATAGGAAAGAACTCATAAGCAGGTCATAAGTTTAATGGTGAAATAACCACAGATAAAATTATGAATACTCATCAAAATCATAGCTGAAGTCAAGACAACTTCTGGAAAGTATTTACATGTGCTTAGGTCTCTCTTTGATTTTCTTATATACCTTCATGTATGTAATACCTCTCAGGCCCTTGAAACCACTGGTTCAATCTTGATTTCCACTGTTAAATAACTTCAGTGTGCAACTCAGCCCTGGCCTGGTAGTCAGCCAATTCCTGCCAAGTCTGATAATCTTTATTTTTTTTAAGATTTTATTTATTTATGCATACAAGAGCTGGACTACAAGCCAGAGGCATGGGGATAGGGGTGAGAGAATTCACCAGAGACAGGGTAGGGAGCAGAACAGACAGATCAACTGAAATACACTGTTGACTGAAATACACAGCAGGTGAGGCAGGAGAGGTCTGCTGTTCCATGTGGGTCCCCTCCCTGGCCAGGGATTGAACTCACGCTGCAGTGGCTGTGGAAACCCCACAGTGGGATGTTCAACCCCTTGCACCACCAGGGAAGCCCCCAAGTCTGATAGTTTTGCTGCCCTAGATTTGATATCTGTTATTCTTGGGGGAGACACTTGATCATATGCCCTAAGAGCAACTGTCTCCTGCTGTACCCATTTCCACTGTGTGGACCATTCCATAGGAAACTATTTTCTGAATTGAACTCGTTTCCTTCCCTGGTACTAGCACCTGCTGACTCAGACACTGGCTACTTTTTCTCATCTTTTCTTGCACCGTGTCTTTGTAACACTGACTCATGTTCCCGTTGCTCTTGGATATTGAAGTTATCTGGGGTTTTTTTCATACTTATTTTCACAAAGAGAATATACACAGTACAACTTAAAATTGCAAATCCTTTAGAAAGAGAAATAGTGTTCCAGGTCCTGTAAAATTTTTGTTTGTTGCTTTATAATTTTTAAAAATAATAATTTTAAAGTTATTTAATCATGAATCATTTGCTAAAATACACATTAATCTTGGGCCCTTAAAACAGAAAATTATATATATATATATTATATATATTTAAATATTTCCACTTCCAAAAATTTAGTGTCATGCAGATGAAGACTGAATGAATTTTCAAGATATTTGGATGACCTGAATATTTTTGGATGATACTATGATAGCAATGCCTAACATGTATTGAATGTTTATACCAGTTTCTAATCCATATATTCATATTCATTATTTGCTTATTCCTCACAACGTTAAGAATTCAGTAAACTTATTAAAATCCCCATATAATAAGTTAAATAAAATGATGAAGCCTGATAAATCAAACATCTTACATAAGCCATACAAAAAAGTGAGCAGAGTAGTCCAATGCATTCTAATGTCCTTTTTTCTGAACTGTGATATTTTGCTTCTTCATTCAGTCATTCCATAGGCCCTTAATGTATTTCTAATATTAGTAACAAAATATAGCTCCATCATTTATAACAGGACTTAATTCCTTTTCAGTTTATTCACATTCAGATTTGTTTCTTTACTTAATGCAGGTGTTTTTTTGTTTTGTTTTGCTTTTTTTTTTTTGCTTCTCTGTGTATCTATAGCCATTCATCTATCACAAACCACCAGGATTACTACTAAACATAACTTTGTTCCTCTGACTCCCTAGTCTCAAAATTCAGTACCTCCTCATTAGTCCAGAGCCCTTGTCATAGCATTAAGTTATTCTCCCTAAGTAGGTATCAGCTGGTCATGCTTCATGGGGGCCACTTTCCAGAAGCTTTCTACAAATACTGCTTACTTTTGTGCCCAGAATCTCTTTCCTATTTTGTGGTTTAGATATAGTTCCTCTGACCTCCAAGGAAGGTACCAGAAAATCTGTGGCTTCTCCCAGGAATTCTCTAGGACTCATGGTTTGCATTTCTTTCACCTAATCTTACCTATGGCTTATTCCATAGGTAAGATAGTATATTGATAGTATATTGAATTAATTATCTTCTCCTATTGGGATATATCTATTTTTGTAAATTACTTCAAAATCCTTTTGGAAGGTGGTGGCATGTACATACACATGTACTGAAAATAAAATGAAATCCCTTCCTTCAATGACAACCCTTAGTAGCAGCTTCCTTGAAATCTTTTACACACTCCATCTGTCTGAAATATTTGCCTGATCCTTTATGCTCCTGTGACTTTTGGTTGACATCTTCCTGATGGCACCACAATGCACCTCCTTGTATTTTGCATTAAGTGTTACATGCCTAGCTCTCCTGACTTAATTGTTAGAGATGTTGAATTTCAGCTGTAATTTCCCTTCTTATCTGGCATGTGTCCTTTCCACAAAATGGTTTCTCGTGAGAAATCCAGTCATTTGAATCATCACTCCACAATATGTAATGTATCATTTTTCTCAGGCTGCTTCCAGAATTTTTTTCTTTGTCTTTAGTTTTCAGTAGTTTGATTTTGATGAATCTGGGCATGGATTTCTTTGAGCTTATTCTGTTTTCGTTTCTCTGAGCTTCATGAATCTGTGGGCTTAAGTCTTTTGCCAACTTGGGAAGTTTTCAGCCATTATTTCTTCAAATATTGATTTAAGCACCATGCTCTTTCTCTTTTCCTTCTAAAAATTTTGATGACATGTTTTAGATACTCTATGCATTATCTCATTGATCTTGGAGTGTCCTGTTAGTTTCTTTATCTTCCCTCTCTTTTCTTTCTTTTGATCTTTTTGGATATCTGTTCATCTATATTCACATTTACCTTTCTCATTCCATTCTGTTCTTGAGTCCATCTAGTCAATTTTTTTTCTTTTTTTGGTTATGTATTTTGTAAAATGTTCAATTGGTTCCTTTTTTGATGTCTTCTATCTCAGCTCATAATCTACCTTTCTTTTAATTTCAAGAGGTCTCCATTATTTCTTCAAGTATTGTTAGAGTAGCTTATCTAAAGCACTTGTGTGGCAACTCTGACACTTGACATAATTCCTATCTCAGGATTTGTGTCCTTGGCTATCTTTCCCCCTTGGAGTTTGTAGATTTTCCTGAATTGTCATATGTTGAGTAATTTTGGGTGGTACCCTGAACATTTTAAATACTATGTTATGAGACTCCAGATGTTGTGCTATTCTTGTGGGGAATATTGATTTGTTGTTGTTGCTATTTTTTAGTAGGTAGTTGACCCAGCTGAGTTCAGGTAATCTGCTCCCTGTTAGTGGGGGTACCGGAATCAGTTCAGTTTTCAAAGTCTGCAGTGTTATTCTAACTCATCCTATTAGTCTACTGCTAATTCTCTGTTGTCACTATGGTGCCTGAAAAAAATCTGCTCATCCACAACTTAAGTGGTAAACTGAGGAAATTTTGTAGAACTTTAAAAGATAACTTTCTCGAGTTTCTTCACCTCAGGATCTTCCTGATGTTTTTCACTCCAGGATTCACATATTGCATTTCAGGCAAGGTAACCAAAGTTTGTTTCCCTAGTCTTCCATGTGCTTTCTTATACAGCATCTGCCTCCAGAATCCTGTGGCAAGAAGAGAGAGAGTTAAAAACAATCAGTAGGGATTCACCCATGTTTTGGGGCCAGAGTTTCACTGGTCAAAGAGAAAGACTTTTTGCATTAGAGTTTTAGGCAGCTGCTGTGGCTATAGATTTGCTGAGCAGCTGAACTGGAGGGACTGAGAGGGGTTTGAGGGGAGATGCAAGATGGGACATGTCTTCTGCTCTCTTCCTTTCCTACCCCCTTAAACCAAAGCATGTTTTCTTGAGACCCTCTATCTGTACTTGGTGTATATATTCGGGGCTTTTTAAATCCAGCCTAGGAAATATAAAAGAGGAGCAAAAAGAGAATCTCATCACTGGTTTAGTGGCACTTCACACTCTGGTTTTCTTTCCCAGTCGCCTGTTAGCATTTGCTTTTCAGCCTCCTCAGCTTGCTGCTCCGTGTATTCTGAGCAGGGTTTGCCTCTGCCTTCAGTGGGAGAGACAGAATGGAGTGTGATTATTCCCTCTTGACTAGAACTGAAAACACACCACCCTTCTTAGATTTTATTGTCTATTTTGAGATCTTTCTAAATTCTCCCTATCAGGTTGGCATATTACTAGTCAGAAGTGCTGATCTGCCAACTTGGAGAATTCTCAATATATTTCCCATCTTCCTATCTCTTATAAAAACACTAAATAAGCCTATGAAATGCCCTAATTCCTAAATCTTAAGTGTTATCCATTTTGAGAAACCTTCATGTTTTTATGTCCTGCCTTTGCATTGTTGAAACAGCATTCACCTCACTGTTTGTGTAAATCATACATTAAAATGACATAGCTTTTCTACGCACCTATATAAGGATAAAGGATGAAGTTATTTTAGGCATTTCTCTAGGACAGTGATGATGTAGATGACCATTTGGGGTTTATTTTATATTATTTTATATTATATGTTTTATATTATTTTGTCTGTAGCAAACATGTTTTAAGACTATTGCAAGTAAATTAGAAGACCCTATGGGATCTTTTAGATCCATTCACCACCTATGGAAGTGAAGTTAATAGCCTAAACCATGAAATAAAGTTGTAAATCTGGCTTTGTTCCTAGCTTGTTTTTTTCTTCCCAAATTTGTCATCAATTCATTTAACTTATTTGCTTAAAGGCAAAAATTTTACAGAAAAGGAAATACAATATCTTTGAATCCTTTATGCAATGATTAGTGTTTAAGTAAAGGAGCACAAGCACAAAGCAGGCGACTCGGCCAATGAACGTGACTTTCACTTTCTCTATCAGCTCTACACAGAGCAAGCCCAGCATAGGATATTTTCAGTTGAGAAGCAAAATATCCTATTTTAAGAGATTGTTCTAATGCTGTTTTCAACTCACTTTTAATATTAATGCTGTGGAAATCCTTTCTCCTTGGAAATACTATTTAGATGAGCATTTCATTTAATGTTAAAAAATATATATATTAAGTAATATGTGTGTATACACATAGAGAAATAGTATTTACATATAATTAGATATAATAGTAGTAGGAAGATGACTATGCAAAAGAAGTGCACCCCAATGGATAGAAAACAGGAAGAAGCTTTAGTGTCATATTTGTTCTATCAGTGACCTTTGGACTTCAGAAAATTACTTAATCTTCTTAAAACTATTTTCTCATTCCTACAACCAGCTATGTACACAAAGGAGTATTGGAGGGTTTTTGAAAAATAATGCACATCAAATTTAGCAACAGTAACTATAATTGTATGGTGTTCTTAAGAATCATTTTTATTTAATAATGCACCTGATTTTTCTTGTTTCATTATTTAGGTTAACTTGTCTGTTATAATGAATCATACAGGGAAAAAACTTTAAAGCCATATTATTTTATAAGGAACAAAAATTTGAGACTTCTTTGCGATTTGGCAAAAGTGTTACAGAAAATGTAACAGTAACTTTTAAATTCATATTGGAAAAAGACATCTTTTCACCATAATTACTAAAGACATTTAAAAAATTATATTAAAACATTCACATTAGAATCGTACTAAGAAATTTACCTGTAGTTTTACATGACACTCACTGGAGTACCCCAAGACCTTTGGATTAAATAAATTTAAATAGGATTACATCACTTTTAGTGCACCAGTTTATAGCCTAGAAATTCATTTTGTTTTGAAATTTTAATAAGAGTATTATTTTCTCATTAAATGTTATACAGCTATTATAATGACAATTGTAGCTAGACACACTACTTTTAAGATCTTTTAGCTGTGTTGATGACTTGCTTTAGAAAGGGAAAAATGCCAACAAGGGAACAAGTGTATTTTTAGTGATGAAAGAGAAAGAGTAATCCATAAATTATCAGTAGGAAAATGCTTAACAGGTAGGTGTAGATAGTGAATATTTTCTTGATGTGACTAAAAATTGCATTTTGCGCAATATTAAGTATAGAATAGGGCTAAATCTTCAAATAGGTGATACCATCATTCCTTATTTAATGCACTAAACTTTGATACTTTGTCTGCCATTTTCAAACATATTTAAGTAAGCAGACTGCCATTCTGGTGGGTAGGGATTTTTTTTTTTTAAGTGTTAATGGTAGTGAGACTCCAAAAGCAGTTATAAAACATAAACTAAAAGCATCCATTTACAGAAGAGTTCTTTGGTAAGTGTTTTTGCATAAATTTGCATTTCCAAGCCTTTTTTTTTTTTTCTTTCAAAGACTGGCACTATAGTGTGTAGTTGGGCGTTATTTTGTGTGTTCCCCTGTTACTTATGCATTAATTAGTTTTGTTTACCTGTGCATAATTTTTCTTAATTTCACAACAGTTGTTGTTTTTGTAATTGACAATGCAATTTACTGCATGTGTGCTTTCTGGCCCCCAAACAAGTATGTTAAGGTGTAAAGCACCAATCTCTTCATTTTAGATTGTTAAAATAAGGATTGGTTGTGACTAATTTCCAATTAATTTGCAGTGGTTACAGGGAACAAAACAATTTCACCTACTAATTAAAATTTAAAATATTCCAAAGTGTCATCTTTAGGTGTCTGTGGAATATATAATTTCCATTTTGGTTCATTGCTGGATCTGTAACACCGTGAGCTTGACAGCTCTATTAATTTAAAGGCTCAGTAATACCTATTAGTACAAAACATGAAAAAAAATACCATTAATCATTTATTTTAATTTTGCAGCTCTGTCATTTTCTCAGTATGTTTTAAAATTATGATGACACCATAATGTGCACAAATCGACCTGGATGAAGGGGAAACGGATCACACTACTTAGGAAAGATACTGAAGTACATTATTAGAGCTTAATTAATGCCAAACTGATTAGATTTGATTGCATTTTGCACAAAATATTTTAAAGAATTTTTCTTACCATATTATAGTTAAAAAAATTATCTCAAACATGTTATGGTAACAATTTGACTTCTCTTGTTATAATTCTCTTCCTTAATACATTCTATTTCAATATTATGAAATAAACCTGAATTGTTCTTTTACTCTATATTTTGCAACCTGAATTAGTCATTATTTTCAATTTTAAAAATTTCATTTCACTTCAACTAAAAGACAATGCCTCTCATATTTATATTCTTCAAATTTCAAGTTCAAATCGGACACAATGTCCAAAAACATGTAAGGGAAAAAAATTGAATAGGAAAAGTACCAAGCGCATGTCACCTCTATATTTGTGTTCACGTGATATACTACTGTGAAACATGCCCACGATGACAAAGTACATGCACTTAACAAAAATTTGGTTTTTGTTACCATGAGGACCAATATTTACATCTAATTAGAAATTAAATATCTTCCTCTAGAATGGGTTAGATTTTATTAGTCTCCTAGTGAATGGGCATCACCAAACTAATTTGCAGATTTGATTCCTTTCTCTCTTGAACAGATGGACTTCTCTCTTCTGGTGAATGCAAACTACAGGATCACTGGGGCTGAGCCTTGCATTCCTTCCACATTTTCCTTGTCATCTTACCTTATCTAAGTTATCGTTCCCTCTGATTTTACATATTAAAATTTAAAAATATGGCTAACGTAAGTTGTTCCTCAAAAGATGACTGTGTTGGGCTGTGTTGTTGACAGTTTTAAAGAGTAAGACTTCTTAACCATTAACAGAGAACAGGGCCCATTGTTTCTAGAGATATTCTTGGGTTGGATGACCTACTTCAAAAAAACTCTGAATTAAAAAAAAAAATCTTTAGTAAAAATACAGTAATAGAATTTAATAATCTGTTTTTATATTTTCTTGAATATTCAGAACATAGTTGTAATTGTTTCATCTAAGGGCACTTAAAAAATGTAAAGAACTGGGGCCTCCCTGGTGGCGCAGTGGGTTAAGCAACGCACTATGAAGCAAGCCGCAGCCACTGCAGCACGAGTTCGATCCCTGCTGCCGGCCAGGGAGGGGACCCACATGGCGTGGCAGACCTCTCCTGCTGTGCCCGCTGCTCCCCTCAGCAGTGTACTTCTGTTGATCTGCCTGTTGTGCTCCCCGCTCTCTGTGGTGAATCCTCTCACCCCCCACACCTCTGGCCTGTACCCCAGTGCTTGTATGCATAAATAAATAAATTAAAAAAAATGTAAAGAACTTTAACATATTACATAGGTTTGTCCACGTGTTAATTTTGTGGAATGACCATGATAGAATATGACAATATCATCCAAACCAGTCCCAATCAGTGATTCATTTCTTCATCTCTTCAAAAAATGTTTATTGAATTCCTTCTCTAAGAAGGTGACATTTTGTCCTAGAGGATTACAGTGGCGAGAAAAACAAAGTAAAAATGTTGTGCTCCCTGAACTTATTGCAGAAATATAGTATTCAAACAATCACATAAATATCAAAATTCAGTAGTGACATAATAGTTGTGAATGAGAGGCTCAGTCTACTGTAAACTGTGATACTTGGTTCTGTGGGATAACTATGAGAAGGTAGAGGGATTTGACTTTGTTAAAGGTGATCTAGGAAAGCTTTCAGAGGGACTAAAAAATCAAGGTGAGAAGTAAAGGATGAGGAGCCTATCACCAGGCAAAAAGAGAAGGAAAAGAATTCTATGCAGAGGGAACAGAGAAGAATGTAAGGGAGAAAGTGTGCAAGGATCTGAAAGATGACATGACAGATGTGTAACAAAAGGAGAGAGGTGTGGGTGGGACAGGCAGTACTGTGGGAATCAGAGCAGTGGGACTTTGAAGCCCACAGGATGTGTTTTCAGCTTTAGCTGATGAGTCATGTGGAACTAAAAAGAGCCCGAGCAGGAGAATGACGTGATCTGATCTGCATGGTGTAAGATTATTCTGGGCAGGGAGTAGATCAGAAATGAAAGCAATAACCAGTTAGGAAAGTTCTGCAATTGCTCAGTGCTAAGAGTTGTGTAATCGAAAAGACATTCAAGAGATACAGAAAATATTGGAGGACTAAAAGTGATCAAATTCACTAATAGACTAAGGTTAGGGGAGGTAAGGAGAAGGTGCCCAAGATGATCAAGATTTCTGCCTTGAATACTGAATTGATGATAGAACAATTTCTTGAAATAAGAAGATCTGGAAAATAATCAGAATTTTATTTCATCTTTTCTTTAGTTTTTTTTTTTTTTTTTTTTCCAGCTCAATGATGCTCCTTAATCTGTGTCCCGGACACATTGTTAGGAATGTCAGTTATCATTGAACCAATCTTGGGTCATTTTTTGAGGTGGCATGTGAAAATGTGTACTGGATTACCCTGAAATAGCTTAAAGGTGAGGAAACAGACTTTCAGGTTTATGCTATGGTGCTCCAGAAAACCAGTGGTATGGCTGAGTGCAGGGACAGGGCCACTAAAGAAGTTTCTCCTCACATATGACAGTACGAGTGTGGTAGTCTCCCTCAGTTAAAAAAAGTCCATAGTCTCTCTGGAATGGTAAATGTCCCAGCTGAGTTTTTCTTCTTCTTCTTCTTCTTTTTCTTCTTCTTCTTCCTTTTATTTCTGTTTGTTTGTCTCTGGGTTTTTTCATTTGTTGGTTTGGTTTTGCTTAGAAGTTGAGCCTGGTGTGTGGTTGAAATGCTAATAGGTGTCACTGGCCTCCTCAGAAAGTAAGGAAATGTCCATTCATTATATATCATCTCCCAGTGTCCCCCAAGACACCAAAGAAAATCTTCTTGTCGCAGATAGAAAAGACATTAGCAAAATGTTTTTCCACTGAACGAAACATTATTTTACTAAAATTAGAGTTGACCATGATTAAGCACAAAAATAACATACATAACCTCACTTGACACTTGCAATGGTAGCATAAAGTCTGTGCTATTGTTATTTTCCTTTACTAAATAGAGAATGTGGATCTATATTTGTGAGATCCTTTGATCAGTGGTCCAGCTGGGAATCAAACCTTTGCTTTATGAGCCAAGACTGCAAGCATAACCCTTACGTGACAGGAACCCTAAATGACAGGAACATGTTAAGAAGGTGTATATGAAATGTTATTGATAAAGAAAAGTAGAATCACAAGTTGTTAATTTGGTGACTATTCTAGTTAAGGAGGGAAAATTTTATGTATTGATTTCCTCAGGTATTGTTTTATTTTTATATTCATGTGACCAAGGATTTGGAGAGACCCCAGGCAAAGATAAGCAGTCACTGGGTTAACATTTGTGGGCATAATGTCTCTGTAGAGATATGGAAATTATCAAAGACTTATAATGTCTTTTATCTTTGCTGGTAACCAACTTGCAACCATAAAATGTTTTGGAAGTGACAGCTAAATATATATCTTAAAAGAGATGTCAAATACATGCATGAAACTTGCCCCTGCAATGTGGCCAAATAGCCCATTACTTTCAGTAAAAAGTTTCATTTTCTCATTACCATACATGTTTAAAATTCCTGTGAATTTTATCATCAAGTAAACCTCTCAAACCCATTTTTTAAAGATTTTATTGTAGATCTTCACTGTGATTTCACTGAATTTGATGTTAGATCAAAAACTTTAACATTAAACTTGGAAATTACTATCATTCCAGGAAATAATGGCTGGAATCATAAAAAAGCTGGCAAAGGGATTTTAGAAAATTGTTATGTTTCATTGCTTTGCTTTTTGGCAGTTATGGACCTGAAAAATTTAGCATGCACTTTATTCCCACTGTCATATGGCTCAGTTACATGCATGAATTCAAAATGGTTTCCATTATTCGAAAGAGACAGTCTTATTCCAGAATCAAGCTAGGTAACTTTTAATGCCCCAGATAATTGCTAAGTTAAGCTCTTCCCACAAACATTTTATGGCATTTATTTTGCTCTAAGAACCCCCCATTCATTTTTAGGGTAGCTGAATAAATCTAGTAATTGTAAACTCTTAAACAGAGGAAGTGAGGGAGGAAATTTTTGGCCAGATACAGAGTATTTTTAAAGGAACATGCTACCTGCTGAAGTACTTTCTAAGAACCATACCATTATGAAGCCCATCCTGGTACAAAGAGTTAAGAATCATTAAAGAGGTCATGCATTTAAGCCAAATTTGATCCACTGATGTATTACCAAAACTTGGAAAGTTAGTCTATATTCTAATTCAGATTTTTCACAGAATGAATTCTAAACTGTGGCACTCAGTGTATCAAAGATGTGCCATATAAAATTATTTCTACTTTTAGATATTGACCCATTAAATCATAATTTTAAATTAAGTGTTATTTTTCTCCACCTTATGCCTCGTGATTCTAGATTTGATTTTTCATATTTAACTGTAATTACATGTGGGTCAGCAAGTTTTGACCTTTGGGTCAAATCAGGACAGCAACCTGTTTTTGTGTAACCACAGTGTTAAGAATGGTGTTTTATATTTCTAAATAATCAAAAGAAAAATACTTATGTAAAAGGTCATTGAAATTTTAATTTTACTTTCCGTACATAAAATTCTACTGGGACATTCATTTATTTCCATGTAGTCTCTGCTGCTTTTATGCTACAGTGGCAGGGTTGCACAGTTACAGAGGTTCCGTAGCCCATAAACCCTTACCATATAGCCCTAGAACTTCACAGAAAATGCTTGCCAACCTGAACCACATGACAACTATTTAAACATCTTGCATTATGTAACTCTCAATTATGATCTCTAAATTTAGAATTGATGTAAACAATTTTGTAGCTTCCATGACTATCTATAAGCCATTGTGAAAAACAGAACATGTCATTTGAAAATTTTAGCTAACAGAAGAGAATGTGCCATACTGAAGACTGGAAATGTGCATGTGTTGATGATTCTTTCTAGTATTTCTCCTACCTCTGGCTGCTTACACTCATAGATTATCTTTCTCTGCTTCACCATGATATGTCAGTGTTCTCCAGCCATGCAGTCTAACATCTGATATTTTTGTTTGCCAAACTGTCCTTAAATAATCTTCTCTCATAGATGTCATTATTATAGGTTTGCCACACCCAAATCTATCTCAAGACCGCTTTTAAAAGCCACCTGAACACCATACCTACGTATCCAGAAGACTCTGAAGATCTCCTTCAGCATATCACACTGAAAACTGAGTTTACTCTCTCCCTGGATCCCACCCTGCCATAAATATTTCTCATTCTATAAAAAGTGCCAATACACACATGGAAAACCAAGCTGCAAGTATGCAAGTCATAATAGAATCTTCCCTTTTCAAGTCCACATCCAGTCATCTATGATGTCCTATCAAATCTACCTCCTATTTCATTCCTGATGTCACTGTCTTAAATGAAATCCATTTTTGGTTTTATTTTTCTTGCTTATTATATTAATCTCCCTGCCTCTGGTGCAAGAATAATAATCCTAAAATTCAAGTTTAATTGTGTCCTGTCCTTTCACCATTACCTTAATGGCATTGCATTGTATTCTCATTGCATCCTGAGAATATCTTTGTAACACAATGCATATCACATTCTACTACTGCCTGCTTTTATCATCATTAGACTATAAGCAACTCCATTATGTTTTTAAAAATGTCTACTCAACTTGGAATCCTCAGCACTAACCTGAATTAAGCCAGCACCTAGTAAATTAACATTAAATCAAATTAACATTAAATCAAATTAAATTAACATTAAATTAAATTTTCCATCAATAGTCACTTTAACCCAAATATTTGGGGGGGGAGTGTAGATAATGTCTTAGTCATTTATTCACTTACTCAATCAATCAACAGATTATTATTAATTTACCCCTTAGAAAGAGAAGTCAAAGGACAAATAGAGCAAATTTAAACATATACATACAATTTGAGGGGATTTTATTGCAAGGGATATCTGATTGAGAGAACAAAAACATTAGAGTGCTAGATATTCTTTTTAATGATTTAAAAATTGTAAAGAGTTAAATGCATGTACACTGAAAAATAAGTAATACCACGAATAGCATATGCAAGAGAAATAGCTAACCACTTACGATTTCTATATCACAGAACTTTGAATTCTTTGGCTGCTTCTTCTGATTGTTAACTGCATCTCCTTAAGCAGTATACTTTACTGTTATTATAATTTTGTTATTTTTTATTGATTCCTACTTACTGGTTTTGAATATACTCTACTTCATGTTATATAAAAGTATTTTTTGTTTTTGTTTTGTTTCTGTACTCCCTTAACTCCCTTATTATCAATATGTGAATTTTATATGCCAGTTAATATTTTAAGCATTTTGTGGATACTGACTCATGTAATCCTTCTAAGAAGCTTATAAAATTGACACCATATTAAGTCTCTGTAGTATTGATGAATAAAATGAATCAGTCATTTAACTTAGAATCCCCAGATAGAAGTGGTATACCCAGCAGTCTAACTTTTAATTATTATGCTTTTTTCTTCTGAAAAAGATCTTTAATAATTTTATTTAAGTCTATATAAAATATAATCATTAAGACTGAAAATATTCTCAGCCACAGAACCAAATACACTTATGTTATCTCATCTACATTTCTTCTATTCTTACTGGAATACTTAGGATTTGGCCTCTTAGAATTGAGTATAGAGCAAAGTGGTCAAATGGCATTAGGAAGAGGAGATCTCCCTGGTGGTCTAGGGTTTGAGTCTCAGCACTGTCACCACAGAGGCTTGAGTTCGATCTCCAGTCAGGGAGCTAACCCACATGGTGCAGCAGACCTCTCTCCTGTCTCACCTGCTGCTGCCCTCAGTAGTGTATTTCAGTAGATCAATCTTTTCTGCTCATCACTCTGTCTCTCGTGAATTCTCCAACCCCTCACACCTCTGACCTACACCCAAGTTCTTCTACACAAAAATAAAGCAAAAACAAATAGCCTGAGGAAGAGAAATATTATTCTTTATAATAACAGGTGAAATTGAATAGTGGGCTATTCAATGCTGAGGGTTAGAGAATAAGAAAATACCCATAACCTGGGGAATACTGCCTGGAAAATGAATCAGGGAAGACCCTCCAGTCCCCCTTCAGTTTTAATTGGGTTAAAGACAGTCTGTGGCAAGAACACAGAAGTCTAATGGAAATAGATACTATTTACTGTATGCTGTGAGACATCAGCTCTCTAGCCCATACCTTTCATGAAATCATACTGAAGTCTACACTCTTAAATAATAATACTTCTCTGGGAATTGATTTTTGTTGACAGCAACCAAAGAAGTTAGTGAATCAGGCAACATCTAATTTGTCTAAAGTATGTAGCATTGAGCTTAGCACATGACGAAGGCCAAAGTTGGTTACTTTTTCCTTCTTCTTTTTTTTTATGTTACCAATATGAAATGGAGCTATCACACTATGCAGCCCTGACAGTGTAATAGACATGAGAAACTGTGTCTGGTAATCCTTGATCTGGTTTCTATGTGTGCATCTTTATTTCATATTGAATAATTATAGAACTGAAACTGAAATCAATTTTTTGTCCTTATATTTTTGCATGTTCCCAATGTTGGTTTGAAATAGGAATATAGAAATAGAAAGATTCATGGAAAGTAGCAGTGCCTCTCCTTCTCCTACTGTTCCTTTCCAGAGGTGATAAGTGATACATAGAAATGAAATTTTAATAGAAGGACCCCATTTTGTGGCTGATCATACTTATCTTTTATTTTTCAAGCATTGTTCTTCACCTTCATCCATCAAAATCAGATTCTAGGCAGTCCCTCACCATTGCTTATGAATGACTGCAATTCACTCTCCATTTCAATCTCAGACATTCTTCCAACTAAATAATCATGTTACAAAAATGTCTTGTTCATTGCTGGTATGCAATAAATAATATTTGATGTACTAAGAAACAACTAAGAAATAATTATCTTACTCTTAAAAAGATGAAAGCACTCAAACAGCCTAGTGTTTGGTTCATGTAAATTGTTGCAACAATACATGCACATTTTTAAATCTTTGGGAATAAAATCTGCTCCTTACATATGGTTTATCTAGTAAATAGCAGGATCACAAAAAAATGTTTTTTCTAAGACAAGGGTGTGAAATGTATGCAAAAACAGGCATCTGAGTAGTTATTCCAGGCCTGGCGACCCCCACATGAGAAATCTGTACTTGAGGTTACACTTAAGTCTCCACAGCTTCCTGAGGCCCACACCTGCACTCTCTGAGACCATACCACCAATAATTCACCTCGTCTGGCACAACCCTCTAACTTATTTGAGGAGTTTTTGCTTCTGTTCAAATATACAAAGATATGTAGTTATTCAATGAGATGGTGTGTGCAGAGAGCCTGGGTATATAATAAACATTTCAGAAATGTTAGTTTCCTCTATGTCATCTCCCCTAAAAGAAAAACACAGCCAACTGTTTCTCATTTCCATAAACAACAGACATAGATTTCATTTTTTAGAGTGTTAATATAAAAGAAAAAGTAGTATACTTTGACCATAGGAGTGATGAAATAACCACAAGTTCAGGTTATAGATAATTTTTTCAATTGAACTTACCATTTTCTTGCTTAGAAACTGAAAATTAAAACTCGTTTTTACTCAGTAGCCTGCATTCAGGGCCCATTGTCAAGAGCACTGAATGGGACACTGTTATTTTTCAAAAGAAGTAACATGTGATTTCTTTCAAAAAAGAATTTCCAATATAGAGCTAGTCATGATCCGACAAAATTCAAATCCCTAAAAACACAAGGAGTGTGCAAAATTTCATACACAGTAACATGTGGTATTTTGACTATACTTTGTAATAAATTGATGCTAACCTTATAAAACTGACTAGAAGAATATATTTCTTCCAAAGTCTTTACAAAATAATTTGGTAATGATCTTATTTTCCAAATTTCTTAATACTGTTATACCCCCTAAAAGATTTTCTAAAAGATTTTAGTTCAGCAACTGTGAATAGAAAACTATACCTTCGTACTTTAACTGCTATTGTTCTGGTTATCAGACAAGTAATATGTGGTGACTACCTCCTCAGGCACTCACTTTAAATGGCTTTTCTGCATTGAAAGATTAATTTTCATTTTCAGCAATAAAAATAGTATTTTCCCCTTTTTTCAGCATCTATAACATTATAAAGTATGCCTGTTAAATTTCCCTTTCCTGTTTGATTATAATTTCTGGTGGGCAGAGATTGTGCAGTGTCTATTAAAGGTTCCTGGTACAGTGTCTGAAGCAATGTAGGAGCTCAGTCAATTTTTGGAAATGAGTTAATGTATGAATGATGCTGTAATAGATATGGGCAAAAGTTAAGATTCAGAGGAGTTTAAAAATCAACAGCATAACAAACAATGTAATCTACAGTTGAATTATTATGAGAAAAAACCTGGTGAAGATTTTTCTTTATTATATTTTTTAAATAATTTTTTTTAATTGAGGAAATATTTGGATACCCCCATCAGCTACCACCACCATCTGGCACCTGCTACCAAATACCCAAGTCCATTGCCATAGTCCATTGTGTTTCCTTCCCTCTTTGTTTGGTAAAGACTTTTTCAAGCTTCATGGACATGTACACCTTGGTGTTCTTATTTTCTGACTATCGATTTCCTAGTCCATAAGATAACAAAAATAAGATTTAAAAAAATCAGACTTCGCCTGATATAGCCTCTTCGCCTTTCCCAGGTTCAAATTATTTTCACAGTATAGAAGAAAACACTGACTCTTTTCACAATAACCTGATTCCAACAGAGTTAAATAAAGTTGTTCGTTTTTCAAGTTTTTTTTGACATATGTCTGTCTTTCTAGCCTATGAAGTAAATCTCTATTTCCCAAAAACCCCAGTTTAATTACCAATTTTAATGACCCTGTCCACTTGGCTTTTTTTTTTTTTGGTTTCTTTGCTATTAGTGAATGACAAGTGAAGGATATTCATTTTAACTTGAAAATGTCAGGTATGCACTTTAAGAGATATATTTTTGCAGCTTTTAATGAGGTAGTGTTTCTTTTTGAAAGAAATACTCATCTCTGATGCAGGTGCTGTGCAGGTGACAACTGATATTTAATAAGCGATGGTTCTTGTATTAGTCACAGTTCTCTAAAGAAAATGTCTCAGATTGCTTTTGAAAAACTCTTAGCGTCACTAGCCCAAAGGCAAGATGTGACCTTTTTATTACATAATGAGAATCATTTATTATCTTACAATGTATCTTAAAGTCACAGACAAAATGCCACTTTGATAATTGCTTTCAATTAGCTTTGAGCATAGCATATATTCATAAAATGTCTTCTCTAATTTAGACTTGAATTAGAGAAAATTGCAGACATAATCTACTTTAAGGTTGTCTCATTTAAGGTGATTCGTAGTTTTATATCAAAGAAATCAAAACGAGTAGCTTTAGAACAGTCTCTCAACGTGTTTTAAGCAGGCTTTTCAATATTTGATTCTATTCTATTACCAATTAATTAACCAATTAGAAAGCTAGTTCATCATTTCTGACCTTTTATGCATGTTAACTTTTGACTTTCATTCCTAATGATTGTTTTGAAATTAAGCCTTGCAGTTCATGTTGAAAGGGAGAAACAATCTGATTAGCAAGATAAATAAGATTTGCTCAGTACCAGTATATCTTGATGTTGGCCTATAACTGGAATTCTGAATACTATAATGGCACATCCTTTCATGCCTTGAATAAATAATACATCCCTAAGGGTCAATAAATTGTGCTAGATTATCAGGAGCCTAAATAAGGTGTTTTGAGGTGTTACTGTGAGTGAGGGTAAAGTTAATATGATAGTTAAAATGGTATTTGGATTCATTTTTTATTTTGTGTTATCACTCTAAAGCATTGGAAAACAGTTTAAATGCACATTTCTATTTCCTTAAAATATTTTGAAATAATAGTAAGATTATTAACCTTGACAGAGACTTTCAGAAAGTAGTATTACATCTGGAGATTATTCTCTTTTTCTTTTTCCCTAGATAAAAATTACCCACAAGAACCAAGCCCCAATGCTGATGGGCCCTCCTCCAAAATCCAGCTTGTTCTGCTCCCTCGTCAAAAGAACAAGAAACCAAAGCAAGGAATAATCCTATGTCATCCCATTCTTTGTGATCTAATTAGCATAATTGGGCCATGGAACACTTATGCTGGAAATCTTTGAACCATTTCAAGTCTTCTGCTTGTGCAAAATCATGGAATTGGTTTAACAGTTTTGTTACTGAGCTACTGTAAAATTCAGCTATTAGAAAATTGTCTCAGTTTTTATAGGCATCATTGCATGAAGAAAGCAGAAGTTTACATGAAGTGATACTGCATATTTTTGTTGCATGCATTCCTCTAGATTTCTATGTCCCTCACACATTTCTCTCCCAATTCATTTACTAACCTGTGAAAAAAGTGCTCACGAAAAAGGAACTGCCATGGGAAATGTGATTCTCAGTGTGCTTACAATTATTAATAAGCACTAATCAATAATGCTACCATCACAGTTTTCCATAATGGCAGGTTGCTTGCTGTATTTTCCTTTCAGAAACAGTGTATCAATGATCTTTGACCTTTGACTAGAGGAGAAACTTTTAATTGAAAAATTTTATTAAATAGTTGTCTACACTACCTTGTTATAGCTAAGTTTTTCTTCAACATCTTTATGCTTCTGAGTGGAATTTAAAATATCAGGTGTAAAATTTACTGTCCTGAAAAATAGAAAGTGGTTTTTATTTTGGTTAGTTTTGTTTTTAATTCCAGAAATAAGTGAAAACATGTTCCTTGGCAGTAAAGTGTGGTAATTTGCCAAGCTTCGTACTTTCTGCATGTGAATCTAGAAGAACAGTTATAATTGCACCAGTAACCAAATAGATGTTTTAAACTAATAAACTGTGCCTAATAAACTGTGTTTCCCACCAAAGATTAAGAAAAAAATGCTTGAAAGAAATGGGTTAGTGCATAATTAATTAAGCATTGTGGAGAAAATTTGTGTTTCTGATGGTTCATTTTGTGATGACTAAAACACTGGAAGAGAGTGAATTATCCATTAATTATAATTAAAATTCTCACCTTTCAGACAATAGGCCTGCAACACAATCAAAGCTCAGTTGCTGATTTCCTGCTTTTTTGATCATTTATAAATATAGACGTCTGTAATTTTTAATGGATCAGTTAAGTTCACTTGCCAAAGTAAATGTATCTGTTCCCTTTTAGTTTGAATTGATACCTGTAATAATATTGAGCTCACTGAAGCAAATCAAGCATGCAATTAACCCCTCCCCCTCATCTACTTCACATCCATCTCTATGACATTTCAAATGTTTATTTGGAAATAATGGCCTACATCATTGTCTAAAGTGTTAATGGTAAGGTTGGGTTCCCTGACTGCTTGAAGAAATTATGGAATAGTACTTTTCTTATGGTTTCATTAAACCTATGATATAAAATGAAATTCTGTTCTAAGTAGTTTCAGTATTGTTCATTCCCATTGACCTGCATCTCTCATTGCATATTTTATGTTTTCAAACATGCCATAAGGAAAACAAGTGCTTGAAATGCATGATTTATTAGTTTCTCTCTCCACTCTGCATTAAAGTACCAATGATTTATCTGTTCTATTTTTCTATTGATTCATTCATCTTTGAATAAAAAAATAGCCTTTAGTGATTCTGTTGAACACAATCCTGTGCATGGATTTATGGATTTCAAGTGAAATTGCTATAATTTTTGTTCTTTGGTTTGAAAACTCAACTGAATGCTGATATATCAATAGCTACTCTCAAGCAATGTGCTGTAATGGAAGATTATGTATAAAGCATATTCTTTTAGTGTTCCAGGAACATTAGATGGTAAATATCAATCAACAATAAGTTTAATTGCTTTGAAAATAAAAGCTTTTGAATAAAATTAAGACTTAATTTAGCATTCCCAGGAAAATTATCATTACAATTGCAAATGTAGCACAGCAATCACTTGTGCTAGTAAAAAAAAAAAAAAAAAGAAGAAGAAAAAACCAACAAAAAACAAAACAAGTTAGTTGGCAGAGCAGTCATCTAGACCCAAAGAAATCTCAAAACATAACAAATGCATTACTGACATAATGTTACATAACACACACATTGATTTTGTGTATCTATGGTTACAGGTAATAAATATTTTCACATAAATTGACAAAAATTTCTACAATGAGCAGGCAGGCTTTGTGTCAAAAACATATTCTGAAGCCACAAATTATTTTATGTTCGGTACAACATACAATTATTTCTTGGCTACCTTTTGTACTATATAGTTTGAAGACAGCAGTAGTTTGTGAATCATTCTTAACAATCTGTGCAGTGGAAAGCTGTTGAATAGATAGTAGGACAAGACAAATTAAACAACCTGCCTGTAAGATTTCAGTAATTGAAATAATGGGATGCAGCTTCACTTCAATGTAGCTATAGAACTACAATTAGTGATAATAGTAGGTGCTCACAGATTCAGTCAGTTCAAATCATTGGTACCAATAATAAATGTTCAAATAGGAATCAAATTTTACTTTCCCCAGCTCAATTTCTAAAGAGGCTGACATGCTTGCCCTTCAAGTACAGTACTCCTGGGATTTGGAAAGTAGTTTCTAAAAACCTACTTTGATGGTTTTGAAATCAGAGAAGATATTCTCCACAATTGTATGACAGCTTCAAGGGAAGAATATGTATTTTAGGGAAACTGAAAGTTCTATGGTATATTAAAATATTGAATAATAAATGTTAACTTTACAAGATGGAAATTTTTCTTATATGTGTGTGGGTGACAGAGTTGTTGAGTCAACCTCTTTTAAAGTAGTAGACATAGCATTGTTATAAAGTTTTAAGTGAGTTAAGCTCTTAAGTAAAAATTAACACTGGTTTACAGAGGTATAAGGAAAAAAAGATGTGTGCTTGACTGAACGCTGTCACTCAAGAAGTTAATAAACAGAAAGAGACTGCAGAATTAAACCTGGGTAACCAGGCTTCTAATAGGAATGGAGGTATCTATGTAAAATCAGAAATTAAAAGAGCATAAATGTATTTTTTAACTTACATGTGTTTACCATGACTATTCGATGCAAAAAAGTACTAGTAGCTTTTGTGTGAAGGAATAACATTGCTTGTAGAAAATGCAGAAATATATATATATATAAAACATTTTAAAACACCTTTCCTTTTCAAATAGGTTATGTTGTTATAGCCAGAATGAAGCAGAAGTTTAGTGTAGTCTATCACAGATAGAAATTAAATCCAATGAGAATTAGTAAAGCACATATATTTTTCTGGGCTTTGTCCTTTTTCCTTTTTTTAAAGAGATGGGAAGTAATTGCAGTTTTCAAGGAGGAATATTTTGAATCTCAGACTGTATTCTATTTGAACAAGACAAAACTTTTAAATGGCTCCATTCTTTTTTTGTGTCAGTTTTTTATTGGCTATAAAAAAGGAAAATGCAATTTTCATGGCACGTAAGAAGAATTACTCAAATACAGTACTTCTACTCTCATTTAGAAGATTAAGTCATTGTAATATAGGTTGATGTTATAAAATTTAAATAAATAAACACACACCCAAAACCTTTGAAAGAACTTTTACTTTGTGAAAGGCAGAAATCACCCTTTAAGTCTCCCAATTTAATTGCATTGTAGTAAATAAAGTTGAATAAACTCACATTTGAATGATTCTGTCTATCTTTGTTGTGTTTAAAAACATGGAATTCATTTAATTACAGTATCTTACTTTCTCAGAAAGTGTTATATACAATCTCTTGCTTTTTGAAATAAAATGTTAACCACTCAGCTGTGTCATTCTTTATTGCCATTTACCACATTTTGTCCTTAAGTGAACTTCAAGCAGTTGACAGTCAATCTATCGTAGTGAGTATCTACTGGGTTTATCAGGCATACCCTATCTTGTCAGGACAAAGGTTTATGGTTATTTGGGTACTGAATCCTGTGTCATTAAGAACCAAATCTTTGAGTCCCTCACTGCTGTTATGAACATTATTCTAACAATTTCAAAGATTCCAGGAAATCCAGCTAATTAAATGTTAGAATCTCGGGAACTGAAAGGCTAGTTCAGTGGTTCTTTGGGAATTTATGTGGAATGTTCTGGATGAAACCAACTTCTAAATTTATTTCATGTAATAGACTCCAGTAAATATTTCAGGGCCACTAACTAGATACAAGTTACTTCATGAAATGACTACAGAATATTTTTAAATGCCATAAGCTCGTCTCTAAACATCTTTCCATATGTTGGAAGAATTAAGTCAATTTATGACCATATTACATAATAGGGTGTTTAAATTAAGTAATATGTTAAATAATTTTGAGCAATCCTTGTTAGTAAAGGAAGCAATCCCTGTAGTACAGAAACCCTGATTTTCTGCAGAAATGGTTAAAAATAATTATTTCAGTTTCAAAATAAATTATTGGCTTTGCTCAGGTTATTTTTATAGTGCTAAACTTCTTTGAACCTAATATTCCAACAAAGTTATCTGGACATTTGTAGATGTGCCAGAATAACTTCCTAATAACTGCCTATTTATAAACTATAAATCCAAGCAAATGTCACTAGAGCACTAAGAAAACTACAGTTGGACATCATACCATTTGATTTTTGAGAGAGTTTTGAGAACCAAAGACATGTCAAGTCATGTATGTCATCATCGTGAGATATAACCAGTGTCCTTAGCCACTGTTTAAATCATCCCTTTTTTCATGGACAGAAGAGCTAAAAAGGCAATTCTCCAGAGGAAATGCAAATGGCCAACAGGCATATGAAAAAATGCTCAACTTCTCTTGTCATCAGAGGAATGCAAATCAAAACCACTATGAGATACCACCTCACACCAGTGAGAATGGCACATATCCAAAAAAGTAGCAACAACAAATGCTGGCGGGGATGTGGAGAAAAAGGAACTCTCTTACACTGCTGATGGGAATGCAAGCTGGTCCAACCATTATGGAAAGCAGTATGGCGGCTCCTCAATCTACTAAGAATGGAACTTCCATAGGATCCGGCAATCCCACTCCTAGGAATATACCCAAAAGACACAAAAACACTGATTCAAAAGAATACCTGCACCCCTATGTTTATTGCAGTATTCTTTACAATAGGTAAGACCTGGAAACAACCTAAGTGCCCAAAAGCAGATGATTGGATCGGGAAGATGTGGTACATATACGTGATGGAATACTATTTAGCAATCAAAAAAAACTAGAGTTATTCATAGAAACATGGATGGAGCTGGAAGGGATTATGCTCAGTGAAATAGGTCAGAAGGCAAAAGAAAAATATGAGATGGTTTCCCCCCTTAGGAGGAATATAAGGGAACCAAATAAAGACCAAGGAAAAGGATAATAATAATAACAAAAACAAAAAGACAAGGACCAATTGGGGACACTTGGTGGGGATGGGGGAGGAAGAGGCTTAAGGACACATAAGAGCACAAGGGACTGAGGTGATGGTGCCCTGGTGAAGTGGTGGTGGAAAATCCATGGAGATTACAATTGATGTCAAATATATATAAATTTAAAAAATAAATAAATCATCCCATTTTTGGGAATCTCCATTAATCATTCCTTAATTATGTTTTTCACTGTACTTCTCCCTCAATCCCACCCACCACAACTCAAATTGAAATCAATAATTTCCAGATTTCTTTGACAACATACACATTCTGTTCTGAATGTGTATCCTACTTCTTGCATTAACTACAATCCATCTCTTTTCAAGGACAACAGGACCAAGTAACGTTGAATGGGGCTCATGCCTGTCAGATCCTAGAAGCCTCACATGCTAAACACTGCTTTGACAGTCTTCCCTTCTTCCAACCCCTGGGATTTCTAACAACACCCATTCCTACCATACTACTCACCATACTGAGCCTAGGCAAACAGTGACCTACGTGGCCTAAAGTTTGTCAACCTTTCCTGTATCTTCTCCCATCTTTTACACATGTGCAAACTTGGTTCTACCATGGGCTCTCCTTGCATTACAGCCAGATATGCCTTCTTTTTCATGACATGAATTTTGGCAAAGTTTACACTCATTGACACATTACCTTTCTTGGGGGTTGTTCCTCCTCCATCTGGAAAGTCTTCTAGAACCACAGTGGTCTAAAATGCATTAGAGTGAGTCTTAATTTTGAGTCTCTTTTAAATGTAATTTTAAAAACATTTTCCTTTGTGCCTATCTCTATTTATTAATTATTTATTGTTAATAAAAATATTTTAAGATGGAATACTATCTTAAATCTCTGGCACCTTTGCTAAAGCTATTTTAGTCTATAATTTAAAAAGTTACTTATGCAATTCTCTCATTAAATGTAATAGTCATTTGTAAACCAGTTTGGGTCCTTATTTTCCACTGTTCCCTGGAATCACCTCATATTAGATATCCAGTGAGCTGTGGATGAATAAATAATAGGCAGCCACCAAAACAATTCCCAAGTTATAATAAAATTTATTACTTGTTCCAGAGGAAAGTATATACAGAGAAAAATAAACAAGAAATATTTTGTATGCCTTATAAAATTTGACTGAATAAACTTGTGCTTCATGCTGATGTTCTCATCTCTTGTCACTTTCTAGTTGCAAGAGTCCAAACCAGGTTGCAAACCTGGTGGGGTTAGTAATAGTGATTAGCTGTCTTCTATTCTCCAAGGAATGTTGGGAAGACAGCCGAACAATGCCCTGCAAAAGTTGTCCACATCCTAAGCTTTGGCCCCTATGAATATGTTATGTTACTTGACAATGGGTAGTTCGGTTGCGATTAGTATTATGAATGCTAAACACCTGACTGTAAGATAGAGTGAGTGTTCTGAACTACCCAGGTGCACCCAATGTAATCTCAAGCATACTTTAAAATGGTATAGGGAGGAACAAGAGCGATTCAAGACAGCTTTGGAGATGGTGGAGGGAAGACCAGAATCAAAGAATCCTCTAGACGCTGGAAAAGGTAAGGAGACACATTTTTTTTCTGGAGTTTCTACAAGGAGCACAGCCTTCCCAACACTTTGAAGTTTGCTCAGTGAGACCATTTTGGGCTTTTCACCTGCATCATTGTAAAATAAGAAGGTGATGCTGTTTCAAGTCACAGATTATTGGCAGTTTGTTACAGCAACGTTAGCAGACTAATATAGCAGGAAAATAGGATGTCAGTGTTTTGAACTGTTACACATTGATGATTTTTGCAATATGTTCTCTCACTGCTTAATCCTCACTTAAATGCATTTTATCCATTTTTTCATTTTGAACTTTAATGTTGCGGGGGCAGGGTAGGAAGAATGTTAGTTTTTCTAGTTTATTAGTGATGGATTCCTCTCTAAGGAAAAAAAGGTGAAAAACTAAAAGCATATATTGTGCAGAAACCTCTGAAAATATTGAGAATTTATTTTTTTCAGGTGATATATTTAATCTTGGTTTTAGTTATTTGGAAGTTTGCAATATGATAATGCTTTTTCTTCCTTCTTGGGATACTTATGATTCTTTTTACTTTTGTGTATTGAAATGAGAAAAGCTTCTAACAAGTGACTGTAAATGAGAAGTCCCAAGTACTCCTTTCAGTTAAATTATTTGTCATGTCTGTCCTACATTTTCCTGCACATTCATTTCACAAGTTCAGCTTCAGCTGGAGCAATAGCTGAACAGGGTAGCCTAACGAACTTCCCTACATGCTGGGTTAGAGCTTGGCTTTGCAGTTAGATCACTATCCCATTTGAAGCTTCTAAAAAGGACTGTGCTTGACAACTGTTAATGAATTTAAGCTGGTTGGTGCATAAATTACTAGGTATTGGGGAAAGAATTTAAGTACTTTGCAAATATTATACAGTGTTTAAGACTTTCTGGACCTCTTGTTCATAGATGAGAATTTCCTGACTCAAAGAAAGTTTGCCAGACATAAAAATTTAACATCTTTAATTTGAGTTCTTTTCCAGAAACCCTTATTGTTTAATTAGTTACTGGAGACTCTCATCATCTACACACCTGAGAGAAATCAATCAATCCACTGATCTTTTCAGTAACAGTTGAGAAGCAAAGATTCTTTCCTTGACCAAATTCTTTTTTTTAAGATTTTATTTATTTATGCATACAAGAGCTTGGGTACAGGGGTACATGCCAGAGTCACGGGAGGGGAGAGGATTCACCAGAGACAGAGTGGGGAGCAGAACAGGCAGATTGACAGAAGTACACTGCTGAGGGGAGCAGCAGGTGAGGCAGGAGAGGTCTGCTGGCCATGTGGGTCCCTTCCCTGGCCAGGGATCAAACTCATGCTGCTGTGCGGTGGATGGATGCTTCTCTGCATGGGGGGGGGGGGGGGGGGGGGGGGGGGGGGTTNGGGGGGGGAGGGGGGGAGATGTTTCTCTGCGTGGCGGATGATGCATCACAGTGCAGCGCTCAACTCACTGTGCCACCAGGGAGACCCCTCCTTGGGGGTCTTGGGGGAATCCTAATCAGATTCCCCTAAACTCTCTTTCAAGTAGACCTCAGCTTTTGGACTTGGGTCTATGTCTGCATTACTAATTTAGCAAGAACCCAGATGAACAGATTAACTAGAAACCCCTATTTCCATAGCTGATCACCCTAATCTGGCTTCTCATCTTCCACTACCTTCCAGATGATGTTTTATTACCCTAGCTACCTTTAGCAACTCCCAAAAATGTCCATATCCCCTGGTGTCTTCTCTTAGTAATAGTCCCTCCACTGACCCCTACCCTGCTTTCTCTTGCTTAGCTTTTATTGGAAATAAAGTCACTCTCTCTTCCTCTATTGCAAAATTCCATTCCAGAGGCCCTTATCTCCTATCAAAATAGTGCCCCTTGAATGAAGTTTTCCTTAAAATGCTTTCATGATTGCAACTGGGTTTTTCTTTAAAGTTAGTCTTTGATAAATGGAAAATTGGTATAATGGCAGTTACTTTATTTAAATATTGGTATAATTTCAGAGTTGAAGGATTGTTTCAAAATTCCAATCATATAAAATAATGTCCCTTTAAGGGCATTATTCACTAACTTTCCAACTCTTGTAGATTAAAAACAACAGAAAAATTAAAGATTGTGAGTTGAGAAATGTTACTACCCATGCAAAGCTTTCAGAAAAATGATTTGCAATCCCATAGTGAATGGGTGTGAGACGGCCATATCTGTCAGATCTTGCAGTGATGAGAATTGGCCTGCCTGCTGAATACTTCTGTCTGAAATGCTCTCCTATGTGAAAGCAACCTGCGAGGGCATGCCTTGACTCAACCCTGAAGTGTAGAAGAGTTATAGTCTCTTTAAGATTTGAGGATGGAAGTCCACTGATAAATGCCCCCCAGTCTCCCCTTCCTGTTATTTTAAATGAAAATTCAGACATTGCTCAGCTCAATTTTTTATAAGGTCACCTATGGCATTAAGACCCAGGTGCCCACAGCAGTAGCTCATTAATCTACCCTTTACTGGCTTATCTTGCCTCTCTGTCACTTTTTGATTTCTCAGTTCTGATCCCTGGCATTAACTTCCAAATAAACTACCAATACCCAAATCTTTGTCTTAGGTTCTACTTTTGAGGAATGTTTGTTTTGAGACTAAACAAAAGAACAATGCCCTGTTCTTGAACAATTTCTTTTGAGTGAGGGAAGAAAGGAGAAGAATAATAGAAAAACACCTCACAATATTGCAGCTATAATCCAGAGGGGTTAGCGATAGTAGTGGTGCATGGACCTTAACCACCATGTCATGGTGGTTATATGTTAAATAATAGATGACCTAGAAGACTTCCAGCACAACTGGAGTTCTCCACAGAATTCTCAGTCCTCTGCCCTCATATTTCTTTTTTCCCTGAAGGTGCTTAGAGGAAAATTTCCCCTGCCCCTTTAGGTTCTTCTTGGAATTGTCAAACAATCAAATAAACAAGGGACAGATTAGTGGGAGAAAAGAAATGTAATTACATAAATATGGAGACTGTCACTCTAGTTGGATGTAATTTCAAAAATAAATAGGGGCAAAATGAAAGTATTTACCCTGTGCAAAGGAACTAGATAAGGAACTGGGGCTTCAAGGAAGAAGGGAACTTAGGACAAAGACTAGAATCTCTGTAATTACACCTTTGCCCTGCTGTGTAGATGGGTTTCTCCTATGTAAAACTTCCTTTTGGTTAAATTCTTAATTCTGAGTAAAAGCATCAGTTTTTGTTCTAAGTTAAGAGAACACTAAAGGTTTCTCCTTAACATGCAGGACCTTTTTTGAAGTTTACTTCAAATAGTTCACAAACCAAAGTGACACATTTTAGAAAGGCCTCTGCTGGACTTCAGGAGACCTGTCCCTCAACCTTCTAATATCCTTTCTCTTAGAAAAGGCATGGTCTTTAGTATCTAGTTACTTAGCAGAGAACATGGTGATGTATTCAAAGCTTATTTCACTACATTCAGTCATTAAGCAAATAGTGACTTATTACAGAATTGGTGCAATAATGGATAAACTAAGAGTTTCAAGCACTTAACTCATCTGCACCTTTTTATAGATGCTCAATATTTTCAAAATATTTATACATATTTGTAGTTTTTCTATGCTCTTTAGTAACTACACGCTGTGAGCTCTATTTTCATATCCATAGATTTCTTGATGTGTAATATTTTAGATTACCTTAACATATGTAGTTCTAAATATCTGGCACTTCTTTTAAAGATGTTTTATCATAGATATGATTTTTCTTATTCTTTATGTATGTTCTACCTTTTAGATGACTTTTTAGAAAAAGATGCAATTTTTATCCAACTGATTTATTCACATACATATACATGTCACCTCACAAACAACTTAGAAAAGAAAATTTTAAATTTTATTGAAGAATTCAAGAGTCATGTATGGTCTATACTAATCAAAGTATTAAAATTTATATCTTGAAAGAAATTTAAGTTATTATTTGAAAACAGCCAATTACTTTATCTTCATATGAGAAAACACATAGGCAAAATAGAGGCCTCTCTTCATTTCTAAAGCTGAAAGGTCAGCAGTGTTACTTAATAAACAGATAAAGTAAGGTTCCTAAGTGATCCTTTGGGTGCAAATAACTTCTGTGTTTGCTGCCAAACACAGTCTTAGCATTTAAGAACAATGACATAGGGCCCTCCCTGGTGGCGCAGTGGGTTAAGCAACGCACTATGAAACAAACCTCAGCCACTGCAGCATGAGTTCAATCCCTGCCTCCAGCTGGGGAGGTGACCCACATGGCACAGCAGACCTCTCCTGCTGTGCCCGCTGCTCCCCTCAGCAGTGTGTTTCGGTTGATCTGCCTGTGCTGTTCCCCACTCTGTCTGGTGGATTCTCTCACCCCCCCCCCCCGCACCTCTGGCCGGTACCCCCGTACTTGTATGCATAAATAAATAAATCTTTAAAAAAAAAAAAAGAACAATGACATAAGATAACCTCCTAGCTCTTTTGATCTTTTATTGATTTTACTGTCCTAGTTTATAAATACATGTAACCCTAATTTCATATGGCGCAAAGGAAATATGGATACCAGGGTTATCAAGAAGCAGGTCAATGCAGTGGTGCTGACTCAAGGGATTTGTATCCCAAAGCTGAGCTCCCTTTGTAGGAAGTCAGAGCCTTATATATACTTATAGTTCCTACAAGGTTCCAGGTGGGTTTCCACTGGTAGCTGTACATGATCAGATATGAGGTGGCTACATACCAAGGAGTTAGTTGTATAGTTGCATACCAAGGCGTGAATAAGGGTCAGTAGTCATGCAACCCCTCATGTCCACGAGGGGGTCTTACGTGCCTCACGGTCTTACATGGTCTGTCAGGGACTAAGTTGCATAGCGGGGACTGAGCAAAAGGTTGTTACTAAGGTCTCCAGGATAATTAACTCAGGTGACCATGCTGTTAACTCAGGTGAAGCTTGAGCATTTAGTGAAGCATGCTTCACTAAAAAAAAAACGGAACTTAAAAAAAAAAAAAAAACGGAAAGAAAACAGTAGCAGCAAATCAGTGAATCTATACAACTCAATAATCTATTATCCATGTATTTTTTTAAAAGTTTCAATACCTTCTAGTTCTGTATTAAGCTACTGGAATTTTCATTTCATTTAGACCTATTTTAGAATTTGACATTTTGAATTTGAAAATTAATTAAAATGAGGCAGGGACAGGAAGAACTCAGTTCTATGATGATGGTGCACAGGTGAATTGGTGGCAGAAATTATATGGGACGATACCTAGAAAAGAAAGCAGACATTGTAAGAAAAAATAAAAATATATATAATTTTAAAAATTAAAGTGAGCTACTATATTGATTGATGTGTTCCTTTTATACATTTTGAAGCTATGTATTTCAAATATCTCACATGATCCTCACTTCCTGGTATCCCTATCTGGAAAAAGTATTAAATGTTTTTTATCCTTTTCATTTTTTTGTGTTAACTGCAGTAACACATTATACATTTTAGAATTAAAAAAAATATATTTGTTGTAAGAATCATTCAGTAAACTTTGGGGGAAAAAAATCATGCTTCAGTGGCTTGAGTATTGGCCATCATCTCAGCTAAAGAGGAAAGGAAAACCTACATATGCCAGAACTACTCCTATCTCCATACAATTTTCTTTTAACTGAGACTTCTTAAAAAAAAGAATCTTTGTCAAATATGACTTGTTCAATAAAGCAGAAATACATGTATGATAGAATATTTTTATTTTTTATTAGATTTATTTAATTTTATTTGATATCATTTGTAGTCCCCAAGGAGTTCCCACCACCATTTCACCTATGCACCACCACCTCAATCCCTTGTGCTCTTTCTGACCTCATCCCCACCTTTTCCCTGCCCTCTCTCACCCACCCATGATCCCTTTGGTTTGTCTTTGACCTTTTGATCTTGTTGAGTTTTTTGCTTGTTTGTTTGTTTGTTTTTAGTTGTAATTGCCCTTTTCCTTGAGCTTTCTCTGGAGTTTTTGTTTTCTTCTTTTTTATTTTTTGTTGTAGTTGTTGTTCTTTCACATTCCTCCTAAAAGTAAAGCCATCAGACATTTTTCTCTTGCCTTCTGACTTGTCTCACTGGGTATAATTCCTTCCAGCTCCATCCATATTTCTATAAATGGCCCTAGTTTATCATTTCTGATTGCTGAATAATATTCCATGTGTATATGTACTACATCTTCTTGATCCAGTCATCTACTTTTGGGCATTTGGGTTATTTCCAGGTCTTATCAATTATGAATAGTGCAATAAACATGGGAGTACATGTATTCTTTTGGATCAGTGTTTTTGTGTCCTTTGGGTAGATTCCTAGGAGTGGGATTGACAGATTATATGGTAGTTCCATCCCTAGTAGACTGAGGAACCTCCATACTGCCTTCCATAGTGGCCGGATTAACTTGCATTCCCACCAGCAGTGTACTAGCGTTCCTTTTTCTCCACATCCTCGCCAGCATTTGTTGTTGTTGGCTTTTTTTGATATGTGCCATTCTTACCAGTGCAAGGTGATACCTCATTGTGGTCTTAATTTGCATTTCCCTGATTATGACGGATGCTGAGCGTTTTCTCATGTGTCTGTTGGCCATGTGTATGTCCTCTTTGGAGAAGTGTCTTTTAAGTCCTTCTGCCCATTTTTGATTGGATTTTTTACATGTATGATAGAATATTTTTTAACAGTTGTTTTTGAGGAATATTCTTTAATTTCAGAGGCAATTTGCATAATTTTATTAGACATAAATTAAAATTACTTTGCTTCTCCTGAATAAACAATGCTTTTTGGTAATATGGATAATTTGGTAGGATTGATAGGATTTGGCAAGTTTTCTCAGAATTGTAATATGTATCTTGGATAAAATATAATACCCTAAACCATATAGGTAATTGAAATTTATAACCAAAATAACTAAAAATAACAATATAAAACCAATTATGTACTTTATTTTTTTAAAGATTTATTTGTTTATGCATACAAGGACTGTGGTATAGGCCAGAGTAGTGGGGGAGCAGCGGGCAATGCAGGAGAGGTCTGCTGTGCCATGTGGGTCAGTCCCTGGCCAGGAGCAAACTCGCGCTGATATGCAGCGGATACTTCTCAGTGAGGCGCTCAACCCACTGTGCCACCAGGGAGACCCCCATGTACTTTATTTTATAAACTTAGGTTCCCCAGTTGTTTGGTTAAGTAACACACTAGTTAGGTATATATAGTCAAAATAGATAGTAATATTCTCAATCCACAATGGTCTGAAAAGTAAGACTAAAATATACCACCATTTGATTTTAGATAGAGTACTATTTTCCTTTAGCTTAATAAAAGAACAGAACTATTAATAGAGTAGAATAGAATCAAATAATGATATGAAACTTCTTTACCAATAAAAAGTTAACCATCATAATAAATATTAAATAAAAAAATAAATATAAATAAATAACCAGAACAATAAATATTCCATGGATATTTTGTAATGCATCCCCTCGGCTTTAGTTTTTCTTCACCAAATTAACATGTATCTTTAAGATAAAAAGATAGCCACAAGGTTCACTTTCAACTTTTGGTTTCACGTGGAAAGGAGAGGGGAGCATGTGCTTCTTTATCATGCTTGTGCTTACAGGGCCTGTTCACTCCTTACTCTCCTTCTCTTCTGATGGCACCTCAGCCACAAGCAAGTGTGCGTTCAATGGATTAACAGAATTCTAGTCTAGCAGCTAGGAGAGATGTTTATTCTTTTACCTTTTTCATCAACTGAGGATTCAAATATAGTCACTTATTTTCACAGTGAACTGCTCACATCTGCTCACTTCTTGTTAGCACAGAAACCAATTGCTACCTCCTTTCGATGCAGGTATCACCAGGACTGTGGTGTAGAGTGAAGTTTGGGATGGGGGTACAGAAAGGGTGGCTACATGAGTCCTGACAGCACAAAAATTGTATCATTGTTGTAGCCAGCAGGTGTCTTGCTGGTTGTCTTGCTGGGTTCAACAGATGCCTATTGTCAATGCCTGTGCTGGTGTGGATTCTGGAAAGTGTTGTAGGAGTCCAGACACATGCACAGAAGATTTAAAGTCATATTTCTCTTCATTCACTCATGATGTGTGAGAAATTTTCTCCAAAAACAACACCATAGTATGTTCTGCTGGGGTAGACTTGATCGTTCAGACAAATTATATTTTCACACAACTCCTCTGTTATGACTTACACATTGGCTTTAAGTCTAAACACCAACTTAGACCTCAGCTTTCCCCAAATGTATTTGCAGAGTCAGCTTTTCTTTCCCTGCCAGCAGGCCTTTCTAAAAACACCTAGTTCTGCTCTGGTCTCTTTACTTTTAATTCAGGGAGCCAACAGGCCAAGAATTTTATGAAATCACCCTCATTTTGCCAACTGTTTCCTTCTAATTTTCTGTGACCAGAAATGAAGAGCAAAAACCTTAGGTAACCAGTTATGATGAAGTCACAAGACTTACCCTTAACAGTTTTACTTCCCTCTCAGCTACTCTCCTTCACACCCATTTTTAATGTGTTTCTCTTGAATAGAACACACACAAACACTCACACACTACCTAGATATAGCCTATCTGATCAAGCTTCTTTTTTGCCCTTGATAAATTTACCTATAATTTTGTTTTGTTATTTATCAAAGTAACATTAGTTCACAAATTGTATCTGATTTCAAGGCATGGGATCACACCTTCTTTGATGCCTGTAACACAGCACACCCTCCACAAAGGCATCCTCAGTCCTCCATCATAGGATATTGGGCCACCTTCACACTTCACTCTTTATCCTCTTGCTTCTCATCTAGGGTTTGTTATTGCTTTGGTTTTTCTGACCCTTTGTTTCTCTGTATTTGACATATAAGTGAAATTATCTAGTATTTGTCTTTATCCTTTTGACTTATATCACTTGGCATTATCCCTTCCTGTGCTATCTATGTTGTTGCAAATGGCAAGAGTTCAATTTAGATTGTATCTATAATTTAGTTACTGTACATAGAGCTGCAATAAATATGGGAGTGCACATATCCCTTGAAATTAGTGTTTTGTTTTGTTTTTGTTTTTGTACTAGGCGTGCATTGCTTAGTCATGGGGTCGACCTATTTTTAATAGTTCAAGAAACCTACATACTGTTTCCCACAGGAGTTGGACCAAACTGCATTTCCACAAGCAGTGTATGAGGTTCCTTTTCCTCCATATCCTTACTAATGCATGTTTGATATAGGATATTCTCACAGGTATGAGAGGGAATAACATTGTGTTTGATTTGCATTTCCCTGATCAGAGATGAGCAGTATTTCCTGTGCTTATTGGCCTTTGAATGTTTTATTTGGAGCAATGTCTGTTTAGCTCTTCTGCTCAGGTTCCCCCCCCCCCCAACTGGGTTAATTTGTTCTCCTTTCATTGAGCTGCATGTGTCCTTTTTGTTTTAGATATCAATTCTTTGTTGGATCTGTGAGATTTTTTCTTCTATTCAAAGTGTTTTATTGTTTTGATAGTTTCTTGCACTGTGAAGAAGCATTTTAATCTAGTATAGTTCCATTTGGTTATATTTACTCTGTTTTCTTGCCATTGGACACCCAGTTGAACAACCATGACACACCAGTGAAGCTTATGTTATGGAGTGATTGGGCTAAGTTTTATTCAACTTCTTGTATAGTTTTGAGTCCCACATCCATGTCTTTGATCCATTTTGAGGTAATTTTTGTGTAAAGTGTGAGATGGTGATGTAGTTTAATTTTTGCATGTGGTTCATTTTTCACAGTCCCATTTGTTAAAAAGACCCTCCTTTCTCTCTGTATACTTTTGGCTTGTATGTCATAGATTAACTTTCCATAGATAATCAAGTTTATTTCTGGGCTCTAAATTCCATTTAATAGGTCTGTGACTCTCTTTGTTCCAAATTCTATACTCTTTTGCTTACCATAGATACATAATACAGTTGGATAACTTATAATGTGATAGCACACCATATCCCTCATTTTTGTCACGACCGTTTTAGCTATTCGGGATCTTTTGTGGTTCTATATGAAGTTGAAATATGTCATTGTCACCTTAATATAGATTGCATTTAATCTACTTTTTTATTTTGTTAGCCTGGTCATTTTAACAATTTTATAATCTATGGTCATTGATATCTCTTCATTTCCTTGTATATTCTATTTCTTTTAATAATGTCATACTTTAATAGGTCTTTCATCCCCTTTGTTAAGTGTATTCCTAGTGTTTTAATTTTTTCTTACAGTGTGAATGAGATTTTTTTTAATCAGAGATTTTTTTTTTTGATCAGCATCTTTACACCAATACATGTATACTGCATGTAGACTGAGCAAATTCAGCAAAACTTACTTTTTTCAATGTTTTTGTATTCTTTCAGGGCCCATTTTTCTACAACCCCAAATATAAATGATTGCATTCTACCAAAGATGCTTACTGTGTTCCTTGTAATTAGATCACCTTGTCTCATGGATCAAGAAGTGGATAATAGAGGGCCTCCCTTGTGGTGTGGCGGTTAAGTCTTAGCACTATCACCACTGCAGTCTTATTTCAATCCCCAGCCAGTGAGCTAACCCACATATGCAGAGCAGACCTCTCCTGTCTTGCCTGTTCCTCCCCTTAGCAGTGTACATAACAGATCCACCTGTTCTGCTCCCCACTCTGTCTCTGGTAAATCCTCTCACCACCCCCACCCCCCCATACTTCTGACCTAGACTGCAGTTATTCCATAAATAAATAAATCTTTTTTAAAAAGAAATTGATGATATAATTCATGGCTACCCATGATAATTTGTAGCCAGATCTTTTATAATTAGAGAGTTCTAGCTTTTACAAAGTACTTCCTTTGAGAAACAAACTTGTGTAGTAGAATGCTCACTGCATTTGCAATCAGACAGACACTCCCCTGAGGGAACAAAATATGAAATCAGGAAAAGAAGGAACAGAATAAGGGTGCAAAAATGAATGACAAAAGAAATAAAAGTTGCACTTATAATCTAATAATTACTGTATTTGGATTCTGCCACTTGGAAACTGAAATGAATGATGTGGTATTTATATTTAAAGGGAGTTTACCATGAACTTGAACAGTATAAATAATGAATACTGAATTTTAAAAAGGTTTGTTCTGCATAGTGAAACTTTTAGGGAAATTCCAGGGAAAAGTGTTGATAATTTCAACCTTTTTAAAAAGTAAATCTGTCTGTTGCATAATATATAAACCAGATGTCATCGGGAGCAATTGCTAATGAAAGGTTTCACTGCTGAATCCAATCAAAGGCAGCATCACCTATCACTACCTCCTTTAAAGAAAAAGAAGGCCCTTGTCCTTGAAATTTAAACCATGGTATCTAAAGTAAATCCACAAATGGAATTGACTTAAATTTAAAAAAAAAAGATAAATTCTTGAGTTAAAAAAAAAATACTTACAAAGTAGCATAAGACAAAATGCATTGAATGAGTTAGATATTTTGTAACTAATTTGGTTTGGAATATGTAGACAGTAATTCATAGTATATTACACAACTGGTACTTTTTTTGTTTTTGAATCAGTTGCTTTCTCAAATTTTATATATACTAAATATATAAATAGAATACTTCATAAATATATAGATATGTACTGACACATATCTAACAATTTATCGACACAACTAGATTTCCAACTTCCTTATGATTATTTAATTTATAATGCTGGTGATAATAAATTATATATATTGCACAGTGTCATCATTGCTTTAAACTAAAACTAATGTTTATTGAATATTCATCAATTTTAAAAATATATTTTTAGATTCCTAGTGGATTTATGTAATTTGCTTTACCTTCAAGAAAAGAGTTGTTTTTCCTTATGAAGTTTTTTTTTCCAGTCCCCTCAACAAACACCCCCTAAAATGTAACTATTTGGGGGCGTAATTTAGAGTAAATTATCACTAGGCTTGGGTTTTGGCAATCCGAGTGTTAAAGTTGGCAAATACCACAATCTGCATTTGACTTCTATGCGTTTCCTGTTATTTACCAAGTGTCTCCTTCTGTGCCATAAATAATTTAGAGTTCAAAGTGAACTATGCCTCTAAGTGCTAGAAAGCTCCAAATCATGTTTGCTGATGTTTCTCTCATGGAACCAAAATCTGAAACCTCTAATTTTAAGTAAAGTCTTCTTATAAGGCCAAGTGTGGGCATTCTTCAGGCAATGAAAGACAAATAAATAAAATATCCAGTGTGGATTGATTATAAAACACTTTTTATATGTATTATTAGTGATGATATATTTTTCTTACTATATAAAATTCATATGGAAAATCTTACCTGTAACTCAGCAAAAAAAAAATTAGAATATTAAAATGCAATATTAAATGCAATGTGAATTCATTTATTTTGATAGTGGCATCTAAAATACAAGAAAATTGAAATTCATAAGTATTTTGAATCAACATATACATACCTAACTGCAGCCCTTGAAAGGGTAAATTTAGAGTTTTAATTAAATATTTTGTGTAACAATATGTCATGATAATCTTAAATATTCACTCAGCCTGTGGCATAAGTGACACAGCAGATTCTTCACAGTAGTGAAAACATTTTGCTACTTTATTGTAGTGATTTCCACATGCAGAAAAGCAGACAGTTCAATTGCTTTTGTCAGTTTTATTTATATGCTCTTGAAGCAATTTTTAGAATGAGAAGAGATCTAACAGGAAATCTAGACCATACACTCATTTAATGATTGAGAAAAGTTCACAGTGTTCACTTTGCTCAAGTTACAAAGGTAGATTGTGGCAGGTTTGGAATTAAAACCCCAGGATTCTTTCTGGTGGCAAGCTCGGGGCACTCCACTTTGCTGCTTCCTAGGAAAGATGATTTGTGAAATTCTAAAGCGCTTTGAAAAATATATACTACAGGGAAAAATTAAGATGTTAGTAAAGTGTCATCGTTAACAACAAATAGCACATCAAAGGAGCCTCTAACTTTCTGTGAGTAATTTAAATGTCTTCACCTACTTGAAACCAAAATGTGCAAACATCCTGCATTTCTCTTTTGTCTTTGTTCAGACTGGAACATAATCAAGAGTTTTTGGCTTGTCATTAAATGAGCTGGAATGTCCACGTATTTCATCCATGGGATTATACCTTCCTTTTCTTTATCTTCCAAATGTTAGGAGAGCAGCATTAACATCACAGCTAATTCTTTATGTGCTTTGGTGTTCTGTTAGGACAGAGGAAATATACCAGCCCCCACTTTGGGTTCTTGGACTGGACAGCTATCAAAACAGCATCAATGGGTCAGCATAGGAAAGTAATCTAATGAGCACAGTAGTGACAGTTATACAGGTTGACATTGCTTAGAGGACAAGGTGGTAGAAATTTGGTTTTGAGCAACTCAATGGACGTAGGGGAAGGGAGGACTTGGTTGCATTCTGCACTTGACAAGGAAGGAAATGGTGTCATCCTTATGAACATTCTCAGATAGTGAGGACATGTTTTTGAGGTAAACTTCATACTGGATGAGACCCAGAGACCATATTCTTCTAGGTCATAACATGGAAAGAACAGGGATTGCTTCTTCAACTAGGAAAAGGAATCCAAGTTTAGGACAGGATGATTACTTCTTTGCTTAGAGAAGGACCAAGGATTAAGGTACAGACAGAAGCTTCTTGGGCCTCAGGGGATTCCATGACTCTGAATTCAAAACACTTTGTATGATAGAGTGGGACATTTCTTGAGGAAAACAGTTCTGAAAATCTCAGGGTAGTTCTATTAGGGGAACTTTAGTTCATAAAATGTAGATATAATTACAAATACTGTTGGACTTTTTTGAGGGCTGACTGTGATGACACAGGTAAAGAAGTGAACATAGTGTCTGATCCATAATAAAAGTTCAAATAGCTAGTTTTTTAATGAATGCTATAAGTGATGCGTTTTGCTGAATCAACTTCTTGTAACATGATCTGTTTGAATAATTTTCATGAGCCATCTTGTTTGCTTCCATAAACTTTTGAGCTCTCACATCTCCTAGTTTAAAAATATTAACTCTTTTTTAAAGGAAAAAGAAACTAACATAGCTCTGGAATATCTGTAAAAAGCCAAGCACTCTTATAGATGTTTCATATATTATTCACTTTGATTCTCACAGGAAACCTATAAGGTAGATTTTAAAACCCCAATTGTCTAAGCATGGACGTTCAGTTCAAAGAGATTGACTTGACTGAAACTCCACAGCAAACTGAGAGAAGTTGAATTCAAACTCAGCTGTACCTGCTTTTGAAGTCCAACAGTTTTCAAGTCCAGCTGGTGACTTCAAAATTCAAAAGATCATGTAACTTAAAAAATTAAAATAGGAACATTTTACTTTGTTTCTTAGTAGAAAATCAAATCTTGTGTAAACCATATGCAATCCCATCCCTATGTGTCATACAGCACAAAGGAACAGCAGTCGGAAATCAACTTTGGGGTATTCTTCCCAACTCTACTAGAGCAAGGTAGGACTTTGGGACTTTGGACTTTCTGATTGCTATGACCTTACAAGTTCTTCTATTCCTTAATGCAATGCCACATCCTCATACCCCTTCACACAGAGCCCAAATATGCAGCACACATGCACAGATGCTTACACACATATGGCCATCTGCCTCAATGTCTTATAAAGAGACCAGAGTCTTTTCTTTTTCCTATAGTAGGATCACACATCACTCTGCACCTTGGCCTGACTTGCTACCAAGTCCTTTTAAGAAGAACTGCAAGACATTTTCCTAGGCCTGTTATATACCCTGTTCAAAATTTTTTTTTATTTTCATATTTGGAAATCTCTGAAGAAATATTTCAGCTCACACAGTGAGATAGTTAATTGCCTTCCTTTAGCAATATTACCAGGTAATGTGTTGAGCATATGATACACATTGCATTCTCTATGTTACTAAATGCATACAATAGATGCTGTTCCTTACCCTATTTTCAAATGGAGAAACAGGAAAAACAAATTACATGAAACAGTGCAACACTGGATCCAGTGTCATGACCAGAATTCATCAGATTGTGACCCCATTTTGCCAGGCATTGCTTACATTGTGGAAGCAAATTCCTCGGCTGGTCAGTTGTAAGTCTAGGATCATCTCCTCAGAGAATGTCCATAAGAAATAGAGGAAGTGTTGTTGTTCCCTAAGACTTTCCAGTAAGCAAATGGGGAATAAGGTATTTGAAACTATGAACGTTGAAATTAGGCATCTATGCTATAGTCATTTCCTTAAGATTGTTAGGTCAGGACAATCTTACTACCCAACATTTCTCTAAGCAGTAAAAGATGCTTCATCTCATGAAAAAAATTATATTGCCATTTTCATTCTCATTTATTAAATGTGCTATTTTTTTTGAAACCATAGTGTTTATGTAAAACAAAAGGAGTAGTAATCTCCACAAACTTCACATTCTAAAATTTACTATACATACTGTCAGAAATTTCCCAATGGATGATATAAAATCCTTTTTAAAGTTTAGTTATGATGCATGTTGTTTGAGAAATGTTGGACTTGTTCTATTAGCACTCTGAGGGCTGTAATGAAGACAGCTGCTAGGGAGATTTGGCAGGTGTACAAATGAAGTTAGAAATGTACATGTTTATCACTTAGAAGCTTCATACACCTACTGTTCTTCTTCGCCAAAAGATAACAATTCCACATTTTATAGGCAATTGTCTTTCCTTTTTTGTCCCAGAGACTCACCATATTCAATAAGTTTATTTTAGTGAAAACCACCTTGCTGCACTCAGCATCTTGCCTAAGAAAAATTCCTTAAAATAAAATGAGCAGGAGCCATTACTGCAGCATGAACAAAGCCAAGATGATCACGAGCCCATTTCTTTCCAAATGAGCTCATTACTATTAATTTCTTCTGTCCTTAGAGAATATTGCGGAGTGCAAGTTCATTGGGAGAGTGAAATAAATGTAAAAATCAAGTTGGTAAAAATATCTCTCCCTTTCAAAACTGCAACCCAAGTAAGGTTATCCCATAGGACACTTTCAGTGGCACAGGCTGTGAATAGATGTTTTAAATGATTAACTCTGTGTTTCTGGAAGCACATAAGGATGCCTTGACACTGGTGTCAAACAGAAGCTAAAGTCTGTAGAAACATCTCAGTAAATACACAGGTGCAACAGATTGCAATTTCAAGAATCCTATGACTTTCCCTCCTTGGAAATCTGGAGAGACTCTTATGATTAGATTGAATATAATACTTATGGCCCAAAGTTAAAAATAAATGATGACATTGAAAGACTTACCTCTCTGGGCCAAATTCAGACCTTGCCAGCAGTGCCTTGGGGTGAAAGGTGTTACATCTTGGGTGACAGGGCCCAGCAGAGTAAGATTTTAGGTGGAACAAGTAAGGTGAATAAAGCATCTCATTTCTGTAGTACCTCTTCTCACTTCCCTTTTGAGTCCCAGCTTCTCTATTTACTAGCTTTTTGACATTTGGTTACCATTAAGCTCGTAGTATCTTCAATTTTTTTTAACCATAAAATAAAGAGGAAAATGATTCTTATTACATTATAAGGAATAAAAATATTACAGGTAAAGAGCTTAGAATAGTACAAGACACATGGTAAAATCCCAGATATCCTGGTGGTTATATTAATTATATGAATCTGGGCAGCATTTACTGTCCTGTCTTCTATTTGTCCCACCCAGTAGAGTGCCCAGTAAGATCGGCATCTCTGTGTTTGAAAAGACTGGCAGAACCAGGCAGGGTTTGGAGCCACAAGTGAACAAGATGGCCGATTGAACATGCCTGTTGTTGGAGAGGTGGTAGGTACTCTTTTACAGCAAGTTAAATCTCCCATTCTTTTCAACATAGGTAGTAATATATAGTTTCAAATCTAGGATCAGGAAAAATAATCCCTAAGTTAAAGAAGCAAAAGATACTGTTTTAGTTTACAAAAGGTCCAGCCTATTCAGATGGAAGATGAATTAGGTATTTGGACTTATTTGCACTATTAACTATTTCACTTGTAAGCCTACAACATCACAATGTCACTGGAAAGTGGGAGGACAGGGAGTTAGATTTGTGTTATTAGTGTAAAGACTGCTCTTACTGATTCTCTCTCTTTTCCCCCTCCATTCTCTGCCACTGCTCTCTTCCTTTTCCTTTCCTTCTTATTTCTCCCCGCCACTTCCCCACACTCCTTTTTATCTGACCATACACCTATGTCCAAGTTATTTCTTTCCCAGCAGAGAAAATTTTACCATAATAAAAACCTCTTTTTGTCTTCTTCCCTAATGAGTTACTGTGCAGGAGTAAGGCAGTCAATTTCTTCATTTAAGAACAGAAACACACCTTTTAAAGAAGTGACTGTACTTTTTAATGACATTCAAGTTGTTAAAGCTAATAAAAAGTTGTTAAAGCTAATAAAAAACTAAGGAAGCAAAAGCATTAAGTAAGAAAAAGTCATAGAAAATTTGATCAATTGAACATTTGGCTACTAGTATTGGAAATTAAAGTTTAGATGTAACATGCTCAGTCATCATTACTATAAGAATTTCAAACAAAGCAAATACTCTTAACCAAAAATAAGATAATTCTTGAAAAGATCTTTTCTTGCCCTACTTGGCAATGATTGTTTTACTAATGATATCAGAGTTATACAGCATGAAATCTCAATATTCACACAATACTAAGTGTCCCCAGTCTCCACACAATTCCCTATAAGGCCTGGTAGAACACCTTGCTGAAAAAGACTTTGCTTCTAACCAACCAAAACACAAGAGGGAATTTTGAATTATTTATAAAAGCTGTCAATTCACATGCCCTAATGTAGTCTTTCAACACGAATGTCACTGTAGGAAGAAGATACAAGTTGTTCCTTTTCCTTAAAACTCAAATATCCTCCCTCTGGAAAATATCTCAATAATAGTCAAAGACCTTTGCGTGAGGAGGACATGAGAAATAGTCATCTAATAACCACAACTCAGAAGATTTTTAAGATAGTACCTTATTTCTAGCTCTCTAAACATTTTTCCTGTCTTTTACCTTGCACATGAAGCAAGTTCATGGAACAAGATTCATTATATAGAAGTGGATTTTAGTTTCAGAAGTTTAATTCCTTTTTTAATTCAATGCACTGCCCACATTTTTTTTATTGATTTTTCTCATAAGTGTGTTCCAAGGGGCAAACATTGTTCCTCAGCTATAAACAAAGTAAGATATATAGCTTTTACCTTACTTCCTGGGTAAACCACACTCCAGTCCAAATGCAATTTGTACCTAATTGAAGATATTCAAACTACAAATAGTTACAAATGATAGAAGATGAACAATGTTGAAGTGCTCTGTATGGTTCTGTTCATTAGAGATTGTGATGATGTAATATAAAATGATCACAGAGGAAATGAGAAAAAGCAATCTGACTTAAGAAGAGGAAGATAAGAGTACCTGAAAGAGAAGGAGAACGTGGCACAAGTGGCTTTCACACATTGGACTATGAACATAGTCAAAAAACACATATTTTGCATCATCATCCAGACACATACAGTGAAGGAAGGAGAGAGAGAGGGAAGATGCACACTCTTCATTACTATACGCTACTTGTTCCTATATTTTCTAATTTACCCTATCCCATGTCATCCCCTCCTGTCTTATTCTACAGCTCCAAATGCCACATCTTTCTATAATCGGCTATACATCCAGGGGACAGGAGTAGACTTGCTGCTTTGGGTTTTTGTTTTCTCTCTGGGCTTCTCAAATACTTCTGCTCAGGTCTACAAGAAAGCACCATCAACAATTCTGAAGGCACACAGCTAAAAGTGTGGTATAATTATCATTTTTTCAGTTACCTTAGACAATCAGATGACAGGAGTCAGTGGAAAACTACTCATTTCCATTCTTCTTTTGAAGCTCATGGCTCACAATTTTTCAGAGTTACACGAATAGGATCTAGTCCCCGATGTTCATAGTGAAGACCAGAATAATGCATCTGTGGTTTTGTTTTTTTCTTCCTGTTATACTACTGAGTTCTACTTACTATCTCTTAGGATTAAATTCCACATAAACCACTTGCACATCATTTTAGACTCCACTTTGGTTTTTGAGGGCAGGAGTGCAGAGGGATCCAAGCTAAGATAATACTTGATTAAAAAAAAATACTGCCTATGTATTGATTTCAAGAAGCATTAGTTATAGTTTGCAAGGCAGTGATCTAGTCCTTGGGCTATAGAAGGAGAAACCAAATGAAAAGTATGACTTCTAGAAGGTAGGGGTGCTGAAAACTTTTATATAAAATTAGAGAACTTTATAAAATACTCATTGATAAGGGGCATTTATGAGGTCAACTGTAACATAGTTAATAGGAAATTTGGAGTCCTTGAAGGATATATCCGCTCCACTCACTGCTGCCTCCTTTTGTGAAGGTACAATGTACATTGTACATTTCAATACAATTTCACAAAGTCTGAGTTTCTACCATGCTGAAGACAGGAACATTTCTTGAAGAGAGTGAATATGTTTTGTATCTTTCAGTGAGAAGAAACTGGAAGTCACTTGGGCACCGTTGATGCTTTCAAAGTTTTGCTGGAGAGAATTTGGGGTATAGAGAAGAAACATTATACACTGGATAGAGAAATTTGACAGCTGGTGTTAAGATGTGCAGAAAAAGAAATACATAGAAAAAAGAAATGAAACAGTGGTAGTTATCAACTGAAAAGAGTATCAGGAAAACAAAGCTTAGTATCAGAAACTTATACACAAATACACGGGGAATGAGAAATAAGATGAACGTGACATATTGTAAGTAACTATGTGTGGGTAGGTATTACAGGGTTTCCTTGATGATAAAGGTTTATTGGTTATGCAGGTTTGCTCTTCAGTGAATTTTATCATATTTTTGTAGTTTTTTTTTTTTTTTAATTTATGCATACAAGCACTGGGGCACAGGCCAGAGGTGTGGGGGGTGAGAGGATTCACCACAGAGAGCCGGGAGCAGAACAGGCAGATCAACAGAAGTA
>JAGFMF010011671.1:3017040-3042819 GCA_019455555.1 Galemys pyrenaicus
ACTGCTGAGGGGAGCAGCGGGCACAGCAGGAGAGGTCTGCCGCACCATGTGGGTCCCCTCCCTGGCCGGCAGCAGGGATCGAACTCGTGCTACAGTGGCCGCGATTTGCTCCATAGTGCGTTGCTTAACCCACTGCGCCACCAGGGGAGGCCCATATTTTTGTAGTTTTAAGGTTAGTCTGATGGTTCTTTTCTATGAATCTGTAGAAAAAAATTTATTTTACATACTCTGAAAAGCAACCTCCTGTAATTCTGTAATTCTGTGTGTTGCAGATGAAGAAGCCTTACCTCATTAGCATCTGACAAGTTCATCACTCGCCAGAGTGAATGAAAAATAGATAAGGGCCCCTGACTGTTTTAAGTAGATTTAGCTCTGTTGGTCTAAGTTTACAAACGTCCAGTTGTAAGATCAATAAGTTTTGGGGATATAATGTTACAGAACATAGTGATTAGAGTTAAAAATACTGTAGTAGATACCTGAAAGCTTCTAAGAGTAAATCTCAAATGTTCTCACCTCAAAAAGCAGTGGTAATTATGTGACCTGATGAAGGTGTATAACACTATTTCACAATAATAAGTATCAAATTAACAGGTCGAACATCTTAAAATTACACAAAGTAAAATGTAAATTAGATCTTTAAAAAATGATATCTGATATAGAGACATAATATCCTAGACCCCTAACATTATATTTGAGGCATTATGAAGATTGATGGAGGGGCTTTATGGTATGAATTGTGCAGTAAGAATGTTGTTAGACCACAGAGATTAACATCCAACTCTACATATTTCAGAAAAGTTAAAATAATCTGAGAATACTTATAAGGGAAAATAAGATCAGACAAGACACTACATGTACTGGTCCCTGGCTAACCACAGGGCTTACTAGTGCCTTGTCCAGTCCAGTGGCATGCAGGAGACCAAGGATTTACTGAATAATATATTGCTACTGTGGGCATTGTATCTTAAGGGGGATGCCAACAACTAGGAGTGTTTCTAGTTAGACAATGGAGGTAATGAAGAATCTCACAGCTGTTCCAAGTGCAAATAATTGAAGGAGCTGATTACACTAAGCCTAATACAAAAAAATGATGGGAGTGGCATGATAATATAATTATATAATAGTATGCTATGCTATAACTATGTGATTTTTTTTTATGTCAAAGGGATATTAGAATCTGTCTTCCAATGGCAGGAGAATACCATGGAAAGAAGTTATAAGGAAAAAATAAGGAACTTTTTGATTCAAAATTACTAAAAACATTTCTTAAGCATAAATGCTGTAAAGCATGTACTAGATGTTGGAGGACAGAGGAACATGAGATAGGAGTATTCAATCAACTAGAAGAGGCCAATATCTACGAAGTTGAAATTAATGCAATGTGACAAATTAATAGAATGTACTAAGGGAACGTAGAGGATGTGATGATTATTTCATTTAAATATGTGCAGTTAAATGGTTACCTTGAGAGATACTGAAACCCTAAACACAGAAGTCATCCTAGCCAAGTATAAGCTGGACTCAAATGCATTTGGACATGTACAACAAACATGACTGCATAAAAACTGATTGAGTTTGAAACAACAGGATCTAAAATGACTGTATTACAGAACAAGTTTGCTTGATGTCGCTCATTCTAAAACAATATGGAAACACTAATAATCAAAGAAAATGGTATCTGCCTTTATCAAGACCAGATTGGCATTATATGATAGTCTAAAACAGAAATAAAACCAAAGCCCATGGGACAAATCCAGCTATTTTTATAAATAAGTATGTATTTGAACTCAATCACACTATAAGAACAAACTGAGAAATCAAAAAGAGTGGCCCACAGATATAAGATGTTTATTATTTGGCTCTTTATAGGAAGAATTTCTGACTGTTGGACTAGATGACCACCTGCTATTCATGTTGAAGGGAGGATTAAATGTTAACACAGATTATTTGGAATTCATATGATTTTTCAAAATTATATATATTGTATTTATATTGTTTGATCTGGAGCAAATAGTTTTACTAGTACTGTATTCTTATCCCTTAACAAATAACAACATTAATGTCCTAAGACTGATGGAAATCTCAGTGTAATCAACCCACCTCAACTGGATTATGTATATTTTTTCCTCCAACCTAAAAACTACATTGTAAACTTACAGACTAATTAGGTTTCACCATATTTCTGTCCAAAAAGTGCATTTAAATTGATTAGAAAGTAGTTGAACTGGTAATGGTGTAGAAACAGAACCTATATCATGGAATAAGGCTTGGATAGTTACTGTAAAGTTAATGGCAGTTATGTAACCATTGCCACTTAGAGTGCCAGTATAGGTGTCCTGTTTGTGAACAGAGAGATTCCATCTCCTCATGATTGTGCTCTTATACTGATTGATCTGGCCAAGATTCCTAAAAATTTGAATGCTGAGGTGTATTTTAAGTGCAAGCAGGAAGTGTCAAAATTAAACTACTTTTTTAAACATAGACCCATGAGTTAAAATCACTTTTTTTAGAACATCAGATTTCTATAAAATCAATACGAGTTTTTGTCTTTGCCAAATGTTGAGAGTCAAATAATAGAACAGTGATAATATTTTTTAAAACAATGAAGGACTATGCTTGCATCAGTTGATACTAGTCCTTGGCATCTACTTTAAAAGGTGAACCATGACTCCTACTTGTAAGTTCATAAATGTCAGTTCGACATTGTTAATTTTTCGTTGTATTATTGGGCACACATCTCCCTTGATTCTTCCCACTTATGTATCTAAATTTATGTAATCTCAGCTTAACTCTGATATCACAGAAATGATGTTCTTTCCATTATCATAATGACTTCATGTTTCCCTCCTAACCACTTCCATGCTGTCCTGACATACCTACTCATCCAAGAAGATCCTGACCTCCCATGCCTATTTTTTTTTTTAATTCCCAGGTAACTATATTCTTTTTTTTTCTTTTTGCTGTCACTAATCATGCAGCATTTTATTTTATTTTATTTTTGTTTGTTTTTATATATAAATGTTTTAAATTTACATATATTTGACATCAATTGTGACCCCACATGTATTTCCCATCACCGTAACACCAGTGCACCATCACCTCAGTCCCCCATGCTCCCGTCTGCCCTCACCCTTCCCCTCTTCCCTCCCCACCAAGTGTCCCCAGTTTGTCCCTGTCTTTTCATTTTTGGTTTTTGTTTCTTTCTTGTTGTTATCATTATTATTGTTGTTCTAATTCCATTCCTTGATCCTTATTTGGTTCCCTTATATTCCTCCTAGGGGAGGAACCATCTGGTATTTTTCTTTTGCCTTCTGACTTACTTCGCCGAGCATAATCCCTTCCAGTTCCATCCATGTTCCTATGAATGAGTCTAGTTTTTCATTTTTGATTGCTGAGTAGTTTTCCATCGTGTATATGTACCACAGCTTCCCAATCCACTCATCTGTTTTGGGTATTTAGGTTGTTTCCAGGTCTTACCTATTGTAAAGAGTGCTGCTATAAACATAGGGGTGCAGGTATTCTTTTGAATCAGTGTATTTGTGTCTTTTGGGTATATTCCTAGGAGTGGGATTGCTTGATCCTATGGAAGTTCCATTCTTAGTAGATTGAGGAGCCGCCATACTGCTTTCCATAATGGTTGGACCAGCTTGCATTCCACCAACAGTGTAAGAGAGTTCCACACAGATCCACAAAGAACTAACCAGACTAAACAAAAACAAAGTGAACAACCCAGTCAAAAAATGGGCAAAAGAGCTAAAAAGGCAATTCTCCAAAGAGGACATGCAAATGGCCAACAGGCATATGAAAAAATGCTGAACTTCTCTTGTCATCAGAGAAATGCAAATCAAAACCACTATGAGATACCACCTCACACCAGTGAGAATGGCTCCCATGCCTATTTAACTCTCTATTATTCACAAAGGACTAAAAAGAACACACTTCAATCTTCTATTGTTCATATCATCCATCATGAACTTAAAGTAATACATTTCACCTTATTTCAACTCCATTTCATTACTCATATGATATAATTCTATAAATACCACTAATGTTGATAATCTGCATCAGATTCATTCTAGGAGTTAGGGCTATGTTCTAAATAAAACAACTTTCATAGGGCTTTTATTTATAAGTGAGTGCAGCTCATATATAAATTGTACATAGTGTATAAGATGGTGCTGCTGAGAAAAACCAAGGAAAGAATTATAGAGAAGGTGCAATTTTAAATAGATGGTAAAAAGCCTTCCCAGAAAAAGTGAAATTCGAGCTACATTCTGGTAGACGTGAAAATGAGTGATGTGAATCTCTCAAGGATGAGTGTTGCCACTAGAAGAGACAGTAGTAGGCACAGATAACCTCAGGTGGGATCACACCTGCTCTGCTTTGAGAAGTTCATAGCAGCTGACATTTAATGAGCAAGAGAGGAACTGTAGCAGATGTGGCCAGAGGTTTTAACAGATAACCAGATATTTTTCAATGACTTGGCTTGTACATGGAACAAGATGGAAAGCCATTGAGGAATCATGTGCAGAGGATTGATATGGACTGATTTCTGTTTTCTAAGAAGCACTTTAACAGCTAATGATAAGAACAGAGTGAAAGAGCACATAGCAGATGCTCAGTGACTGGTGAGGAGGCTTGAGCATTAACTCCAATGGATAATGAATGACATTTGGACCAGGGGGGTTGAAAAATACTTGGTGAGAAATGGTCAAATTCTGGATTATTTTGAAGGTAGAGCCAAAAGGATTTACTAACAGATTGGATTAGGGTGTTAGATAATGAGGATGATTCAAAAGATTTTTGGCCTTAGCAACTGGAAGAATGGTGTTTCCTTTCCGTGGTGAGAAAGTACAAGTAAATCAACTTTTGAAAGGTGGAACAAAAGGAGTTCAGTTTCACTGTGTTAACTTTGAGATGCCTATTGGCGTTCAGGTGACAGAATCAAAGGCAGTTTATTCAAGTTGGGAGTTCTGAGAGATAGTCTGTGCTGAGATATGGTCATTTAGAATTTGTCAAGATTTAAATAATCATTAAAGTTTAGATTTTTATGGACAGAATGTATAGATTTAAAAAGAAGACCAAAGACTGAGCACAAGGACACTCCAACTTTAGAGTGAGACAGGAAAACACTAGCAAAAAATAGCTTGAGAAAGAGCAACCTGCTTCTCAGGAAAAAAGCTATGACAGAAGAGAGTCACCTGGAAGCTAAGCTGAAGACAGTGCTTTAAAGACAAGCACCATTGACTCTGTCCAACACTGTTGATAGGTCAGTAGGTGAAAACAAATAGAAACAACTCAGCGGTCATTGGTGACACTGACAAAAGTAGTTTTTGTGATACTGTAAACTTGAAAACCTGAAAGTGGTGAGTTCCAGGTGAATAAAGGGGGAGATGTTAGAGAGAAACATGAGAAAACTGTTTTGAGAAATTTCTCGTTAAAGTAATGGGGGAAAATCTCTGATGTAACTGGGGAGCGGAAAGCAATCCAGGAGAACCATATTAAGGTGGAGGATGTTAGAGAATACTTTATGTTCTTAAGAATATGTCAGAGAGGAAAGAAATGATAATGTTGAGGGGGAGATGAGAGGCAATGTGTTCGAGTGGGTAAGTAGAAACTGGCACACAGTGGAAAGGTTGGTCATTGCTCAGAGTACAAGCAGTTCGGAGCAAAAGCAGCAGCTCCTAGGCACAGAGGCCGTTAGATAGATAAGTGTATTTGTTGGGGCTTTTTGAAATTCTCTCCTGATAGAGTCAATAATCTCAGAAAAATAAAAATAGCAGGCTGGGTCATGAACTGAGAGTGAACATAAAGGAATACGTGTTGGAGATTTGAGGAGACAGATGATTTGAAATAGTCCTCAAGACTAGATTGGGCAAACACAATGTGCATTCCAGGCATCATTAAAAGCTCACTTGATGTTTGTGGTCATATTTAAAATGATGTGGTATATTTTCCTCCAGTATGTCTGCTGCCCTGTCTCAGCAGGAGAGGAAGGAGAGAGAAGTTGGATAGAAGCAGGATGCTCACAGGCTTTGCCATTAGAGCAAGGTGAGTAAAAGGTGGAGACCCAAGGATAAAAGGTCAAGGATTGGCATGATGAATGGACATGACGCTGAAGCAAGATATGAAGGGAAAGTAGAAATGTTACAATGAGAAAACAATAAAAACAAACAAACAAAAAAACCAAAATGGTAGAGTAAAAACCCTATGAGTTAAAGAGATTGTTGGAGTTGGGATTTTAGAACAAGTGAACTGGTAATACAGAATGTAGTTCTGGGTAATACAGAATGTACAAGATACTTGCAACTGAAATTGGGTGAGACTAATGTTATTGGTTATTGAAGGCTCAAGAGCATGACCTTGAGAATGAGGAACTGGAGACAAGCATTGGAGGGAAGGAGGTCAAAGAAATTTAGACAAAGATAATGAAAGGATTTATTACATGGATATTAAAGTTCTTGAGAATTGTGGCAGGAGCAGTGGTAGAGAATGTGACTATAAACCAGAACTAAAATTCTTGAGGAATGAAAGTGAGAAAAGTGTCAGCAGGGAGAATTAGTGGAGAGGATGGTTTCATAACATGGAGTCAGGGTAGTAAAAACTGGATGTTTTTAAAGAGTAGGGATCAGGAATTGTCTGCAAACCTTTATGAGAGACAGGAAGGTCTGTTGCTCTTTGTGAGAGGTGTGTGTGTGTGTGGGAGCAAACCTGTGTCACCTGATATAATGACAGGTTAAGCATGCCCCCAGAGAAGTGACAGATTTAAACTTAGAGCAAAAAATGAAGAATGTGTGTGATTATGCCGATGACCAAATGTGAGTAGTGAAATTGATGTTTTCATACTTCAGAAACTTGATCACACATTCCAGAAAGCAGTTGTAGAGGAACAAAACCAGGTACTACTGAAACAGGGTCCAGTTCAACTGTGTTAATGATTCATCAACATCTAAGCATGAGTGACCTTGGGGAAGGATTTGAAGGTGCAGAATCAAAATAGTTTCTGGGTTTTAAATACAACTTGTACTTCTGTGGCTCTATTGTATGTTTGTGATAGTGAGAGCTTATGTCTTTTATCAGATGGAAAGTAAAACAATGGTGTAAGATTTTGAGAATAGTACTCTGGCATCAAGCAAAATTTGACAAGTTGATAAAAAGATATCCAAAACAAGCAGCAAGGTGATAATGTGGAAAGAACACTCTACTGGACTTGAGTTCTTGTGTCATTTCTCCTACTATTTACCCAGCTTCACTGGACTTTGGTTTTTGTAGGAAAAACCAAAGTGAGAGATAAATCCAAAGAACCTGCCTCTGAAATTGTAGTAACCTACTGACACAGAAAATGTCATTTCTTTGTATAATAAATTGATACTTTGCCTTGTTATTTGAAAATTGTAACTCAGTAAATGTGTTTTTTAGAAACACATGAAAGAAAAAAAAAAACAAAAACAAAAAAACTGAAGGATAAATTTATCTTTCCCAAATCCCAAGCAAAGGACAGCATTTCCTAGATATTTCTCTCCTCCCAACTATTTGAAGGTACTTAATAATCAACATTATGTCTGATTTCCTATTATTGTCTAGTACACAGTACTTCTAGAAAAGTTTAAAAGGAATAATGGATAAGATCAATGGAAAAAATGGCATAATGTTAAATGAAAGAAAATTATTTTTGTAAAATTGTGATTGCAGGATTCTATCTTTCGTTCACCATGTTACTGGCATGAAATAAACCGGCACTATTCTTAACACTATTTACTTCATATACAAAAGCAATCTTTAATATTTATCTATTTTGAGAATGAGATAGTACTCTGACATCAAATAAAATTTGGCAAGTTGATAAAACTTGCCAAATTTTTTTATCTCCATCTTTATCTCAAAGAGTTGATGTTACAGAAAGAAAATACTAGTATAATGACTATTAATTACCTAATGCTATTATAAGAATTCTCACTACTATTTTGAATAAACATGGGTTGTGTGAGCATGTTTGCCTTGTTCCTGATCAGAGAGGAAGTTTTCAGAAGATTTTTACATTGAGTCTGTTAGTAGTGGACTTGTTATATGACCTTTATTATGCTTAGATGTGTTCCCTCTAAAACTAGATACCAAGAATTTTCACCATGAATGGATGTTGAGTTTTGTCAAATGCATTTCATACATCCATTGAGATGATTGTTTGATTTTTAACCTTCATTTTATGAATGTGGTATATCATATTGATTTATTTGTGGACGTTGAACCATTCTTGTGTCTCTGGAATAACCCACTTGATCATGGCCTTTTAATGTAGTCTTGAATTTGTTATTCTGCTGAGAGTTACTACTTCTGTGGTCATCAAGAACATTAGTCTATAGTTTGTGTGTAAAACAACTATACTGTCTTTCTGGTTCTTTCAAAACTTTAATTTCTCAAAAGTGCAATACATACATTTTTATCTCATAGTTTCTTGGGGTTTCTAGCTTAAAGTTTCCATGATAGAATAGTCAGATGTTGATCAGACCCATTGTCATCTAAACACTTGACTGGGGCAGAAGTCCATTAACAAGGTGGTACACATCTGTTTCTGCAATCAATGCAGGCTGCTGTTCAAAGCCTCAGGTCACATAACCATGTAACTCTTCTCAAGAAGAGTGCCCTCATGTTATGGCAGCAGAATTTCCATAGAAATGATGATAGAGAAGAGCTAGGACCATGCAAAAGCTGTCCTTTTTATAGCCCCGACTTCATTCTCACAACATTCTGTTCATTTAAAATGAGTCATGAATCTAACCTACATTCAAGAGTAAGGAAGTTGGATCCTGATTTTTTTTTAAAGTTTTTTTATGCATTCAAAACCTAGGGTACAGGCCAGAGGTGTGGGGGAGTGAGAGGTTCACCAGAGACAGAGTGAGGAACAGAACAGGTGGATCTACTGAAATACACTGCTGAGGGCGGCAGCCTGCGAGGTGGATAGGTCTGCTACACCATGTGGGTCACCTCACTGGCATACTGCAGTGGCTGCAGATAGCTTCATAATGCTGCAACTTAAACCCTTGTGCCACCAGAGAGGCCCAAGTTAGCACCTTATTTTAAAGAAACAAAAGTCAGTGAACTAGCAGAATTACTTCAAAGTCACCAAAGACTACATAGGAGATTTACACTTTTTTTTTTGCCTTTAGAGACTTATTATTTTATTGTAATAATTACTAAAATCACTAAAACTAACTTTTTAGCTTACTGAGTTTGTTCTCCCTTTTTCCCTCTTCGTCCTCCTCCTAAAATCCGCTATTTTGGGCTATTTCCTCTGCTGTCTGCTTTGGAATCCAGTAAATATCATCTATGGGTGATATTCCTCCTATTTAAAGGCCTTCCAAGGCCATTCAGCAAAATGTGGAACTGGGTCTAAATTTCCCAAGTGACAGATTCTCTCACATTATTTTTAGTTATTCTGAAATAACCCATCAATGACAGCTCTTTACCTGTATTCAAGGCTTTATGATAGTGAACATAAGATTCAGGGAAGTGTGTTTCTGGTGATTATGAGGCAGATACTGAGGTTGGAGGGAATTTATGAAAACAAAGTGACAAGGTCAGAGAGAGAATTTTGTCACCCTCATGCTATAAGTCTGGAAGCATGATGTGGTAAAAGAAACTGAACTGATGACTAGATAATGCTCTACAGACCTTTAAAATAGCAGGAGCAAAAGTCATTTTTTTCTTTTATTTCTTATTTATTTTAATAATGCATGATGGTGATCTCAGCAGTTTAGCACAGCAAGTTCCAATTCTCTCATTTTCAATCAGAAGTACAGGGATGTGACTCTGCTGTCAATACAGGTTGTGGCATTTGTTAAATAACAGAAACCAAAATCATATTTAGTGTGGCTCACTTTTTAAGCCTCTCCACAACAAAAGGATACATTGTCATCTTATGCAAAGAGATAGTGTCGATGTTATGACTTGTTTGAGATGAGGGGGGAGTTATACAGGGTACAGAGATGGGTTGAGGGATTCATTCTCTGTGGATCACAAAACAGGGAAAAAAATAAATCATTGCAGAGATTTGTTAAATATCATAGCCTTGCTGTATGAAAGAAGTGGAAATATAGTGATCCTTTTATAACTACCATGTATATTATTAACATAGTTCATGTTTAATTTTTAGTAAGTTAGATTTTGACAGCAAAACTTTTTAAGCATAGAAATACCTTTCTGCTCTCAAGTTATGATGTACTTTCCATCTGACATTCAGTGCATGTGGATCAGTGATTGGTATCAAGAGAAGTTTTCCTTACCTTGAAGGTCAGAAACTTCAAAAATAATGCAAATAGAATGAGAAATAAAGGAGCTATCCAAGATCATCTGTGTTTAAGGAACATCCAGAGAACTAAGTAGATTTCCCATAATTTAGTTAGAAAGACTCATCCCAACGTACACTGAAAGAAATTTTAAATGCCATCTTAGGAAAAATAACTTCATTCCCAATTACCAAAAAGTGACATCATTCTCTGTATATTTTGTGCAGTTTACAAAAGTACGATCGTCTGTTAACACGTGAGCATGTGTTCAAGGATGGTGTGTTCTCATCCAACCTAATGACTTATGGAAAAGAAAGTAGCAACTGAGCACTAGTTTTTACACTCATCTTCCATTATAGGGCTCTGCCTTTTAAGAGGAACATGGAGAAATTGAAAATTTTCATTTAAATGTTTCTAGACAATAAAAGAATAACATTTTTAAAGAGAAGGCTAGAGCAGACAATTGGTAGAAATGTATCGCTGAGTTAAAATTTAAGTATTTTCTAGAAGGTAGGTTTCAGAGGATGTAAAATCCTGTTGAAGAAAATAATATCTGAATTAAAAAATACCTATCCAGAGAATCGTTTTACATACCAAAAAATTCACAAAGTTAGATAAACCCTAAAACTCTAGAAGCTAAATCCTAGAGCTGGCTTTTTTTTATTCTTGAAACTTTTTTCTATCAGAAAAGAATGAAAACCTACTGATACATGAGAGGATGAAAACCCTACCTGAGTTTTGTCATACTAGATAAGAATTGAGTTAATTGCTAACAGTAGACATTGTCGTCATTTCCTTTTTTGTAAAGAGAACAGATTCAGATAATAAAATAGAAACATTTCATAATGTGTTTAACTTCCTAATTACAAACTTTTCCTGAATTGAAGAAGTATGTTAGGATCTATTTTTTTTTAAGATTTATTTTTTTAATTCATATTAAGAACTGGGATACAGGCCAGAAGTGCCGGGGGTGAGAGGATCCACCAGAGACAGAGTGGGGAGCACAACAGGCACATTGACTGAAATACACTGCTGAGGGGAGCTGCAGGCAAGGCAGGAGAGGTCTGCCTGCACCATGTGGGTCACCTCCCTGGCTGGCGGCAGGGATCAAACTCATGCTGCAGTGGCTGCATTTTGCTTCATAGTGTGTTGCTTAACCCACTGCACCACCAGAGGAGGGCCTAGGATCTATTGATGTCATTACAGGGAAGTGGGCAGGAAATGATGCTCTAAACTTTTTTGACCGTTTCAGGTGACAGGAGAATGGAGGTGATGTTACAATTCAGAGTATCAAGGAAGGCTTGTAGTTAAAGTCAATCTGAAAATTCCTTTTTTTACATAAAATGCAGGTCTGACCACATTATTCCTCTTTTGGCCAAGGAGAAGATCATGAAAGAGAGCAAAGAATTTGTTCAATGTGGAGATACAGGCAGCCAAAGAGAGGGAACCTTACACTTTCAAGAGCAGAAGACAGAATTGAAGGACAGTATACAATGAAGGGACAGATGGTGTCACTAATTCCAAAAATACCCAGAGCAGCTAGAACCACAGAAGTAACAGTGATAAAGTCTAAGCAAGTGCAGCAATAACCTGTCATAAGGCACTGGAACCCACAGCTGTAAAAGTGGATTGACCATTAGTGAAAAACTAGGAGCTAAAATAATCAAAGGTCAACTCAAATAAGGCTGTTGTGATTACAAAGAAATAATTCAGAAGTTGGCTTTCTCATGATAGGAAATTGAAAGAATGAAAGGTGTATTGGTGGAGTTTTTCCTGACTTTTTCCTCACAGCAGTCAATAGTTTTGTGTTTTAGGGATTTAGAGAGGAGATTTTTAACTTCTCACATAGAAATTCTCTTCTCTCTCTCTCTCTCTCTCTCTCTCTCTCTCTCTCTCTCTCTCTCTCTCTCTCTCTCTCTCTCTCTCTCCCCCCCTCTCCCCTCCCCCCCCACCAGATGCTACTGAGCTTATATAGGTGCATCTAGAGGCAATACTTTCATCTTCCCTGAAACTAGGCAGGGAAGAGATTTTTTATAGGACTAGTGTAGCTCCTTCAGTGACAATATATGGCCCTATTTGATCTGTGCAAGTGTTTATGTGGTGATGGGGGGGAGAGGGGACGAGAGATGGCTGCAGGGCACCTGTGAAGCCTGACTCAAACAACAGCCCTTGAAAGCAGTACAGGTTTCTATGTGGCTAATTCTGCTGAGTGAGTCTCCTCCGAGCCTCTCAGGAATTACTGCTCACCAGAAATAGGAAAAAAAGATCCTTCTCATGCTTTGGAAGGAGAAATAGCAATGATGGGATTTGCCATTGCCTTAGGAGACTGTGCTCCCAGCACCTAGTAAACCTCAAAGAGTCTGCTGCAGAGTGATGGAGGGATCACAACCCATTGTATCTGAGAATCCAAATCAACCTTACTTTTCTCATAACTAATAATAATGCCCTTTTTGCTCCTTGCAATGAAGAGGAAATACCAGCTAAAAAAAGACTTTAAGCTTAGCATATTGTTTGAGTAAAAAGTTTCTTGTCTGAATATGGCATGGGTTTTATTTGTTCATGAAAACAATTTTAAAGACCTGAACTGTGCAAACTAATTGAGGTTTTCTCTTAGAAGGAAAAAAAAGTGCGGAAGAGCAATGTAAGAATAAAATTATACCAGATTTCTGTGATTTACCATAGAATAAAAAATAAATAGAATGGCAGTCAATGATTCTCTCAGATCTCTGAAAAGAATGCAGAGACAATGAAGTAATAGCAGCATAGAGTATACCCTAAGGAGTGGCACAGCCCTCAAAAATATTTCCATCATCACATGCTGTCTTCGCTTCTTTTCCTCTCTTCTCTTGGTCTTAACTCCATTTGATGCAGATGTGAAACTTTTATATTTGAGCATCATATTTGTCTCAGCCTTTACAAGTTTTTTTTTTAAAATCTCCTTGACTTTTTACCATTATTTTGACTTTTCATCCCCATAACAAGATCTACCAATTTCTATAATCAATCTTTCCTTCTGTAGAAACATATAATTATTATGTTTCTCTGGAGAACCCTTACTAATAAATGCTGTTATTTGCACAAACTACTATGAACCATATAGCAAAATCTTTAAGTGAATCAACCAGTGATGGTATTTTCACTTTTTCTTCTTCTGACCAGACGCAAAGGAACGATCTGGAAAGAATGTCATGAAGTGGGGAAAGCAAACATGAAGATGATTCTGGATAGAGTCTATATAGTCACAGGTACAGAATAAACCCAATTAAGGCACATTTACTGGAGGCTAAATAGTGCTGAAGCCTCAGGTATCCTCAATAACATGAGTACCTTCTAAGTCAATGAACCTAATTTTATAGTCATAATTTTCATTTTCTTTAACAAGTGCCGGCCAAATTATAAAAAACTCACTAAACTGTAATTTGCCCTTTATTATTATTTGCAAGAGTCTACTTTAGAATGTGTATAAAATATTCATAAGGAAAAGGCAGAGATTCTGCTACAAATGGTATCTTCAGCACCTCCTCTCTCATGGACTCTCCCTACCCCACAAAGAAAAGACAGACAACTTACACAATCTTCACAACATAGCTCAGAGAAAAAACAAAGTGAAACTGGCTTCAAAGAATAGCCTACTTAACTCACATAATAATCTAAATAAAGAAAGCATCTAAATAGGCACAACCAGGAACAGAAAGAAAAGCTAACCAGCCTGCTAAATTGTTTTTACAATAGGTTTTCATAAGATAAAAAAGAAGGGAAAAGCTCAGAGAATAAATCATTGCAATAGAATTAATAAATTAGGGAAAAATTAAAAAGCAGCATGACACTACTAAAAATAAAATTGCTGTTGTAAAGAACCTGAAATAATCACAATAGATAAAAATGATTTAAAATGAAACAGACATGAGTAATTAGTGTAAGATAAGACAACATAAATATCATTTTTGTTCTTGAAAACTGCAAGAATAGATAAGAAATTAATATTTAAGAGAAATCTGAACTAAAAAAATAATTAAATCTGGAAATTGAAAGAGAACCTGTTGTAGGATAATTTGATAAAGAAATATCAAAACCAAGCTATACATCATATTTAATATTAAAGAAGTCCCTTTTTGAGCTTCTAGAATTAAGTCAACTTGAAGGTCAAGTTCTGATTAAATCAGACAAATGTCAAAGTTCTGCTCAGGAAACTTGAATGCATTGGGGTAGTTTTTACAAAATTCCTTAAAAAGTGTGACCCCATATGATCTTGCCCAACCAAAGTATTAGTTAAATGTAAAGGCAACAGGGATATGTTTTCAAAAATCAATAATATCAGAGAAAACAGTGCACAAATCCTTATTAGGGAAAAAATGTTTGACAAAGAAATGCATAAAACTAAAAGAAGGATGAAAATAACACAAAGTACAATTATTGGCATTAAATATTAAATGAAATAGAAAGCCAATTATAAACATTAGATATTATTTTTATAGAAGTAAAGCATAAGTTCCTGAACTGTAAAAAATTAATGGTAAAATCCAATAAACACTTATTTAAAATAACATAAAATATGATTCCACTTTATTAAAATAATTTTAACTTACTTATTTAAAATGATAAATCATTTACTTTGTGTTAATGAAGGTAATTTCATGAGTGTGTTCTTTGGGAAATGTTTTTCATAATTTTCATCTTTTTAATTTTTTTTCAAAATTTGAAAATTTTATAGTTAGTATTTATCACCTTTCCAAAAAGAGTAATTTAGTTTCAATTATAAAGGGGGTGGTTTTCTTTATTTCCTCTTCTTCAGCTTGGTTGTTTGTGTAGAGGAAGGCTACTGATTTTTGTGTGAACAACCTTAATGAAAGACTGAGGCAAATATTTCATGTTAACCATCGCTTATTAAAGATGGTAGATGTGCATTATTTTATTCTGTGTATTTCTACTATGTCCTGTTCTCCTCATTCCTTGCCTGTCAAAAGTTATAAGACTAATACATAGAGGCAAAGTGATAGAGGAAATAAATATAGGGAAGTATTTGAGAAAGTTTGTTATGAATCAGCTATTAAAAAAAGACCATAATTGGAAGGAAAAATGGACTCAAGGAGGGGTTTTTGTTAAAACTAGAACATATTTATATGCTGATGTGAAAGAGCATATATATATAGATATAGATAGATAGATAGATAGATAGATAGATAGATAGATAGATAGATAGATAGATAGATAGATAGATAGATAGATAGATAGGTAGGTAGATAGGTAGGTAGATAGATAGGTAGATAGGTAGATAGGTAGATAGGTAGATAGGTAGATAGATAGGTAGGTAGGTAGGTAGGTAGGTAGGTAGGTAGGTAGGTAGGTAGGTAGGTAGGTAGATAGGTAGGTAGATAGGTAGATAGGTAGATAGATAGAAAGGTAGATAGGTAGATAGGTAGATAGATAGAAAGGTAGATAGGTAGATAAATACAGATGATAGTGGAGAGAAGCAAAGGACCACAATTCCTTGAAGAGATTATAAGGATGGAGCCCAAAGAACTAACAGTATAATCTTGGACACAAGGAGTGTAGTCATTTCATTAAAACATAAAAGAAAATTAAATGGGTAAAAATGTAAACCTCTTCTATGTTTAGGGATCGATAATGGATGGAATTTTCTTCTTGAAGTTTCAATGTTCTAAATGAGTTGGTCACAAGATAATCACCTGAGAATACAGGGAAGAATGTTGTTTTAATTATAGTAAATAATACTGCTTTTTATAACAAAACAAATACCAAATGTGTAGCAGGGGAAAAGGAATACCACATATTTCTTGAGCATACAAATCTGGTGTGAGTATTCCTGACAGACAAGTTGCCATCCTCATAGTCATTCATAACGAGGTTCTTTCCCACTTCGGCCTTTACCATCATCTAGGTCCTCGCAGTGCTTTTCCATTCACTCAGCAGATCAGGAAAGACAAGATTTTTTTTATGGACCAGGTCTAAAAGTGATGGGTGTTACTTCTGCCTACGTATCCTTAGCCAAAACTTAGGAACATGACCACACTGAACTAATAGAATGCTATGCAATATAATCAGCTTGTGTGTTCATAAGGAAGAGGTAATGATTTGGAGAAGAGATAACCAATTTCTGACTCAAGGCAGTGTATGTAGTACTACCAGAAAGGAACAATCATGCTATTTGAGATGTAATATAATTTTTGAACCACACTCAATACAAGACAGAAAAATTAATAACATTAAATTTTTAACTAAAAATATATAGCAAAACTCTTTGACTCAGCTCAGTGACTTCTTCTACATTGAATCTGCAGTTTAGTTTAAATACAGAACAAGCTGATGGTAGGACTCATCCAGACCTACTATTTGCTAGCTGAGTAAATAGAGGGAGGATCAAACCACTGAATGAGAGTATTTACAAAAGATAAATGCTTTTTATGGGCCCTAGAAATAAGGCTGATATGGGAAGTAGATAGTTATTGAGAAAGTGATGGATTCCATACATTAGGGAGTCTATTTTAGGTAAGATATTTGTAGTCTTAAAATGTTTGGTAGAAAAACTATCAAAATGAAGTTGTTTATCTCTGAGAAGATTGCCTTAAATCTTTATAATAAAAATTTCTGGTGATACAGTGATGATGTATATTATCATAAGAGGGAATAGTAGCAATAGAATACATAAAAAGGTCATTGGGAAAGAAAATATCAGAGAACTGAAAATTCAGGGGATGTGGCCATCACGTTGAATAAGAAAAATGATATGAATGAAATTATTGGCTGTAAGTTTCTAGCCTTTGATGAACAAGCTGGTTGAAAGAGGTCGGTCATGACAGCATGAATGAGAAGGATAAGGCAATTTATCTTTATGAATGAATCTCAGAAAATGAAGTTGAAGTAATAGGTTGTATGTAACAAAATTCTAAGTAAAGTACTAGAATTTCTAGATTCTATGATGAGTGAGAAAACTAACAATCTCAAGTTAAGAAACATTTCCAGTAGATAGCGTGGGGTTCATTTACCACAAGGCAGAGAAAAGACTATTCTCAGAGAACTTAAAGTTACTTGGGAGATTTCCCATCACAGAATGAGCAGTGGAATAGTTGTAGGAGGGTTTGTGAGGATGGGTATGTGGGTGCTAAAGTCAAGTAAATGGATAGCAAAAGTAATATGAAATAAGACTAGAATGAATATGTCTTACCTGGAAAGCTCCAACACTTGGTGATGACTGAACAGAGACGGAAATTACAACGCAACTATAGGACCATATGGAATTAATACTCCTACTATTATTCTGAATTTCTCTTTAAGGATGTTACTCCTAACATGAGGAGAGAATATAAAGAAAATAAAAGAAATAGTACCGATGTGGGACTATTTAGTGTGGAATACAGAGTATGGTGATTAATTAAAAGAAGTAACAATAAAAAAAAGGATAACTTACTCATTTCTGTTTTAAGAAATGGAATCCAATTCAGTATCTTGGTAATCAACAAATATAAGGACCATTTACCACTGTTTTCATAGTTATTTTACAGTAAGCATAGATATTGTGGTCTATTTTTTGTTTTGAAAAAGAAAAAGGATAATTTGTCATTCAAGTTGAAAATTTTAGAGTGAAATATCTGCAAAAATGTTAGAGATGTGTGGTCTGTAGATACAGAAAAAAAACATCAAAATTTATGGGTAGTTAGAAGGGGAAGGCAAAAGAGGCTTAGAAAAAAACAGTCAAAAAGATAAGACAAAACCTCCCAGGAACATGTGTTATAAGAGTCATACAACAAGAGGGTAGAAATCAATAAAGTGAAAAGATACCAAATGGTAAATAAGCAAGAAGATTCAAATGTGTCAACTGATTTGCATGACATGGGACAAACACAGTTCCTATTTCTGCAGCTGCCCAGAATTTTCTGGAATGAGAAATGCTACTAGATTTCCCAGTTTTCTGAGAAGTTTTCTATTACATTGAAATATGTCTTAATTTCATTATAGGAATAGCTCTTTTTAAATATATTATTTTACTTACAGGAATTTAATATTATTACCAACTATTACATCTAAGGAGAATGTTTTAAAAACTATTAGATCTATATAAATTAAATTAATTTATAAACTATATAAATTAAATAGTAAATGCCATTTTTAGTATAGCTTACTAACACAGGTTTTAGAGTATAAATACTCACCAATGGTGGTGAGAAATTAAGTGAAATAATTCATCAAAGATGCTCATTGTACACCATAACTTCCATAAGGAAATTTGAGCAAAGCATCTGTGGAGATATGAACAAAGATTTCTGGGCTATTAGTAAGTTTCTATTTCTTGCTTATATGGAATAATATTCCATCATAATACAAAATTATTTTACACATACACATTGTAATTACATCTTAAGTGACTATTTTTTCAAAAGAGAAAACAAAAGAACCATTCAAAGTAGTGTAAATGTTATTCATGCAAAAATGGAATTCAACTTAAAATTACTATTGATCCTGTCAGGTCCTTCGATAGTAGTTTATTATAATTAAGGTTTACCGAAAAGAAGCTCAAGTTGAAGCAATAGGAAATCCTCTGACAATTTAGGAAATGCCTCTTTCAAGTCTGACAGCTTTATTAACACTACATTTCTTTATACAAAAATTACAACACAAATGCATATTCATTATCTTCTCAGTACTGTGATGGCTTCTGGACACAACAAATTCAAAATTTGTTTTACAATAAAGGGCTCCATGCCAAGTATGTGTCTGCTTTTAGCCTTTCCCCTCTTTCTCTTTCATTTCTGGAAGCAGCCTTAAATCTCATTGCTTAAATGCAATGCAATTTGCCGTGTGAGTTACAGTGAATCTCAGACAGTAGCTCTTTAAGATTGTCCAGATTATTTCCAACTTTGGGACTATCAAAATCTTCATTATTATACTTCAAATTTTTTGTTATTGTTGCAGTAACATTGGTTTACAACATTGTGTTTTAAAGGTGTAGTATTAACCTTTCAGGTGTTATTACCACACCACACTCTCCCAGCTTGTTTCTCTCTACCTTTCTGTACTTCAATGGTTTCCATAGTTTGGTTATTATAAATAGTGCAGTAATGAACAGGGGAGAGCATATTTCACTTCTAATTATTGTTTTTTGTGTTTTTCAGGTAGATAGAAAGGAAATTCTGGGTCATGTTGTAGTCCATTTTAAATCTTTTCAGAAACCTCCATACTGTTTTCACAGGGGCTAGACCTGTCTACATTCCCACACACAGTGTATGATTGTTCCTTTTTCTCCACACCATCACCAACACTTGTTACTTCTGCTCTTCTTGATATAAGTCATTCTCATAAATGTTAGGAGTTATCTCATTGTGGTTTTGGTTTGTATTTTCCTGATACCAAGTGGTGATTAGCATTTTTTTCATATGTTTGTTAGTCATTTGTTTTCTTTTCTGGATATGTGCCCATTTTTTGACGGGATTTTTTTTTCTTTTTGTTGAGTTGTATGAGTTTTTGTCCAGCTTGACTATCATGCCTTTGTCAAATGTATGATGTGCAAATATTTTCTCCCATTCAGCAGGGTATATTTTGTTGTAGTTTCTTTCTCTGTGGAGAAGCATTTTAGTTTGAGATAGTTGCAATTATTTATATTCTTTTGTTTTCTTTTCTGCTCAAAATGATCCGCTAAGATATCGCTGAAGCCTCTGCCCTGGGTGTTTGCCTATATTGTCGTCTATGTATTTTATAATTTCAAATCTTATATCCAAGTCTTTTATGCATTTTTAAGTTAATTTTTGCAAAAGGTGTGAGATAGTGGTCCAGTTCACACCACAGAGAATGATCTCAGCTGTGTGTCCGTCATATAAGGCCTTCATCATGTTGCAATATATTCCATCTACTCCATTATTTGAGGGTTTTTATCATAAGTGAATGTTGAATCTTATCAAATGTTTTCTCAGACTCTATTGATATAGTCAAATGATGTCTTTCCTTTTATTGATATGGCAAATTACATTGTTTAATTTTCAGATGTTAAACCATCCTTATGTCCTTGGAATAAATCCCATTTTGTCATGGCTCTCATCCTTGTAAAGCATTGTTGAAATTGGTTTGCTAAGAATTTGTTGAGTATTTTTGCATGTTCAGTATTTTCACTGGGAAAGTGATCTATAGAATGTGTGTGTGTGTGAGTGAGTGAGTGGTGTCTGTTTAATTTTGGTATTAGGGTAATATTGACTTGATAAGTGTGTTTAGAAGTATTCCCTTTATTTTTAATTTTGGACAAAAGTTTGAGAATAGCAGGTATTTGCTCATCTTTGAAGGTTTGGTGGAACTCACTAGTCAAGTCATCTGGTCCTGAACTTTTGGTTTTTTTGGGGAGACTTGATTTCTGTTTCAGTTTCCTTGCTTGTATTTGTTTTTTTTTTTTTTTGTATTTGATCTCTTCAGTTTTCTGTTTCTTCTTGGTTCACTCTCAGATGTTTGTATACTTCTTTTTCAAAAAAAGATTTTATTTTTTTATGCACAAGACCTGGGCTGTAGGCCAGAAGTGTGTGTGTGTGTGGTGGGGGGAGGTGAGTGGATTCACCAGATACAGAGTGGGAAGCAGAATAGTCTGATCTGCTGAAATACACAGCTGAGGGGAACAGTGGGCAAGATAGGAGAGGTCTGCTGCACCATTTGGGTTTCTCCCTGATGAGGATCAAACTCATGCCACAGTGGCTGGCAATAGCTTTATAGCACTGATACTTTAACCCCAGCCACCAGGGTGGCCCCAGGTTTGTATATTTCTAAGAATTTGTCTATCCCTTCTAGAATATTCATCTTGGTAGCACAGAAATGTTCATGGCAATCTCTTATGAGCCTTGAATTTCTGAAAGTTCTGTAAGTACTCCTCTGTCATTTCTGACTCAGTTTAATTGAATTCTCTCCCTTCTTTTCTTTGTAAGCCTAACTGGAGGCTTTTCTGTGTTTTTCAAGGAAGAACTTTTGGTTTCATGAAGTAGACTGTCTTTTTTTATTTATTTATTTCTATCTCCTTTATTTCTCCTGCAATTTTTATTATTTCCTTCCTTCTACTGGATTTTGATGTATTACTCTCTTTTTCCAGTTCCTTCAGGTACTGGAGATGGAATTTTTGGTTTTGTTGTGTGTGTGTGTGTGGAGGGGGAAGGTCTTTGTTGCTATATACTTCCTTTTTAGTATTGTTTTGCTATGTCCTATAATATTTGGAAGGTTGTATCTTCATTATCACTTATCTTCAGACATTTTTTAAATTTATTCTTTGATTTCCTCATTAACCCAGTAGTCATTCAGCAATGTGTTGTTCAGTTGCTACATGTTTCCTGCTTTCTTTTTATGGTTGATTTCTAGTTTGATACCACTGTGGTAGGAGAAAATGGCTTGTTTATGATTTGATTCTTCATGAATTTATTGATACTGGGACCCAATGTGTAGTCAACCCTGTGACTGGCTCACATGCACTTGAGAAGAATGTGCATCCCCTGTCATGGACTTATTTTCAAAAAGTCTGCTCCGGGTGGATACGGAGTGAGGATTGATCCAGTGTCCCTGGTGTTCCACTAATTTCCCGTGGGTATTAACACACCCAAACTTTTAGTTTTCACATGCTTGGAAATCATTAGTGTTTTGAAGCTTATTATAAGAAGGAAAAAGTCTGAGACTGATAGAGATCAATGAAAGATTAGTAGAAGAATGGAAATGGATGAGCAAGAAATTGGCAAAAATCTTTAATAAAATTTGGAAAATCAAACTCAGCAATACATTATAAGAATCATACATCATTATCAAGTGGGATTTAGGGTGCTAGTATGCAACCCTATGGAAACAAAATTTCAACATATGAAAACAAAAATGTGATACATGGCATCCACAAAAGGGAAGACAAAATCATAGGATACATCTTTATGCACATAGAAAAAGCATTTGACAGAATTCAACACCCTTTTAAGATAAAACCCTCAACAAAATGGTTATAAAAGTACCTCAGCCTAATAATGACCATATATAACAACTTCACAGTCAAATAAGACTTAATGGTAAAAAACTGAAAGCTTTCTTTCCAAAATCAGGAATAAGCCAAAAATTCCACTCTCACCACAACTATTCAATATAGCATTGCAAGTCTTAACAAAAGCATGTTAGAAAAAATGGTTAGAAATGGTATCCAAATTGGAAAGGAAAAAGTAAAACTATCACTATTTGCAGATGACATGATTACACACATAGGAAATATAATAATATAGTAAAATAGCTTATTCACATAAAGTGGCAGTAAAATGACAGGTTACAAAATTAACATATAAAAATCCATTTTGCTTCTGTAAATAATGACCTAGCAGAAAGAGAAATTGGGGGAAAAATCCCATTTCAATCACAACAAAAGAAAGAAATACCTTAGAATAAATTTAACCAAGGAATAAAAGATATATACTGAAACTACCAAGCACTGTTGAAAGAAATAGAAGACCAAATGGAAAGGTATTTTATGCTCATTGTTTGGGAAGATTAAAATAATTAAGGTGGCCTAAAGCAATATACAGAGTAAAATAAATGAAGGCCTTAAATGCAATATTAGAGCAGATGGATTAACTGAACATTTATGAAGTAATATAATCCTTATCAAAATCCCAATGTTACTCAATAAAATTAATTTAAAAATTACCCTTTTAAAGTTAAGTTCCTAATGGAACTTAATCTACACACTTCTCTTGTGTTTAGGTTAAAGCATGAGGTTCATGCCAGCTCTGGATTCTCACTCTCCTTGCATTCTCTTTAACCAAAGTCATGGCTGAATATCTAGCATAATTGATTTATATGTTCAAACTTTGTATTTCCCCCTCCCATCATTCTTTCACAGATAAAAGAAAATTCCACAAGTATTATTCTCAAGAATAAAAGGATGAGGGGGGCAAGCTAGAGAAATAATCAAACACCAAAGTGTATTTAAGTGACAGAATCTTTTCAGTGAACACACACTTAGTTGAAGGGTAGATGGCACCAAAAGCAGTTGTAATAGCATTTAACTTTTTTTATATTTTAGGCTAATGTTCAAATCCGCAGTTTCATCATGTTTGGCTTGGCAGTTGCATCCCACTCACTCTGAGGGCGTGTGGCAGAGAGGAGAAGCCAGTCTGCTCGGGGTAGATGGATCCCAGTCTCTTACTCATCTCATGGCAGAAAGGCTTTTGAGCTGTAGGGCTGCCAGCATGTAATGTGAGGAGCAGCTGAAGTGACTTACAGTCATCTGCATACACTTGTGGATGTTGGTATTTCTTTTGTGGACCAGGAATATCAGAGGCAGCAGAGCAGAATAGAATTAGATGGGACATACTATTAAACCTGCAACCCTGCAGTTAAAAGAGAAAGGCTCCAAACCCTGGAAAGATCAAGTGCCCTGAGCTAAATCACACATCTTTCTGCTTCCAAATTCAAGGCTAGAGTTCCAGATTTCTTGGATTCCAATAATCATATTCTATTTCCACTACATTGTGATTTCTTTCTGACAACTGTAAGTGGATTATAGTGGATTCTTGATATACTGGTGATTTCCAAAATCTCAAATTCAAGAACACAGATCTATACATGTGTTTTGTTCTTCAAGTTCTCCATATAAATTTTGTTCTTTCAAGTGGAATAAGGGTGGTGTATTTGAAAGAACAAAATATATGTAACTAAAAAGCACCAAGAATACCTTCAGATTTAAATGCATCTATAATATGGGGCTATGGATTATTTATACAGCTATTCAAATGTCTCCAAAAGCACATTTCCTTCTAACATTACATTTCATACAAGTAAATTGCTTTCTCAGACTTTACTAAAGTTTTATCTTTCACAATAAGAACAAATTTTGGACTATTTAGAACGTTGCTGAATCAGATCCACAAATCACTTTTTCTTGTCTTCACATAGAACTTATGGTGGGCTTGACAACTTCACATTTCCAAACTTACATGTAATTTCACAATCCTTTTTTAATTTATCCAAAATACTCATTTCTGGGGGAAAAAAAGCATTAATACTCTTAATGAATCTCTCCCACTAGCAGCTGGATTTCTTTCCAAAGTCATTTTCCATAAAGAAACAGTTTTCTACACTGGAATTTCATACACTAACTGTGAGTCAGGACACAAAACTACAATGAAATGTTAATGCTGAGTGATCATTTCACTCACTAGCTAATACTAGTGAGCTAATTGTTTATACCCACACTCACAATTAGCAAAATTACATATTGCTCTATGATGGAAATGTACAGATACTCTCATAAATAATGTAAAACAGTGTGTTAAATCATGTCAAGTGTATCCAATATCCTTGTCATATTATTTTCTACCCTGCATTTCAGGGGACACTGTAATTCACATTTCACAGGGGACTAGTGTTAAATTTGATTACAGATTGTCCTGTGTACCTTTTTTTAGCTTGTAAATGTACACAATAGACATTTCAAGATCAGCAAAGGATTCCAAATCAAGCACAGCACGTTACATAACAAAACTTTCTTCATCTGCTTTCAACTGAAGAACTTTTAACTGTTAGAACTCTGAAGAAACCCTTCAATAATGTATTCAAAGTATTTTTTGAATGATGCAACAAAATTTCAGCAAGTTCATTTTAAGAGAAAAGAGCTTATTTCTATGATCACCTCCAACAATTTTCCTTTTGCAGTTTTTCTCTCTGTTGTTGGGTCTTTGATCCTTTTCTGAAATAGAATTTTTTATCTCTAGGTTACAGGTCTTTAGTTTCTTATGCAATTGTCCAGGTTCATGCTGGTCTTCATGGTTCTTTCTTCTACTTCTCAATGGTTGGTAGTGATCTTTTGTACTGAAATTATTCTTCTTTCTAATAGACTAGTCTTCCTATCCCTTATCAATATAACAATCTGTATCTTTACAGGTATTTTGAACTCAATAATTTATGATTGGGAGTACATGGATTAGATAATGCAAAATAGCCTTTCTTGGCAGTCTGAAGTACTATACATTTTTTTTTCAACTTTACAGGACTCAAACTAAATTCTGTAAAACATTTAAGTTTATGAAACAGCCATAGTAAAAAGTAATTACAATTTTCATTCTGTATTTGTTTTAATAGTGCACATAATCTCAAACTAACTCTAAATTTAGAATATGAAATAATAACATTTGTATTTTCAGTATAATTCTTTCATTTGTGTTTCAATGAGACTGCTATATGGTATATTTTTCTGATAGAATGATAAACTTCCATATGGCTTTATATCAAAAGGCATATTTTAAAATCTTTAGTTTGATGGGAAAGAGTAACAGTAATTTGTAAAAGAATACACTTTTCAAATCTCATTGAAAAAGTGATTGACTTCATAAAACTCACAAGTTTGAAAACCTAATATTTTTTTTTTTGGTTGGGTTTTCTCTGGTGAGCTCCTGTTTCTTTTTTTTTTTTATTAAAATATTTTAAAATTTACATATACTTGCCATTAATTGTAATCCCCATGTATTCCCCATCACCATCTCACCAGTGCACC
>JAGFMF010011671.1:3044673-3218439 GCA_019455555.1 Galemys pyrenaicus
GCAGCGGGCACAGCAGGAGAGGTCTGCCACGCCATGTGGGTCCCCTCCCTGGCCGGCAGCAGGGATCGAACTCATGCTATAGTGGCTGCGGTTTGCTTCATAGTGTGTTGCTTAACCCACTGCGCCACCAGGGAGGCCCAATATGGTTGCTTCTTTTACATTCTCCTGAGAGTCAAAAGTTCAAATATGCAAGGACAAGACATTCTCCCAGACAACTCAGGGTCAAATGTTTGTAAGGGAAAGACAAGATATCTCTTTTGTTCTGGACACTACAGTATGCACACATGCAGTCTGGAATTGCTGCAGCCTTTTTGTTGCAAGTAGAGCAACAATATATAATTCAAATCGAATGACTTTTATGTCTTTTTCTCAATTTAATGCAGTAATTACAACTTGTTACATATTGTTACAATATGATAAAAGTGGTGCATTGATACTTTTGCATTCTTCATGATCTAAAGAGGAAAGGATCCAGTCTTTCACCATTAAGTATGATATTGACTATAGATTATTTTATAGATGTTCTTTATTAACTTGCTGAAATTTTTTTTCTGAATTGGCCTTGGATTTTGCTATGTTCCCTTGTTTAATTCACGTCATCTTATGATCTTTTAATCTGTGGACTGATCAACCAACTAACCTTGCATACCTGGGATACTTTATACTCAGTCATAGTAGCTAGTCCTCTTAATATATTGTTGTATTGGGTTCACTACTATTTTGGGGGGGGGGGAGGATTTTTTTGATGTCACAGTAATATTTTGTTTGCATAATTCTGGCATCATAAAATGTATTAGGACATATCTCTTCCTCTTCTGAAATAGTGTAAAATTTATAAAATCAGGGTTCTCATTTAAATGTTTGATAAAATTATCCAGTGAGACCAGCTTGAACCAGTGATTTCCATTTCATGACCGTTAAAAGCACGGATTCAATTTCTTAATATTAATAGGACAATGAGATGATTTATTTTATCTTAGTTCATTTTAAGTAGTTTACATTATTTGATGAATTGGTGCACTTCTAAGTTGTCAAATGTATCAATATAAAGTTGTTTATCTTCCCTTCTCATTTATGGGTGCATGATCTGTGATGATTGCTCCTATTTTATTACTGTTATTGATAATTCATGTATTTTTGCTTTTATTGCTGTCAGTCTTGCTGAAGATTTGCTAGTATAACATTTCTTTTGAAGTAAAAATCTTTAATTGATTTTTCTCTCTTTAATGTGTTTGCTTTCTGTTCTATATTCTTCTGTTTTCTTCAGATTTCTTGTAGATTCTTTATGGAAAACTAGATGATAATTTCTGACCATTCTCATCTACATTTCTGTAGAGATTTATTTATTTATGCATATAAGGACTGGGGTATAGGCCAGGGGTGTGGAGTATGAGAAGATTCATCAGAGACAGAGTCAGGAGCAGAACAGATAGATATACTGAAATACACTGCTGAGAAGAGCAACAGGCAAGACAGGGGAAGTCTGCTTTGCCATGTGGATTAGCTCCCTGGTGGGGGATTGAACTCTTGCTTCTGTGATTGCTTGATAGTGCTGAGACTTAACCCCTTATGCTCTGAGAGAGGCCTACCTTTCTCATTTCTAATGTAAGCATTTAATGATATATATTTCTTGTGTGGTTATAGCTTAATCTTACATATTTTGCTATCATATATTTTATTTTTGATTCAGCTACATATGCACATACAGAGTTACATAGACGTTTCCTCTGAGTCTTCTCTGAAATTCATGGATTTTAAAAAATTTGTTTAAAAATTCTTGATTTTAGAAATTTAATTTCCACATTTAGAGATTTTCCCCTCTTATTGATCTCCAACTAAACTCCATTATAGTCAGAGTACATACCATTTATTTTTCAGCTCTTTTATATCTGTTAGGGTTTCTTTTGTGATCAGACTATGTCCTATCTTGTTAAATTCCCCTGTGTGTCTGAAAAATGTGTATTATGCTATTATTTGGAGTGTTCCGTATATATAAATTTAATCATCTTGGTTGATTGTGGTGTTCAATTCTTGTATACACTTGCTAACTTTCTGCCTAGTAGTTTTATCATTTTCTGAGGGGACTGTATTGAAAACCCAACTATTTTTGTGGATTTTCCTGTATCTTTTCAACTCCATTAGTTTTGCTTTGTATATTTTGATTCTTGATTATGTGGTGCCTGTATATTTAGGATTATATGTATTCCTTATAAGTTGGCTTTCTTCTTTTAATGTATTCAGAAAAATTTCAAGTTCAGCAGCACACAGCAACTTTATTAAGTGAGAAGATAGAGACACCTGCATAGACACAGATGATCAGTCTTAAAGGATAAGCTCTTCCTAAATTTATTTAAATATTATATCCATTTGTTCCTTTTGGTCTCTAATATTTTGCTGTAGTATAGCATCTAATTTTATATATATATAACTATGCATATATAAATATATATACACACATATATATATATGCTCCTTACATGTTTGTATACTATAGCTCTTTCATTCTTTTAGTTTCAAATTCTTTCTCATTGATTTTTTTTTAAGATTTATTTATTTATGCATACAAGAGCTGGGTTACAGGCCAGAGGTGCAGTAGGTGAGAGGATTTGCCAGAGACAGAGTGGGGAGCAAAACAGACAGATTGACTGAAGTACACTGCTGAGGGGAGCAGCGGGCGAGGCAGGAAAGTCCTGCCTTGCCAAGTGGGTCAGCTCCTAGGCTGGGGAAGGAGCTCATGCGCTGCTGTGCAGGATGCTTCACAGTGTGGTGCTCAACCCGATGCGCCACCGGGAGGCCCCTTCTCACTGAATTTTAAAAAAGCTTTTTATAAATAATATATAATCAAAACATTTTAAAAAATTGTTCTTGCCAAATTCTTTTGATTGATATTTAATGTAATTATTCACATTTTAGTTAAGTCTTATGTATACAATTTTATTACTTTCTGGTTCTCATTCTTTTGTTTTTCTTTTCCTTCCTGCCAATTGATTATTTAAACATCTATTGTTATTCTTTATTTCTAGCGTTCTGGTTGTTCTAGCAATACCATATACAGAAGTTACTTAGAGTTTATTAGTGTTGAATCTCCATTGTAGGTCTCTGTATGTTGTGTCTACAGTATCATATTATAAATTTAATTCAGTAATCAAATATGATTTATAAAATTGATAAAGAAATGGTAGACCATTATATGACACACATTTTTTGTTATTTAAATTACTCTCTTCAGTACTAATTCTCAAATATTTTATCTCAATTTCCTTTGAAGGACTTTCTGTAGATAACCTTTAAAGGTAGGTGTGGTAGTAAAGAAATTCTTTAATATCCCTTCACTTGAAAGTATCTTTTCCCGCTTAATTTCTGAAGGATAATTTTGTAGGATATAGAATTAATAATTTATAGTTCTTTTCTATTAGCCATTGAAGAGTACCATACCACTTTTTTTTAAATTTGTTTTTCTGTTACTGCGCAATACAGAGGCAGCTGTACATATTTTCTTTTTAATTTTTTTTTATTTATGCATACAAGAGCTGGGGTACAGGCCAGAGGCACGGGAGGTGAGAGGATTCACCAGAGACAGAGTGTGGAGCAGAACAGGCAGATACACTGGTGAGGGGGGCAGCGGGTGAGGCATCATGCCACTTCTTGCCTTAATATTTACAAATGAGGAATCATTTGAATTGTCAGTCTCCTGTAGATAATCTGTTGCCTCTCTCTGGATGGTTTCAGAAATTAATTATGGTATACTTTGATGTGGACATTTTCTTGACTTTCTGAAACTATAGGTTTGCAGCTTTTGTCAGATTTTCAACATTTTCAGTTATGTTTCTTTGAATACATTTTTAGTTCCTTTTCATCCCCTCTTTTTTTGGGACTCCAGTGATACTAGTATTAGATATTTATTATGACTCCGTAAGTCCCTGAGGTTCTGCATATTTGTTTCAATATGTTTTTCTTTTTTTTATTCAGATTGTGTAAATTATACTGATTTACTTTAAATTCACTGATTTGCTCTCTGTCATCTCTAGTCCAGTATAGAACCTCTCCTATAATTTGTACTTATGTTACTGAACTTTTCAGTTCTATATTTTCTGTTTCCAAACATTATTTTTCCTATTATGTCTATTTATTTCAAAGTTTCCTGCTTTTGTTTTTTAAGATAATTTGTAATTAAGGTTGCAGTCCGTTTATGACAACAGCTTTAAAATCAGAAGTCAGATGATTCCATAATTTGAAGTACCTCAGTATTGGCATCAGCCGATAATCTTTTTTTGTTCAATGTTTTCACTACTTCTTAGTATGATGAATAAATTTTGACTATATCACAGTGTTACTCTGTGTTAGGAGACGTTGATTCCAATTTACTCCTTTCACATAGCTGTCAGTTACCATGGTTAGCTTTAGCATTAATCTGGCTTTATGGACTGTTATTCCAATGAAAGTTTAATTTTGTGGTTCTTAAGTCTTTGTGGTTTTATTTTGGTTCTTTGATTTATCTTATGCTACTAGAACTCTCACTGCCTTTGTACTCTGGTACTGCTGAGGTGATGGAAGTGGTGGTGGTTTAATGAGTCTGAACTACCTGGTGTGGCTCAATGGAAGAGGAAAATCTCAGAGCCACAGATCCCAGCTTGTGACTCTTCACACATATTGAAATATGCTCTAATGGTATACCAGTCTCCCACCCATCTTATGTTGATACTTTAACAAACAGTGTTCCATGAACAAGGCACTATAAGTGTCCTTGATAAACCATTTCCTTTGAGCAAGGGTAGAGAAATTATTCTGTGTCAGTTCAGGGACCTAGATCACTCCCTCCTGCACTAGCAGGACTTTGTAAAGATTAGGTACTTGAATATTTCTGATGAAAGATGGGAAGAAAATGGAAATTCCAAGCACAAGACTCAGTGAAATTCTTTGGAAATGCCTCAGAAAGAGTGGAAAAGAAAAAGCTGTTTTAGATCAGTAAGACAGATGAACAAAATAGGAAAGAATGGACAAGCTCAAGTGAAACAGATAGGATATAGTGCAAAGCAGAAAGGAAAGGAGGTTAAATAAGTAAATTGGTTTCAAAATAATGAGTTTTAGACTCCAGATAAGAATTTAATCCTGATAGGCTAGTCAGTAAGGAGCTATAATAAGCTTTCTGAACAATGAAGTAGAATGATGAAAAATAATTTAAAGTATGAATATTCTAAAAGGAAATGAGCTAATAAATTGATCTATGTTATCTTTAATTATCACTGTCATGCAAATACAAAAATTAATCCTGTTGAATGGATGATATACAATAAACCAGATTACATTTTAATGTTATTTAAATAGTTTGTATGAGTTAAGTACTGTTTAATGGAATCTATGTACTTACACAATTCTCACATTACCTTACAAGATAGGTATTATTCTTTTCCATTTCTAGCTGGGAACTGAGGTAACAAGAGCTAAAAAAAAAATGTACAAGTTCACCCAAGTATTTAATTTTAGGTGCTTGGAAATGAGTAGAACCGTACTCTTAAACTTAGCACTACCCATTTATAGTCATATGGAAATAAAAGGATGTTGAGCACAAAAATGGACATTTGGACTCATACATAGAATATTTCCAATTTTGTCTTTTCACTTTATAGTAATAATTGAGCTCTTTTTCCCAAATGCCATCTATTAGCTCTTGAACTATATTCTGCAGGACTTTAATTATAAAAATCAAGGCATAAGAACTCCCCTTTCTTATGTGTATTTTCATTGTGTTCTTTTGCAAATTCCTTTTTATCTAGAGCCTAAGTATTTAATATTTACCATATCATTTTCTTTCCTCTTTGCATTTATCTGTTTTTCCACTAACAATCTTTTCTTACCATATTTACAGTTTCTTTCTATTTTGTTAAATTTGTAAGCTTACTGAGCACCCTTGATTAAAACCCTGTAATCCTACTTTAAAATTATGCTGAAGGTCAGAAAATACCCATAAAATGCTGCTTAAATACTTGTTTTTTAGAGTTAGAATATCTACTTTAGAAATGTATTACCCCATATGTTCACAAAGTACATAGTATTAAATACTATTTATGTACTTTATTGAAGAGAACTCATTCCTGAAATGTGGTAATAAACAATGGTTCTCCACTTATTTTCACCAAAACACTAATATTTTTATTATTTTTACTTTGAGATTTGATCTCAGTTGACTTATTTCAATAGTATTTCTGAAAGCAATTTGGAAGCTTTGTTCTTACAGTTTATTTTTTATTTATGATCTAATTTTATAATTTCAACTATAAAAATGTAAATTATTCAGAAAGATTTTTAGTGTCTCCTTTCAAAGTCAATTTATAGTGTGGCATGACCTAGTCATAATTTTCTTTGAGGAGGTTAATATTTAGGTACTAATTTTTGATGTTCTGCAAATTCCATATTGATTGTACACTGTAATGTTTAATCAGCTTTTCTAAGAAGAAATGCTGTTTTCAATTCTATAAGATGTCTTATCTGTAATTAAAGAGTCAGCTATACTCAAAATCATTATTCTTTGCTGCTTCCAGAATTAGTACAGTTATTGATTGTCTGACAAATTTTAATTCTCTCTTGTTAGTATAGTCTACCTCACTTTAAAAATATGTAAAAAATGTCCCCCATAATATTGTAGTATACCCATTGTTTTTTCTTAATTCTATTCAATATTTTATTTTTACCCTGTTAGTGATAAGTGATATAATTCATGACTAAGTACATTTGAATGTAGAATGAGTTGAAATATTATAGGAATTTCATTTTCACTCTTTTCTAAAATTTGTATACCAAAATAGACCCATATCTATCTATAAACCCAATTTTCAGAAATTTATTGGGCACACATCTTAGTGAAATCAGTAATTAAATAACCAGTGAAGATATTTTGTGATTTTTTTTTCTTGAAGAATTAACTTACAGTCCCAGAACATATGGATATATCAGGAAAATGTCATGCTTTCTCAAAGAATAAATTAACCTGCATGACTAACTATCCATCTGGGGAGACTCTAGCAAATCCTGTTTGGATATTTACTCTTTTTACATATCTTTGTTCTGCTCTAGCTCATTGATTCATGAACCTGAACAGAGTTAAATATAAATAGCGACACATTAAGCTTCTCTGAGTCAGTTATTCCATGGACCCTTAACCTTAATTATATTGGTTTGCCCTTCTCCTGTGGCTGTTAAATATTATAGTATGCAAAACTATTCCTGGTACTATTGACAAATATGTCAAACCTTGTATGCATCAAAACTGATCTAAGTGTTCTGCACCTTGATGTATGCAGCCAGATCCAGGCTTGAGATCACTTTCATGAGATTCTGTGGGAGTCACAGGACAAGGGCAGAGAGCATTTGTGTCTCAGACAGAAAAGTCAGTGGGTGTGTCCTGACTGTATAAATCTCTCTTGTGATTAAAAGCAGAAATTCATTCAAGTTAATAGAGAAATACAGTTTATTACAAAGAGTTGTACGTATGAGTCCAGTAAGAAAAAAGTCACAGTAATTTAAACAGGAAAATTTTATTATCAAGAATTATTAGGGACCTCCCTGGTGGCACAGCTGGTTGAGCACCACACCGTGAAGCATCCACAGCACAGCAGCGCAGAGTTCGATCCCGACCAGGGAGAGGACCCACATGGTGCAATAGACCTCTCCTGCGTCGCCTGCTGCTCCCCTCAGCAGTGTATTTCAGTCCATCTGCCCATTCTGCTCCCCACTCTATCTCTGGTGAGTCCTCTCACCTCCCATGACTCTGGCCTGTACCTCAGCTCTTGTATGCATAAATAAATAAATCTTTTTTAAAAAGGAATTATTAAGTGATGATAAGGAAAAAAACTATAAGACTCTAGAGAGAACTTTACAGATTACCTTAAGGTTAAGGGAAAGTGTGTAATGAGGATAGAGTTGGAAAGGGAGATTCGAAGGTGGGCGGGGGTCTTGTGTATGTCCATCTGAGTCTCCCTAACTGCTCTCTTTATAATATATTTCAACTTCCATTTTGAACTGATTTATTCTATTGGAATTAATGTACACACACACACAGAATGAGTTGGGGTGAAGTTTTCAATGGAGATTAAACCGTGATTTTCCATGTAGGGGGTGTCCCTAGAAATGATTCCTTCCAGGTTTGTAGACCAGCTGAAATTAGAACAGGTGCACCAAAGAAGTCAGAGTAACTTTACAAGTCCTGGAGTGCTTGGTGTCTGTAGGGAGGGTTGTGGGAAATAACTAGCAGGGCACAGTTTAATGGGAAGGCAGTCACCTAGTGAATAGAGTGAGGTATTGAAGGAGGAAGGGTCACAGGAGAGGGTGGGCCATGGCTGTGTAGTCACTTAGGGACTGCATACACTGTGGAACAACTGGGACAGACTGCCAGTAAATGTCCGAACACACTCACAACTGACAAAACATACATCCAGAGCAAAAAATAAAATGTAGCACCCCAGAATCAAAGCTTTCTTCCTTCTTCAATGTTTCTCCTATGCCTCCTATTGACACAACTATAATGGAGAAACACTTGAAATAAAGTACATTATTGCAGAGCAGTTGCTGAAGGCAAAGTTGGAGTAGAGAGGCAATAAATTGGTACAAATGGAAATGAAATGAGGAATTAAGTTTTCACTTAGAGACAAATTTCTCATTTTCTGTTTCTCTCCAGACTCTCTTCTTCAGGTGCCTCGAAATAAGTCTACCCTTTTTGCTCATTTTGGATTTCTTCTCTATCATTTTAACTTGTATGTGGCCATCCTGCTCCCTAACTGCTCTGTATATAAGATATTTCAGTTTTAACTTCAATTTCAAACTGATGCATTCTATCAAGACTTAATGTCCAAAATTCTTGAAAGAGAGAATTTCAGCAAAATTCATTGTTTTGCATCAGACATCATTAAGTGGATAGAGCAACTGTCTTTGAAATCACTCTAAGTAATTAATTGTGTACCTAAAGCTAGGGTAACATGATATAAAACTTGAAGAAATTATCTTTGGCAGGAACTCTAGAAGAGTTGTTCACCACTGGGTGAGGTGGGACCACTAACTGAAGGACTTGATGCTTGATGATATCTCTATTACATTTGGGAAATAGTCATACACAATAAGTCTTCATGGGGCCTCCCTGGTGGCAAAATGGGTTGAACGCCACACCATGATACAACCACAGCACAACAGCCCCAGTTCAATCCCCAGCCAGCAAGGGGACCCACATAGCACAGCAGACCTCTCCTGCCTTGCTCACTGCTCCCTTCAGCAGTGTATTTCACTTGATCTGCCTGTTCTACTCCCCACTATCTCTGGTGAATCCTCTCAGCTCCTGTGACTCTGGCCTGTACCCCAGCTCTTGTATGCACAATTAAATAAACCTTAAAAAACTAAAACAAAAAACAATAAGTCCTCAGTGGGTCCTTGGAAAATGCAGCTTTAAGTGAAATATAATGAAACCGGGTCCTCAAATGACATAGGTCAGGATATTTTTCATAACTTACAAGGAAACAGAGTTGAACTAAATCATCTTATTTGAGTATTTACAGTATACATTATTTTTTCATGGAAAGCAATAAATGACTAGTAGTTTTAAATTTGAACCTTTCTATATATTAATACTTTATTCATGAGATCTATTTTTCCACTTCACAAAGTATTTTCTCTTTGACTGGATTATCTTCAAATCTTACAAAACAGGGATTTTAAAAAACATAATTTATAGTGGAAAAAGTATAACCTTATTCTCTTTGTCATACTTTTTTGCATTGCTCAAGATTATTGCAATTGTGAGTGAAGGAAGTCCAACTCAAAACACTGTAAAGATGGAAAACACTGACTTCAGTTATTTCTATAATCTCATATTTAAATGTACCCATTTCGTAGCTCAGTTTTACTCTGTGAAGGCTTCATTCTCTGGGGTTCACTCTCCTTGATGGTTCTCAATAGGTCAGACTTAATCACTTTTAAGAGAGTACGAGACTAGATGCAGGTATTGATAGCTGCCCACAGGAATGGCAATCAGCTATGGAAACCTAGGACAATCAACATCAAATTGTCCATGAAAAACAACAGAGAAATATAAAACAATTTTTTGCTTATCTTCCTGCATATTTCTTTAACTTTTATGTAGCTACATGAACATATTTTTTAACTGTTAGAGTATCTAGTTGACAAATAAATATGTACTATGTATAACTTTCAATAAGTTGGATATATACTTTATATGATTTAAAGTTGACTGAAAAAAATATCTGGCTTACCTACTGGCACTGCCATCTTGAACAAAAATGTCTGTATCAGTGGTTCTCAACCAAGTGCCGTTTTCTCCTCTCAACCCAGAGAAAACATTTAGCAGTGTCTAGAGAGTTTGTCAGTTGTCTCAACTGGATAGGGAGATATTACTAATAGCTGACACTTAGAGACAAAATATTCTGCTAAATTCTGTATAATGCACAGCAGCCTACACACACAAAAAAAATCTAGCTCAAAATGTCAATTGTTTTGAGACTGCAAACTTTTGATGCCATCGTGCCCATTTCTTTTTTCTTACTCTCCCTTCCCTAGCCCTCCTCCCCACCCTCCTCCTAGTCCTTTTTCCCATCTTCCTCCCCCTCCCTTCCTCTTCCTCTCCCCCTCCCTCTCCTCCTCCTCTACCACCTCCACCCCCAACTCCACTTCCATTCTCTCTCACATTTCCTCAACTGATATCTAGGCAACCTCTACCAGTAGGGACTATAACTGACACTAAAATAAAACTATTAGTTATTTAGATCTTGTTGAGAAATTGTAATCATATTATGCTGTGCTTTTTTGGTTGCATGACATAGACATGTTTGCAGCTCTCATATTCAATAACAAAGATCATTAATATAAAACACCATGTCCTGTGAATTCACAAATAGGAATGTGCCTAGGTAAGAGGAACCTGTAGATTCAGAAGACAAATACCCCCAGGATATCCTCTGCATCTCTCAACTTTACTCTTCTTTCCATATCAGTTTTTTTTGTTCAGCTCTAAAGTGAGAACAGCCCAGAGCAGTTTACAGCTTACATTTCATTGTTATCATTAGAAAGACATAAATTTACATTCTGCATGCCAATTCTAAAATCCTTCAGATAGGATTCTAAATAAAAAGACAAATCAAATATATATATATATATGAATTGATAAAATGTATCAATAATAAGATGGGCTGAGAGGTGCTTTCCAAAACTACTTACAACGCCCCCTGTAATCATATATATATATATGTGTATATATATATATATATATGAGAATAGAATCATACATATCAGTGTAGTATATAAGAGAGAGTACATATGTGGGTAGAAGGTAATTTCCCAAGACATATAGACCATCATTCCCAAAGATGCCCTCTATAGTGATGCGGAGGGAAATCTAGTCATCTGAGTAAATGACACATGAAATTCCTCATTCTCATTTTCTCACTTGATTGAAAACCTATCTGATTGTCTTGGGTAAAAAATACTTCTCACCCAACTCTCATAATTAGTCCCCTCAGTGTACCACTTCTTTTTTTATCATCTCCTCCCACACACAGATGAAGTAGGTAGTATAAAAATATTCTTTGAATTCAAATTAATTGGAGAAAGCCTATTCAAACTACTATAAAGCTTGAATACTTAACTGATTTTAAAAGGTACTATTTAATCATTTAAACTCAAAACAATTTAAATCAAATAACTTGCAAATTGTGTTCTAGTAGATAGAAAATAATTTAAATGAGATGGCAAACACCAACCTAAATGTATCTCAGATTAAAAGTATGTAGTTTGTAATGTCCAAGAAAAATCTTACAAATCCTGATTTTTAAAAATCAGGAGTGAACATAAATATTTCAATTTGCCTTCAAGACTTTTGGACATGAGAGCCTTTGTTTATGAGACGATTGATAAATTTAACAAACTAGAAAACACCTATTTAGTTCAAGTGTGTGTAGTTTATAATGAAAATATAATTCAGATTATTGGAAATTTTATCGAGTTTAAGACAGCTATTTGTCTTGAGTATTTTCCTTGTGACATAATGCTCATTTGTTTAGCAAATCCCTTTTCCTCTTTGGAGAATAAACTTGTATCTAACTGTATTTGTCCAGTTGTCACAAATTCTGAAACAGAACTTCATTAGGAACTATAAAAGCTCCTTCACTATGACCCCTAGTGAGAATGTAAGGTAATATAAGCTTAGCTGCTACGTGGGAAAATGAGAAATGATAGAGAAATTTCTCTAGCATTACTAGTCCACATATAATAAAGAACAAACATCTCAATATTATGCTCCATATAAGTTGATTGACATGGACATCTACTATGCAAATCAACACACATTGCCCGGTGGAACTACTGAAGGTGAAATATCTCAACATTAATCATTATCTTGAAGTTAATTACATAATGAATAATGATAATGAAACAGCCTATTATTTCATTAGAATGTGAATATCTCCAACCTAAATCTTATGATGGTAGACGATAATCCTTGCAACAAGTCAGCTCAGCGAAGTGTGCCCTGGGAGAAGTAGGCCATGTTGGGGCAGGGCAGGCAATTATCTAGATAAGGTATAAGGAATTTTTCAAAATTTTACTTTGAAACTAGAAGTAGAAAACTGCTTAAAGAGTTCCTATTTCTAAACTGGTCTAGAGATTCAAATTCCTCTAAACTGAAAAGCTTTGTTCAACCAGATTTTTGACAGAATAATCAGAGAGAGCCTTAGTTAACATTTGAATATGTATATCACTTATTTAATTCTGTTCAAATAAATAACATGGAGTCAAAGTTTAAAATAAGAAATAGCAAACTAAAGACAAAGTAAAACAGGAAAATATATTAGACAATATTTTATTGCAGCAGGTATATAAATTATATGCTCAATTTAGAACAGGCATAACAATGCATTATTCTGAATATGCATGGCTATTTTAAAACCCCTTAGGGATATAATAATACTTCTTTGCTTTTTTCAAGAAAGATTTGTTTCCTGTTAAATACAAAGAAATGTTTTACATAAGAAGTAAATATAGAAATATTTATGTATATACATTATCCCACCTTCACTCTATGGAACTATCTCTGCTTCATGATATTAGAATTTGTTCAGTCAATGTGGGTGGACTGAGAGGAAGACAGTAGTGTTCAGGTCTTGTGCTGGGAGGGTGGACACCATGCTACTTAGTCCATACAGTTGCAGTGAGTTGGACTCAGCACTGTCCTGTGGAATTGCAAGGAGGTATATACCTGTCTCTCTGGGCTAGCTGGTGAGAAAATTAAACTTAATCTGAGCGATGTATTCAACAGTCACAGGGAATGATTAAAACCATTTATGTGACCCAAATCAAATAACTACAAGTCTACCTTAGACCTTCTTTAGCTTACTAGAGGGAAAGCTCAATTATTATGCAATTGCCATCATTGTAGTGATTGCTAACGACCTGAGTATGAATCTGAATGTGAGTTGCTGACAAACATGTGGGAAGACACTAAGTAAGAAAGAAGGTAATATAAAGGACAGCAAAACCAACAGATAAATGAAGAGACATTTTGACCTCATGTGAGCCATTGGAGCCAATCATAACTGAAAAATCTACTGAACTTCTCTTTTATTATAATAGGACATAAAGTTCTTTCTATTGCTTAAGCTAGCTCAAGTTAGACTTTCCTTGTGTGCAACCAAAAAGTCCTACTTAATACAATACAATAACTACCAATAAAGATAATCAAACTTAGAGTTTGACAAAGTCTATTCAACGTGATGCATTCAGTTATTTGGTGCACGGCTAAAAGCAACTTAGAATAGACATATTATTGTGTTTACTTCATCTTAAAATCACTCTCTCAATAAATACTTATTGAATGTGTACTGTGTTTCTACTGCCATCTTGTTACTGGAGATACAACAGGTAACATCTTTTTTTTTTTTTTTTAATTTGAACTTATTTAGAAATAAGCATTATTTTCTTTCAAGTATTTTTAAAAGATTTAATGGCATACTATTATTTTACATCTTTGTTTTTTTCCACAATATAGGATTCTTCCCTCGGGTGTGGTTATGATAGTTCTACTACCATAAAAGCACCCACATCCTCGTCCATAGTCCAATGTACTATCATCCCTCCCCCACAACACAATTTTTCCTCTCCCCCATTTCTGGATGTTTCATATCTGTTGTCAGCTTTCAAGGGTCTATTTTAAAGTTCATCTGGTTCTTTATTTTCTCTATAATCCACATATAAGAGAAACTATGCAATATTTATCTTTCTCCTATTCATTGTATTTAGGATAATCCCTTTCAGTTCCATTCAAATTAATGCAAATGGCATGAGGTGTTTGTTTTTTATTGCTGAGTAGTATTTCAGTGTGTGTGTGTGTTTATCTGTGTATATCAGGCAAAAATAATTGTTGTGTTGTGTGTGTATGTATAAATATATATATGTGTGTGTGTGTGTGCATATAATTGTTATGGTCCTTTGTGTTGCTTGGAATCCCCTCACAAGCTGATCATTCCCCCAACTGCTAGGACTTTTAGCCACTATGTGCCCAAACCTAGCTGTCTCTTTAGGAACTACTATTGATTTAAGGATACAACCTTTTTATATATTTTTCTTTTTTTAAAATTTATTTATTTATTTATGCATACTGGAGCTGGAGTATAGACCAGAGATGTGGGAGGTGAGATGATTCACCAGAGATAGAGAGGGTAGCAGAACAAACAGATCAACTGAAATACGCTGCTGAGGGGAGCAGCGAGCGAGGCAGGAGAGGTCTGCTGCGCCATGTGGGTCCCCTCCCTGGGACCTGGCCGGGGATCAAATTCCCATGTTACTGTGCTGTGGATGCTTCAGCTGCACTCAACCCGCTGCGCCACCAGGAAGGCCCTGGCCCTGATACTGCCTTTTTTATATTGTTAGTGACTGACTCATGGGAACAAAGGCCTAGAAGTTACGGAAACTGGGACTACTCTGAATAGCCTCATAACTTCCAAAGCTCCTTCTAGAGTAGCTGAGACCTCTGTTATCATTTCTTCACACTTCAAAAACTCTCTTTGCTTAGTCCAGCAAATCTCATGCGTCACATGTGTTGTTCCCAAAATATACCCCTGTCAAAAATCTCAGTATCTGAGTGTGTCCCAAGGAGTCTGAATCACAGTCCTCATTTTGTAATTATTTTATACAAAATGCTGGGGGCCTCCCTGGTGGTGCAGTGGGTTAAGCAATGCACTGTGAAGCAAACTACAGCCACTGCAGCACCAGTTCAATCCCTGCCGGGGAGGTGACCCACATGGTGCAGCAGACTTCTCCTGCCTCACCCACTGCTCCCCTCAGCAGTGTATTTCAGTTGATCTGTCTGTTCTTCTCCCCACTCTGTCTCTGGTGAATTCTCTCACCACCACCCCCACCCAGAAACCTCTGGCCTATACCCCAATGCTTGTGTGCATAAATAAATCTTTTTTTTTTAAAGAAAATTTATATAAAATGCTTTAAAGTTTAAAAGTATTTTTATTTATTCCAGAATGACCCAAATAAACTATGGGTAAAATGAAAATGTGAATATGAAAAGTAAAACTGCACATTTTTTAATTTGCAGTAACAGTGGTTAACACTGTATATGATTCAGTGGAATATGTTCACACCTCTTCAGATTTATGATACCATGCCACACCGAACACTAAGTCACCCATAGTTAAACCACACAATTTTATTTTTGCTAATTATTTTTACTTGATACATGCAATTTAAAAAGAATGGTATATAGTACATGAAGACATGTTAAGAAACGTTATCAGCTATGATCTGTATATCAGTGAAACCCCATACTATCTACATTTCTTTGGGTAAGCTCCTAAAATAAATGCCTCTAATTTTTAAAATGAAGACAAAAATATTTATTTCAAAATAATACTTGAAACTAAATGAGATAAAGTAGGAAAAGGCTTACATTGTTTTAATGGTGTAAGATCCCATTTATTAGCACTTGATATAGTTTTCAGATAACAAGTTTCCAACATTTACATGCATAAAGATTTTTTATTTATATGTTAATGTCATTTATTTTTTATTGTCATTGAAGTAACGTTATTTTACATCCTAAAGCTGTACAAGTTTTATAAGGAAATATAAGAGAATTTTACAAACTTGAAGGATTTCTTAACTCTCCAAAAATCACATTAAAATAACTGATTCATTCTATTAAAAATGTCTCTGCATCAAGTAATACCACAAATATAAAATCCACAACCTAGAAGAAAAATTTCAAATCATGTAAATAATGAATTATTACTATCCAGAATATTCATAACATCATATTAAATTTTAATTTGGAAAGACAGAATATCAACTACAGTAGTTTTAATACTACATAGTCATATGAAATAGGGTTAGATCTCACTGGTACTTAGGAAGTTACATATTAACATCAAGACTCGATACTGATTTTTTAATTTATGGGGGACGATTTAAGAACTATCAAAATTCTTAATTTGATAGAATATGCTACAGTAAGGATTCTAATAAACATGCTGGTAATGTTCATAGTATCATTTTGAAAACATGGCATTATTTTGCAATATTGAAAAATGACAGTAACCTATAATCTACTCTATATTCCACTCCCTGGGTTGCTTTGTAGAAAATTTTATACATTCACAACAGATGTATTGTTCATAATGGAAAAAAAAAAACTAGACACAAAACGCCCATGATCAGGAGAACAGGTAACTTACTGTATGAAAGATTATATAGCAACAAAAATGATTTAACTTTGTCTATGTGAAACAATATGGATCAACCTTAGAAATATTGTGTTATATGAAATAAAGCAAATTACAGTATATGATATTTTAGTAAAGCTTTAAAACAAGTAAAACTAAACAACATATTGTTTAAGAACACAAGCATATGTGATAAAACTATTTTTAAAAAAGATGTAAAGAAAGCAAGGGGATGATAAAGATAAAACCCATGATAATGCTAATTTTTTATACAATGGCTCAAGATTTAAATGAGGGAAAGGAAAGCAGTTAGACAGGCTAATATTGATAAATTCTAGCTTTTGTTTTCAAATCTTTCACAGTATTGTTTTCTTTTTTTTTTTTTTTAAAGATTTATTTATTTATGCATACAAGCACTGGGGAACAGGCCAGAGGTGTGGGGGGTGAGAGGATTCACCACAGAGAGCGGGGAGCACAACAGGCAGATCAACAGAAGTACACTGCTGAGGGGAGCAGCGGGCACAGCAGGAGAGGTCTGCCACACCATGTGGGTCCCCCCCCTGGCCGGCAGCAGGGATCGAACTCGTGCTGCAGTGGCTGCGGTTTGCCTCACAGTGCGTCGCTTAACCCACTGCGCCACCAGGGGAGGCCCACAGTATTGTTTTCTAACTTGCTTTGTATCTCACATATATACTATGTGTCCCTTTTGTGAGTATTAATGCTACATAATAATTTTAAGAGAATTGTCCACATTAGTTGAATAAAATTCAAATAAACCAACAAAACATAGTATTAGAAAACTTAGAAAATTTGAATTTTGACTAAATAACTAGTGACATTAATTGATCAGTGTTAATCTTTTAGGTACATTTATTATGGTTATGTTATTTTCAAAGAGTTCTTTTTTAGAGCTACATACTAAAATATTTTCAGACTAATTGGTATAATAATATAACAACTGGTACTTGTGGCAATATAATATAGGTGATATTATGGTAAAGCAAGATGGAGTATATATTGATCATTTTGAAGTGAATTTTGGAAATGCAAAAACTTATCATTTTTCTCTAATTTGGTATTTGGAAGTTCCATAATAAAGAGCGAACAGGGCCTCCTTGGTGGCCTAGGGAATAAGTCTCAGCACTATCCCCTATGTAGCCTCAATTCAATCCTCAGTTGGGGAGCTGACCCACATGGTACAGCAGACCTCTCCTGTCTAACCCACTGCTCCCCTTACCAGTGTATTTCAGTAGATTTGCCTGTTCTGTCTCTGGTAAATCCTTTCACCCCCTGCCACTCTGACCTACACTCCAGTTCTTCTACACAAAATTTTTTTTAAATACATAAATAAAAAGAGAACAAGAGAGAAAAATTATTTCTAAGTAAACATTTTAATTCTAAATTCACGCAGAGTGACCATTATTCTCTGTTCAAAAATGTCATCTCTACAGAGTATACGTTCCCACTCCTAACTTCCTTTTTTGTCAATAAAATTCTCCTACTCTTAACTTCAAACTGCCAAAAATGGCCTACTTTATGTCAAAAAAAGAAGTCTCAAGGCCTACTATATATCTTGCAGTGAAAAATCATTTGCTTCTCTCACCTTATTTTTTCAGTGACCTGCCATACGTAATTTTCACCAACTCCAAAACCTGTAATGGTTCTCATATTTCTTTTAGACCATCTTTTCTTTGTTATTCCTTCCACAAATACCCCATATTCACTTATTTTCTTGTGTTCAAACTTTCCTTGCTATTTACAGTAAGTCACTAAACAGCCATTCTTTTCTAATCCTACAGTCACCTTTAAAGGGTCCTCATTGCCAACTAAACCTTTTCCTGACTATAGGAAACATCAGTGATTTCCCTTTGTTGAGACATTGGCTTTCCCTGTCACTGATAATGACATTCCCACCTGGAATTCCTCCAAATTCATTGTTCTTCTGCTTGGGATTCTTTTCTGATTTTCTTTTATTTGACTTCAAAAGGATTGAACCCACAGGATTTTCTCCTGCCCCATTTCTTTTATGCAAAGTAACCTCATCCTGTTCCATATTAATTATCTAAACACCAGTGACTCTAAAAATCTCTATTTCCAGCTCTAAATTTTCTTTCTTGAAATCCAGAAAGCAAAACTATTGATTATTCTCCCTATGTTGTGCAGAGATTGTTTAGGAAAATATTACCCACTGCAAGCATTTCATACAGAAGATGACTTATTCAAGGAACTAGAGAATTATGCAACTGTTAGCACGTTTGGGAAGGCCTACAATGGATGAAATAGGATATGCAGGAAACGGATTTATCATTATTTGTCCCAGCTACCTGTAGCGCTGAAAGTGGCAACTCTCAGGAGAACATTTGGAAGTAGTAACTCTCAGGAGAACAACAGGAAGGAAAATCCTGTATCTGCCTGTGCAACGTATTTACCTTCTAAATGTCACACAAGAGAATCTCACTGGCAAAACTGAAATCAACTGTTGACAAATAATTTGGAAAAATGTATATTTCATAATTTTCTATCATTGCAATACATAAAACAACTTGAAAGAGTGGAGATATTTGTGAGAGAATAAACAATACAAACATCGTACTCCACAGTCTTTCTAATTTGATTAAAAAAAAATTACAATATATTCAGTTGTTCAAATCAAGTTCTAGGGTTAAACACTGATTTTGTTTCTTTCCTATGTGGTTCACATCCAATCTATTCAGCAAATTCTATAAACTCAGTCTTCAAATATATCCTACTATATCCTCTTTTTTTCCATCTCCATTGATAGCATCCTTAACCTGGGACTCTGATATTTCTCATCTAATTGATTGCTGATTATAGTGGTCAACTAATTTGTAGCTTTATTCCACTCTTTTTATAATCTTTAAGAATATAAATGAGTTATTTCACTTAGCATTATCTTTTCAAGCTCCATCCATGTTGCTGCAAATGGCATCAGTTTTTCTTTCTTTGAGCCTTTGATTCTTTGATTGTTAAGTAATAGTTATTATGTATGTATATTGCATCTTCTTGATCCAGTCATCAGTTCTGGGGTGCTTAGTTTGTTGTCACAGTTAGCTATAGTAGATGGTGCTGCAATAAACATGTCAGGACAAGTTTTCTTTAGAATTAATGTTTCTGAATTTTTTGAATAGAAGCCTAGGAATGGAATTACTGGGTTGAATAGCAGTTCTGTGTATAATGTTTTGAGATACCTCCATACTGCTTTCCATAAAGACCAGTCTGCATTCCCAAGAGCAGTGTAGGATAGTTCCCTTTTTCCATATCCTCACCAGCACTTTATTGTTTCTGGTATTTTCCATATGAGCCATTTTATAGGTGTGAGATGATATCTTATTGTGTCCTTGAAAGACAAACACTGGATGGTGTCATTAATATATGGTGTACAAAGTTACTAAATTAATAGCAGATAAAGACAGCTGAAAACCTAACCCTTGATAGCTGACTACAGAACTGAGATACCAAGTGAGGGGGTTGAGGAGGGAAAAAAACAGCAAGGGAGGGAAGCATAATGATCTGTGGTGGTGGAGTATGGAAAAGTTGGTGATGGCTGCACTAGGATGATAATAACTTATAGGGATACCCCAATGTTACCTCAGTTAAAAATAAATAAAAAAATAAATTGAAAATATTGTAAATTAGAGGCTATCACCCTACTTAAGAAACTTCTATGATTTTATTATTTTTACCCTATATAGAATAAAATCCAAAATTCTTATTTTAAAGTTTTTCTGGTTCTTTATACCTTAAACATTATGTTCCAATTACACTGTTATTAATTTTTTCCAAACTTACCCCCATTACATATAGGGCTGATATTGTTCACTCATATATCAGCTGACTATCCATCTCTGAGAGAATGTCTTTCCCAATCTAAAACTGCACATAGCATCTTATTTTAACTCTTCACATAGAATTTACTACAATCAGAAATTTGCTTCACTTATTTATTTAGTTGTTTATTTTCCATCTGGTCTTCCAGTATTACATATCATATAAGCAAGGATTTTGTTGGTTTTCTTCACCATCTTGGCATGATATCCAGTATAGTGTTAGGTGGTAAAAATTACTCAACAGATATTGATGGAATGACTGACTACTCTGGCATGCATGTAATAATAATATTATGGCCTGCATAATAATAGTGATATTACTGTATCATTATATTTTATTGAACATATCAGTCTTGATGCAACAATTTGCCCAGATTCTTTCTAAGGAACCATGCCTTTATTGTAGAATTAATCATTAGATTCTTATTTGTTCCTCAACCTATCACATTTCCTGGCATAAATATTGTTAAATGCTTTTGAATAAATGAACTAAGAATTATTCTATGACACAGACAGAGATAATATAGGAGTATTTCTGTCATTAATTTTTTAAGAGTATGATGTTGGAAAATGATAAAACCAGATTGCAACTAATAGTCATTAATTCTGACATAGAAATTTGTTGAGTCGATGGAATATTATTTTGTCTTTAGTTAAAATATTCTGTATGTTAACCATTTAAAAAGTAAGAAAAAGAATTAGTCTTTAGCAAACCCATTTTACACTACAAGACAACAGGTAAGACACACTCTCATTATATTGATGGTGTCATGGCAGTATGTCTGAAACAAAGAATGTCAATTCTTAAGAACAGAGTTACAAGAAAATGGAGAAAAGTAAATACCAGCAGGAACCATCAGTAAAAGTTAGTGATAAAAGGAGCCAGAGTGGGGTTGTAAGGTGAGGGTGAACGTGTGCTTTCTTCAAGCCAAAGGCATGAGAGAAAAAAATCTAAGCAACATAGAAAAAAATATACTGTCTGAAAAGTAGGTTAGCTGAGTGGGAGAAAAAAAGTGAAATCTGTCCAGAGTTTCTGAATAATGTTAATGCTTCAGTGCTAGATGGAGGAACCAAAAACTTTTACTGCCCAAGTCCCCTGGATTGACTTGGAATTGACTTGGAATAGCCTCAAAATGCCTGTATGTACTCAAATCACTTCCTCATAATTTAAGAAATTTGACTGTGTTTCACTATAATCCAAAATAAGCCTACCTGATTATTTCATTGCTCTAATTTCCCTATTTCAGTCTTGTCATTTAATCTTTCTTTTCCACTTAATCTTTTATTTAATCTTTTATTTAATATGTACTTAATAGCAGTTATGCATTGATATTGAACCAAAAATGATAAATTCGTGGTCTTCTGAAACATTGTAGAAAGAAGACACCATTAAGAAGATTAATAAGTGGATAATTTCAGTGGTTTCCATGTGACGTAAAGAACAAAGTTAAAATGATTCCAAAAGAGGTTAGTTTATTCTTTAAGATCTACAACTTATTTACTATGACTGTTTCTAAGAGAAATGTGAATGTCTGTGATTATTTCTTACTTGTACATTAGCATTGTCCCAGGTAAAAGAACCTATCGCTGCATTGAGCTCACTCACTTGTATATTTCATAAAATGAATATGGTAGCATGCCGAAACTAAAAACATAACTTGTAAATTAAATGGGACAGTGAAATAAAATGTTAAAGCACAAAAAGTGCATACCAAATTCACAACAAACAATTCAAGAGATAGGCTCTCTTCTGATACCTGATAGAGTAAGGGATTTAAGGTTTGAAACAATACATATCACTGCTAGAATTAAGACCCTTCTAAGCTAAGAAAATAACTTCAGGTAGTTTTTGACAACTTACTGTATTGAAGGCAAGCTATCAGGCAATTAATTACAAAATAAAGAAATGTGAAGGGATGACTTTGAAAGTTTTATAATATTGCTTCATTCACTTAGCAATAATTGTGACAGATCTACTTGGTGATGATTCTTAACACTGAGAATACATGATTGAGTAGTATCAGAGACAAACAATAAACAGTCAATAAACAGACAATACCATACTGATAAAGAAATAGGAGTGTGGAGCAGGCTATACAATGCAGGATGCTGCTTTAAGAGCAAGATCCTGGCCTTTTTATTCCTAGAATAATTATACAGCATCAGTTGTCTGGGAAAGGAGGGCAAAGAAAAGGGAGAGGTGAAACAGGAAAATGTGCTATCTCATCTATAGTACCAGGGATCATGAGTCTGCCCCCAGGCACTTCTCATCTACCCTGACTCAGTATTGAGATTGAAATCCAGCCCTAAATCCCAGCCAAGGTTTCAATCTTATCAAGGCATTCCAATGATCAGCTTCTGGAGTTCCTTATCATATATCAGTCAACTCCCAGCCACACCACCCAGCATTCTTGGGAGCAAGTTTATGCATCAGTCAACACCCATCCCCCATCCTCTACACCCACCACTGTCCCCTTTCTGGTCTAACTTCATGATGCATAACTTTCCCAGGGCGATCACCTATCTATTCTTGATTGATTTGAAAGGCATCTTGTAGGGTTGGGATACTGTAATTGATTGACCTGGCAGTTCTAAACTTGTGTAGGGATGTAGAATGGTAAGTAACAAAAATGGTAGCCAAACAGGCTGCTTAGGATTAGCAGATCCACAAGGTACTGATAAGTGGTATGAAGAATAATGTAAGGAAATCAGGATGAGGGATATAAAGTAAAATATGATGCTATTTTGGGTAATGTTGATAATGCTGTCAGTAAAGGCCTCTAGAAGATGATGCTTGAGTGGAGACATATGGACGAAACAAGTTCACAGATGCCTCAGAATCTATCCATGGAGAGATTCAAAGTTAAAGGAGCAGCAGATCCAAAGCCCTGAAATGTGAGTGTACTCAGTGTGTCAAGGAATAGCAAGAAGACCATTCTGGCTTGCACAGAGTGGGAGAAACCATGAAGAATGAGGTCAGGACTTAAGGGCTGTGCAGAGGACTTTTAGTTTTATTCCAAGAGTGATGAACACAATTGGAGGCTTCTGAGCATGAAGCTTATCCAATCATTATTTTGCAAATATGTATGAGGGATGATGAGCAAGCAGAGACATGCTAAGCCAAGGAATGTTATGAAGTAATTTGTTATAATCATGGAAATATGCACCAGGTATAGGCTATGAGCCAGACAATAGAGAAAAAAAATGGAGGGAGGAGGAAAGTCAGGAAGACAACCAAGAATGGCCATCCAATAGGGAACACTAGAAGAAGAAAACAAGCTATAAAAGTGGCAACTAATTGACAAGAAGACAAAAAACATATCAAGAGTGTTGGCACAGAGATTGGAAAAGGTAACAGGGCACATATCATAGAAACTATGGTAAAGATACTACTTGGAAGGATCGTTTAACTGCCCCAATCGTACAGAACTCAAATGGAATGTAGGCTAAGAGTTATGATGGACATTACACTTAGGGTCATTTACTCTCCCCACTTTTTTTTTTTTTAATACAACTTATATACCTGGCACTGAGCTAGTCACCAGGAATATGGTGATAAATAAAAAGTTGATATTTATGGATTAGTAAAGAACACCAATGTTAGTGAAGGGAGGGATTCTTACAATTAAATTTCTAAAAAGTAATACTAATTTGCTACAAAGGAATAGAGCATAGTACCACTATTATATATGATGTGGAGATTGATCTGCAGTGGGAAGCTGTTACAGTGCAGGGAGAGGGGTACCTCAGAACCCCCAAACACACCCGCTCTAAAAGGATTCTGCCATCCACCATATAAAGACAAAACACCAAAGACCTTTAATGGAAAGGAAGTTTAATACAGTTAGTAAACAATACAAAAAAAACAAAAAACAAAGAACATAATTACTAAATCAAGCATCTAAAGCTACCCATCCCCTCGAGGGTATAAGTTCAGCTAAATAAGATTGGCCCAAAGCAAGGCCCAAAAGCCTGCCACAAGTCTAAAGTACCTTTCTGTGGAGACCCATAGAAAAGGGTCAGAAAGAGTCAAACAAATCTGGGAGGAAAAGAGCAAAATTAAAATCAGGATAAAAGCTGCCATTGTTAAGCTCCCCATGGGTCTCTCACCTGCATCTGTTTCAACCAGTCCAGGACTGAAGAAGCAAGCAGTTTCTTCACACGTCTGTCTGCTTCAAGTGCCTCCTCCAGGTCTCCTCGTTGCTCTCCATCCTGCTGCTTCCTTCCTCCTTTCTTCCTCCTCCTCCTCTCTAGTATCTTCTATCCCTGCATAGCTCTACCCTACTTAGGGTGGGGCAGGCATCTTGGGACTCCCCTTTTCCTGGGGACCACCCTGTTACAAAGCCAAAGAAGCTATTTTCTGAGAAAACAATGAGAGAACAATTTCAGTTCAGAATTGAGAATGACCTCAGTGGTCCCCTAGTCATTTTTAAGGGTTTCTTATTTTATTCTGGAAATTATAAAAATAGCTAATTTTGATATTTTTCAGTTTATGAAAATGTTTTTAGCATTTTTAATTTATTGAAAGTCATTTCACATAACCTTAAATCACAATGAAAAAGAGATTAAATAGATTGAGAGAGATATCAGTATTACTGATTTAATTACTAGAATAATATAATAAAGTTTTGCAATTTTGAGTAGCAGCCCCCTCAAAGAAGTATAAGCAAGTTTTCAGTGATTCAGAGCATAGATGAGATTGTAGAATCTATAGCAGTTGCAACATTAGATAAATTTTACCAAAGAATAACCACATTATCAAGTCTTTTATTTTGGAGGCACAAAAAAAAAAATGTGTTTAATTCCTTTCTCCCTACAACTGTGGGAATTTTGAGCATTTACTCATTTTTTTTCTTAAATAGATTAAACTCTCTCATGACTCTTACATAAAGCAAAAGAGATAAATATGGAATGCACCTTGCTTAGCTCCTGGAAGTTATAGATGTATAAATGATGTTGATTTTTGGTGATGATGTTGGCTGTAACAGTGTAAATTAATGTAGTCACTTACCTTGCCTGTGGACAGTTAGAAGACATATGTTCTGACCTGGAAGGTTTACCTTCCTGTTGTTTTTACAGGATACATGTTAAAACAAAGTAGTTCACATTATGTCATTTAAAAGTGAGAAGAAGGCCTCCCTGGTGGCTCAGTGGGTTGAGTGACCTGTGAAGCATCTGCTGCACAGCAGCACAGGGTCGATTCCCAGCCAGGGAGGGAACCCATATGGCTCAACAGACCTCTCCTGCCTCGCCTGCTGCTCCCCTCAGCAGTGTATTTCCATCAATCTGCCTGTTCTGCTCCCCACTCTCTCTGGTGACTCCTCTCCCTCACTTCTGGCCTGCACCCCAGATATTGTATGCATAAATAAATAAATCTTTTAAAAAAATGAAAGTGAGAAGGACATAAAGACTAGAGATGAAAACAGGGCATTGTTGTTGAAAACCTTGGCTATCAAGGAAAGAGTCACAGTACTATACTGCTTAACCCTTTTCTCCTAGGCTATATTAGTTTTGAGGGTTTCTGTAACCAATTAGCACAGAACTGGGTGGCTTCAAACTACAGAAATTGACTGTCTTACAGTTCTGACTGTCAGAAGTCTGAAAGGCAGGTGCCAGCAAGGCCACGCTCCTCCGAACATGCAGAGGAATCCTCCCTGCCTCCTACTAGCTCCTGAGAGTCGCCAGCGGTCCTTGGCATGCATTTGCTTACCTATGTATTACCAATCTCTGGCCCAAGATAGCCATGGAATTCTCCCTGCATCTATCCAGATATAACTATCTTCTTATAAGAACCCCAGTCTTATGAATGAGAGACCCACCCTCATTAAGACCTGATCTTAGGGGGCCTCCCTGTGGCTCAGTGGGTTGAGCACCACACTGTGAAGCATCCACAGCACAGCAGCGTGAGTTCTATCCCCCACCAGGGAGGGGACCCACATGGCGCAGCAGACCTCTCCTGCTGTGCCCACTGCACAGCAGTGTATTTCAGTTGATCTGTCTATTCTTCTCCCCACTCTGTCTCTGGTGAATCCTCTCACCTCCCTTACCTCTGGCATGTACCCCTATACCCCAGCTCTTGTATGCATAAATAAATAAATCTTTAAAAAAAAGACCTGATCGTAAATCTGTGACATCCTGGTTTTCAAACAAGGTCACATTCTAAGGGAGAATGGATTTCAGCATCTTTTTATTTTGGGTAGGAGGGAGAGGATGTAAACTTTAATCTGTCATGTATCAAATCTATGGCTATAAGGATACTTTTTTCCTCACTGAGACCTGTGTTTCACTTTATAACACAAATCAAAAGAATAGGCAGGATTCTTTTAGTTTAAAGTGACTGTAACCCAACATAAAAGGAAAATTTTTAGGAGGGAAGCTCACAAAATTAAAGAGAGTTACTGAATCTGAGGGCAGCTCTGGACTCTCCCTCTCTGACTCACCTTGGTTCTCTTTGGGGCCCTGCTGCTCCTCACAGATTTAACCTTGTGTCACCAGGCACACTTGTTAGGGGGCGAGGACCATAGTCTTAAGTGAACAATTTTGTTCAGCTGAAAACAACCTGCAGAAGGAAGGACTCTCAGTAACGCTTTTGGGAGCCTGGACCAATTACTGTGTCAGTTACAAAGTGATATGATCACAGTTTAGCCTAATCAAAAGCTCAGCCTCTTTGCCCAGTCTGTCTCCAAAACAAGAAGAGAATTTGTCCTTGTGGATATTTTGGTTTTCTAGGGCTCCCATAACAAAATATTATACACTTGAACAACAGGTATTTATTTTCTCATAACTCTGCAGGCAAGTGATCCAAGATCAAAGTGACATCAGGTGTGGTTGTTTCTCAGGCCTCTCCCTTGGCTTATCCTCTGTCCTCACTTGGTCTTTTCTCTGTGCACTCACATTTCTGTGTCCTAATCTCTTCTCTCCGCAGCATCACACTGGATTAGGGTCTGCCATAGGACCTCATTTTCCCTTAACCTCCTCTTTAAAGATCCTGTCTGCAAAGAGAGTTACATTCTGATGTACTGAGCACTAGGACTTTAACTCAGACAATAACAGTAGATAAGGTGGAAGCAATCAGTATTTGCCTATAGCCACTATCTCCCGTGTGGCAGGTGCCCTGCTAATAGACAGTATTGTAAAATCTTTACAAGAATCTTGCAAGTTTGACATAATCATTGCCCAGAAATGTTTATATGAAATTAAAGATTAGGAAAGCTAATATTTTGTTCAAGGTAATATAGGAAAGTTGAAATTTAAAACCAAGTATACCTGGTTCCAAATTTTACTTTTCAACAACTATATTATGTGGTATATGATTTGGGTTTTCACTTTTTGTTTCATTGTGTATTTATTTTACCTTATGTAAAGCTGAAAAGTTATTTCTAAGTGAACACATTTAAACCCTAAAGCATTATAAAATTTTAGGGATCTTACAGAATGTGTGAAGAGTTTTCAAATTGACTCTTGATCTTTGTTCACAGATGCAAAGGAGACAGATCTTTTCTAGAGAAACTTGATAAAGTTAGTCTTTCAGAAAATACCAAAAGTTTAATGAACACATTCAATTAAGATAATTGTCTTAGCATACAGATTTTTATTTTGGAGAGGTCCATTGATTAGCGAAATCTAAATCTTCTCTTTTGGCCAGTGAATAAAGATCATTTCAGTTCAGTGGGACCTATACATCTATACAGAGGTAAAATTGACAAAAGATATTTCATTTGAAGCTTCTTAATGTGTATTCTTGTATCTCTCACAGGAGAGATAGGACTCTAAGCAACTTTTTTGGGGAAAAAAAGTAATTTTAGAATTTTATCATAAAAATAAACTGCATTCTGATAATATACATTAATAAAAGCACATTAATTATTTCTTTTTGTAGTGAACCTACACTAATTTTGGCAGGGGAAGAGAAGAGTTTGTGGCTGGCTATAATATAATATCTATTCTTTATAGAGAAAAGGGGGGAAGAGGGCAATATTCACTTACTTGCTTGTTGATGATGTATGCTTCAGATCAATAGCTGAAACCTCACATAACACAAGTATACTGAGCCATTTTATTTCATAATAGGTTGTGGAAAGTGACCACACTTTGCATTTCCTGACTTTGTGGTGGTTTGGGGCTTTCAGTGGCTCCATCAACATAAAGAAAATGAGAGTCTAGTGATCTTCACCTTCACAGTACTGCAAAAATACATGGGAAAACTAACAATCAGGAGGAAGCAGACAGATCTATACAATAGTTCAAGTTTCGGTCCAAACTCCATCTCCACATATACTTTCACATTATTTCAAAGTGGCTGAAACTTCTAGATGTTATGTAGGCCAAACTGTTAGCACTGAGAACCTATTAGTTCTGTAAAATATAATGATGTTGCATTGTCTCTGAACAGAGGGAATGTTTTTCTGAATGTAGTTTGTTAAACTAGCTTCACTGAGTTCATCGTGTAATTGATGACCTTTAATAGTATTAAAACAGCTTTATTACTGAGACAAATGAAGTTCAGAATTAGAATTTCATCATATTCTAAAATCAACCTTTTGAAAAAATGTATTGACATAAAATATGTCTGATCATTCTCTCTTTTTTTTTTGGCTTTTTTTGAGGTATAATTGACAAATAAAATTATAGGTTATTTAAAGTGTACAATGTGATAATTCAATGCGCATTCACATCGTGAAGGGCTCCCCACCATCAAGTTAATTAACACATCCATCATTCACATTTTTATTTTTATATAGGAGAACCTTGAAGTTCTTCTTTCCTAGCAAGTTTTAAATATAATACAGCGTTCTCAAATATAGTCACCTTGTTATATATTAGATTCTCAAATTGACTCATCTTATGAAAGTTTGTACCCTTTTACTAACCCCTCCCTATTTCTGCATCCCAGCCCCTTGAAACCACCATTTTACTTGGTGTTTCTTTGTATTTGACTTTTATTTTCAGATTCCACATGTAAGTAAAACTATGTTGTGCTTGTCTTTCTCTATCTGGCTTATCTCACCAGCATGATGGCCTCCATCCATCTGTGACTGGATTTCCTTCTTTTTCTAAGGATGTATAATGTACCATTATATCTATTATGTTTGTGTATATCACATTTTCCTTACCCAGTCATCTACCAGTGGACATAGAGTTGTTTCTATATGTTGGTTATTGCAAATAATACTTCGGTAAACATGGAAGTACAGCTGTCTTTGAGATAGTGATTTTGTTTTCCCTTGATTATTCTCCAGTAGTGAGACTGCTGGGTCATACAGTATTTCTAAGTTTATTTTCTTATCAAGCTTCATGCTGTTTTCCATAGTTATAATAGTGATTTGCATTCCTAATAACAGTGAACATGTGTTTGTCTTTCTCCACACCCTCACCAGCATTTATTATTTCTTTGACAGTATCCTAACAGATAAGAGTTGATACTCATTGTGGTTTTGATATGCTTATTCTTAGTGATTATGAAGTAGATCCTATTTTCACATACTTATTGGCCATTCTTGTGTTTTCTTTGGAAAAATATCTCTATAGGCCTTTGCCCATTTTTTAATTGATGTTTTGTTTTGTTCTTGAGTTATATGAATTCTCAGTATGTTTTGGCTATTAGCCAGTTATTAGACATATAGCTTACAAATGTTCTCCCATTCCATAGTTTGTCTTTTCATATAACTGATGGTTTCTTGTTCCGTGTACACACTTTTAGTTTGACATTATCTTGCTTGTTTATTTTTATTTTTGTTGTCTTTTCATTAAGTGTCAAATCCAAAATATTAATGCCAGGACTGGTGTTAAAGTACTCTCAAAATTTAGTTTTATAGATTTAGATTTACAATTAAGTCTTAAACATTTGGAGTTGATTTTTGTGGATGATGGAGCTATGAATCCAGTTTCATTATTTGGTATGCGGATATCTTGTTTCCTCAGAACCATAAATTAAAGGTGCTATCCTTTCCCTTTTGTATATTCCTGGCTCCTAAGTCAAAAATGACTTGATCATATACACATGAATCTATTTCTGGGTTCTCTATTCTGTTCCATTGACTTATGTTTTCTTTTTCCTTTAATGTTGGTATCATCTATTTTGACTACTATAGCTTTTTAGTATCATTTGAAATCAAGAAATATGAGGCCTCCAGATTTTTTCTACTTTCTCCACATTATTTTGGCTACTTGGAGTCTTTCAGGGTTTTATGTGATGTCTGATCATTCTTACCAGTCTAATGCTCTGAGATTCTGATTAAACCACAGCATTGCCAGGATCTAGCTAGATAGTTATCAATCATTTATCTAAATATGTCTGACTATATATGCATGATAGGATTTTAAGTTGGAAAATTAGTACAATATTAGTAAGATTACTTATATTTTGATTGTTTCTTTACTGGTCTAGTGACTAACATAAAATAAATTCTGGCCTGTCCATGGGAGTACAGAAATAACAAGAAGTGAGTTAAATACCATCACATTACATAAAATCACATAAAGTCTAACCCTTACAAGACTCTGAAAATAATTATACTTGATAATCCCTATACCTGGGATCTTACTAACAATGCAGCCTTCTAGGCACAAAAGTAAAGAAAAGATTCTTTGGCTCTTTTATTTCATCTCTCACTAAAAGGGAGTTTATAGCTCTAAGTTGTCAGAAAAGGTCTAACTTCATTTTAATGCTGATATGAGCAGCATATTAGTGAAGCCATTAATAAGAAAAATGGAAGATACTTGAATTGTCATTGATCTAACTAGACAGGAACAATAAGTTTGAGACCTACATAACCAAAATGATATAGTCCTTTTATTTCCTGCTGTTATGTATTAGTATAGTGACATAAACTTTCACATCTGTAGTACCCCAAGTAAATTTTGGAGTCTATTGAAATTTAATATGAACTTTATATGTGAACTTTAGTCTACACAGGGCATAAGTAATAAAGGACCTTGTTTCAATGTAATTTAATTTTATTTCATGATTCCATCTTAGAAAGGTTTACAACATTTAAATGCCTGATGTACACAACTTTATATTATTTTGATTAATATGTTGGCAGCTCTACAAAATGTTTGTTTTTAATTACCAAAAGGAACCAATCCATATTAAAAATTAAATGGTTGCATTTAAAAAACAACAACAACAAAAACCTCTGCCTGCTTATTAAGCTAGAGTTAGCCATAAAAACATTTTTGGCTTCCCTACAACAGAAGAAGATTTATCTAAGCTACACTATTAAAAAATCCATTTAGGCTGTCAACAAGTATGTCAAATATCAACTGAATATGATTTAAAGATTCAGAGCCATAAAAAAGAAATATTCCTGGGACTGTTGTAGAATCTACATGGTTTCAAAGAATCAGGAAAATGACAGGCTGGCACCAGAACAAGAGGAAAATCAACAGTTGCCTTAGGCAGCAGAGTTTGAGAGCTGGTCAGGTCCACCAGTAGGTTCTTATTTCCTGGTCCAGGCAAGCTGTGACCCTGTTTTCCCAACTCGGTTTCCTCTTTGCATTTCTGTGGCGGGCCTATGCCTGTTCACCTTTGCAGTGTAATTTTATTAGTCTCATTTTAAGTACATTTTGTATTGTAATTCCGTTTCTCCTTCCCCCAAGACCACATTCCTTCTATCAATACGAAGGCATTGATCATTTGCCACAACTTCTATGAATAATAAAAATTTGATTCTTGTCCATAGGGAGCACACAACCTGGAAATCATCTGGTACAACTATTAAGAAAAAGCTAGATCATGAGTATCTTTACAATGCCATATTTTGAACTCTTATTCTTACATTCTTTAAATATATTCCTTAGCCCTCATAGTCTCTCTTTCATAGTTCCCTTTCATGAACAAGGAAAGTAACATGACTTGGTTTTTAATCTACTGCCATATATATGAAATAGTTATAAAATAACAAATATGATTACGTTATCTTTAAAATTGTATTCCTTGACTTCTAGTGAAATCAATATGCCTTCATTTTTTACTAGACTTTATTCATTTTAAGGAGTCAAACTTACATGTTAGCAGTAAACCAGCCAAAATAAGGAAGGATTAACTACAGAAATTTTTCAAGTTTTGTGTATATAGAAATAAAGCACCATGGAGTTAGGTGTAGTCTGGTTACATTCATTTGAGGAGGTGTGAACCTAACCCCTCAAATCACATACAGAGTTGTCTCAAAACAAAAAAGCACCACAAATTCAATGTTTACAATTGACTTTCCTTTGTGAAATCAAGTATCTCTTTAGTGATGTCCAGTATTTAAACCCACATAACATTCGGAATATGCTTAGTATACAGAATTATGTTCAGGATTCCCCTTTATATTAGATAGATGAACATCTTAGTGTAGTTGCCAAGGTCATGACAATGGTGTCCTCTATTCAAAAAAGCTTCACTCACCATGAAGTGCTCTAACAAAGAGCTATTTATCCATCTTTCTACCTTCAATCTCCTGTTGCAGAGGGGGCTGGAGACTCTCATCCAGTCAATTCAGGTACTTGATCCTAACAAGGGGTTTTGAATCTAGAGGTAGAACAGGATGGTGTACAGGTTTGAATCCTATTAATTAATGGTAGTATTTTGCTGAGCAGACCGTGGCTGAATACTGATGAGGTCACTGAAGCTGCGATGATCACCAAGTTTTTAAAAATCAATTATTTTCTTCTTCCAGAAAATCAAAGATGTATTACATTATTCTCCCATGCATTGGAAGTATAAACACATCCTTTTGTGTTTGAACTAACAAGAAGTAGTTACTTTGAAAATAAAATAGATGTTTATATCTGAATGTAAGACTCAGTTATTTCATTCATTCAAGTCTGCCTCTAGAGATGAGAAAACTGATGCATAAAGAGAATGTGTGTATGTATGTGTGTATGTAAAATTAGCATTTCCTTAATATAATGTAATACATGAAGCTGATGTTTCATTTTTAATAGAATATTATTCATAAATTGACTTAACTTGTTATTTGATTGAATTGAAAAGTTCATTTTATATGACATAATAAAATATTACTTCTTTGATAAAAGTTACAAGAAATAACACTTGAAAATAGCATTTGGTCGTATGCCTGAGTTTTCAAAGATACAGATTGAGTTGAAAATTTGCCAAATTTTTTCTGAAGATTTATATATTTATATAATACAGGCTTATATATATAATTCTTATATAGTAGTATATATTATATCTATTACCTATAAGTGCTTTTATATACTGAGATTAAAAGAAAAATAAATATATTTAAGCTTTGTTATGGTATAACATATCCTAGATGGAAGGAATTGTCTATAGTGAGAAATTTGAGGAATTGGGATAAAGCTGTACAAAGAGACTTACTTTATATTCCCTTTTGTAAGTTTTGTCATACATTTACATATTACAAAATCTTAAATAAATGATAAATTATACAAAATAAATATGTAAAAATCGTTAATAAAATTCTAGGATAATGATGAAATGAGACAGGTCTTGCATGATTAAATGTTTAAAATAATCTATAAATCTACTATAGTTGAAACAACATATTACCGTAAGAGAAATATTCAACTGACTAGGTAGAATGGAATGAAAGATTCAGAAATGAATCCAGCTAGAGATTGGAGTTTAATATGTGATTTACTAAAAAGGGTATCTGTCTTTAAAAACATTTACAGAAACTTGCTGGGACAATTAACTATCAATTTGAAGAGAATAATGCAAATCATAACACAAGTAAATTCCAACTGGTTAAACATATAACAAGCAACAACAAAGAAATGATACAAGTACTAGAAGAATATGTGTAGCCACTTTTATTACTGAGGGTGTAAGGAAGAGAACTTCCTTTGAATAACACAAAACTCAGAGTCATAAAATGAAAGATTGGCAAATTAAGTGATAAAAATTAAACAACCTGTATATAAAAATAAGCCATGAATATATTTATTAAAAAGCAAATAAAAAGAGAGACTGTAAAAGAAATAGTAAGGTAGAACTTAATGAAATAACATAAAGGTACAATAGAGGCTCTACAAAGAATAAGAAAATTTTACTCTCTGAAAAAAATATACAGTGTTCCAGAAACCAAAAATGAGGAGACAAGGACAGACTGGGGACACCTGGTGGGGAGGGGAGGGGGAGGGTTGAGGGAAGATGGGAGCACGAGGGACTGAGGTGATGGTGCACTGGTGAGATGGTGATGGGGAATACATGGGGATTACAATTGATGGCAAGTATATGTAAATTTTAAAATATTTTAATAAAAAAAATATATACAGTGTTCAATCTTCCAATAGATCTGAGAAAATAGGAGAGGTGATGTGCAAATGGGGACATGATCAAAGATATAATAAAAATAGCAAGTAAAAGAAAATAATCCATTAATTCATGTTAAAAACATACAAGAAATGGAAAAGTTTTAGAAAAAAATAAATCTTACCAAAATTAGCCACAAAGACATGGGGGAAAAAACCCTGATTATCCCTATTTCTATTAATTAAATCTAACTATTAAGAAGACACCAGATTAAAACATTTTATTTTAGAGAAATTCTAAAAAATATTCCTGGAACAGACCATTGAGAACATGTACAGACGCACCTAAAGAAAAAGTTCTGCAAAGCTCATGTTAAATGAGAGCACCCAAAGGTATCATATTTCCAAAGGGCAGTTATAGAATAAAAAACTAGCACTTGGTTATAGATACAAAATCAGACTAAATCTAGCATTATGCTAAGAGGATCATAGATTATTACTAAGTTAGGTTACCCCAGCTGTAAAAGAGTATCTACTAAAAAATTACTAAATTTCATTTTTGCATTAATAGATAAATAAGGATTAAATAAAAGACCATCTCACTAGCTCCAGGACAGTAGTTAGAACATTTATAAACTCTGATGACAACTTAGCAAACCTAAAATATAAGAGAACTTTAACCAATCAAAGATGTTTATAAAAAAAAAACAAATTCAGCAGCTGGATTCAGTAACAAAAAATTTGTAACTGCACTAGACTGTCTACAACTCAATGGCTTGGTGAAGTCATACAAACTCGAAGGCAGCCCATTATGTATACTTCCCAATGTCAATGTCTGTTGGTAACTTGAAATTGGCCATCATGTTATAGAATTCTTTCAGGTACGAAAATTGTAAATGCTACAAATCAAGGAATTTGATTGGGGATCTGTCTATAGAGGGGCTGAATGGAAGCAACTGACATTAGAACACTGAGTAGAGGTTAATTTATATAAATAAGAAAATAATTGAAATAACAGGATGGAAGAAATGAAACAATCACTATTTAACACTGTTATGATTTTCCACATAGAAAACACAACGAAGTACATGGGCCACCTATTATAAATGATAGGAGAATTTAGCATGGTTTTTGATATGAGTAACTAATGAAAAAAAATGAACTACAGCTACAAATATTAATATGAATGAAATTTTAGAAATATTTTGCTGAGCAAAAAAGCAAGTTGTAGAAGACTATGAATAGTATAATTCCGTATTTAGAGACAAACAAGCAAAAATCAGCCCCATATTAACTAGGAATACATAAATACATTTTATGTATTTTACAAAAAACAATTTTATAAACAATAAGGAATAAGAACATATATCCATGAAAAAAAATACATGGAAAAATAACAGGCAGGTAGAATATTTTTGCAACAAAACAGATTTCTGGTTGAGACATAAATATAGATGCAGATTTACCAAATCAATAGATAAAAATTCAATAACAATAAAGAACAACCCAGTTCAAAATCTAGGCCAATGTTATATACAGTGTTTACCCCCCACTAAAAATTGCATAAAGATCAAGCATAATTTTTCTCTGCCCATCTTGATTGTAAAATTTATATATATATTGACCTGAATCATGGGAGAAAAAGTACTGTCAAAAACTGTTGACGAGTATAAGAATTTATAAAATCTTTTTTGGCAGGTAAAATATTTTCTTAACAATTCCACTTAAGAATTTGCTATATAACAAAAAAGGGTACAAGTTTGTACCTCTGATACATGTACTTGTGTGAATGTTTGCTGCCCAATTTGTTGTAAAAAGAAAAAAAGCAGAAAGCATCTTACATACGTACCAATAATTTTGAAACATCACTCAAATGTTGTGGTGGTGGTAATTTTACGGGGAGTATACCTGAGAGGAGAATGAACAATGATGTAAAAAAATATACAAATGAAAAGAAATATAAAAAGAAATCGCTCAGTAAAATAGAGGAATATTCTGAAAACTATCAAGAATAATGAAATATAAGCAGTTATGTTATCTGGAGTGATGTGGTGATATAAAGTTATCAAAATCAAAATGTATGACATGATGCCAATTAATGGGGGGAAACAGTGTACTATGTGGGGAATCTAGAAATTTTGGTAGGTATAATATTGTTAATATTTTTTTAAGATGCAATTAGAAAAAGAGTATAGGAAATTTTCACTTCTCAGTGGATATATTATCCATAATTTTGTTATCAATATGCATAGCTATTCACTAATAATAATATATAAAAATATCAAAAAACAAAAATAGTGGCTTCTCAAACAGTCAAGTGAATTATTATTGATTCAAAGGAATAATAAGCACTAACTCTGAAGCAGTTTGCTTAATATTGGAAAAAAATATGTGCTGAGGGGTTGGAATTATCATAATGTGAGTATCTTGTTTTAAATCAATTTTTTTAAAGATTTATTTATGCATACAAACACTGGGGTACAGGCCAGAGGTGTGGGGGGTGAGAGGATTCACCAGAGACAGAGTGGGGAGCAGAACAGGCAGATCAACGGAAGTACACTGCTGAGGGAAGTTCACTGCCGAGGGGAGCAGCGGGCCAGGCAGGAGAGGTCTGCTGAGCCATGTGGGTCCCCTCCCTGGCCGGCAGCAGGGATCAAACTTGTGCTGCAGTGGGTAAGGTTTGCCTCATAGTGCTTTGCTTAACCCACTGTGCCACCATGGAGGCCCTAATCTCAATATTTTTGTGTTTAGTGACTATAAATAAAATGCTATTCATTTTGGCTCTTGATGACTGAGAACAAATGCCAAATCTAATGGTCAAGAAGGAATCAATCCCAGAAATCTTTACTTAGATATTTCACATCCTCATAAGATAGAGGAAGAGAAGTCAGAAATAATTAGATATATTTAAAAATATATTTGGGGATATATTTATATGTCCTATATCAACTTAGCAATAAATGTTTTATATATTTAAATATAATTTACATAAATATACATTTCCAGATTATAGATTTAATTAGAAAGCTTGGGGTATAGATTTAATTAGAAAGTTAACCCACATGGGTTAACTTGGTGCAAAAGAGCACCTCAGTAAGAATCCAAAAGAATTTGAAAGAAAAGCATGATTTCCTTAGATAGTCAAATTTAGAGAAAATAGAAAAATATTAGGAATGGATGTAATAGACATATATCTGCATAGCTAGAGACTCCTGGAGAGGTAATTACCAATGATACCAAACAATGGGTTTCTTGGCAGGAAAACCCAGCAGGCAGGCACACGTGTGTTCTACTTGGCAGTGGTCTGGTCTCCAGCAAAACTGGAGGAATGCATGGGACTAAACCAAGAATTCTCCCCACGCCCAGCAATTCCTAGCTTAGCCTAGCTTAATCTGCCTCGGTAAAGGACACACCCACATCAGGAGCTATCCTAGCTAAATCTGACTGTGGAAGGCACCCCACTCAGACACTATTGGTAATATCTCCTGCTTGTGCTAATTTCATCAGTCAGGTAGACCTGTCTTACCAGCTAGTTTCATGACTCCATTTGAAAATGCTTTCTTATAATTAATCTTCTAGTAACAGCTCTGTGTTTATTCTTTCCATGGTCTTCCATCTACAGAAAGTATAATACAAAAATCTTGTTGCTAGATAAGTAGAGAGGGATTCATAAAAATGTGGATGTCCCTTTATCAATAACTTTCACCATTATGCTGGAGTCAGTTCCAGATAAGAGCTAAATAGTGAAGTAGGAGACACAAGAGTCTCCAGGAAATTGTCTGCCTTGCTTATTGGGCCTAGAGTTTGTCTTTATCCTGCCACTAATGTACAATTGGATTAGGTAATGCAAACTTCTCCTGGTTGTTTAGTCATATTTCTCTCTGAAGAGTCTGAATATAAACTCAGTTAAAAATGCAAGAGGTTGGAAGGTAACCATAGATTTTAAACCCACAGCTGTAGTAATTTATCCTCTCAGGAAAGATCTACTAGTTAGAATGCTATTATAAATGGAAAACTCTGTGGGGAGGGAGCCATTTGAGCCTGAATAACTCTGAAACAAAGTAATAACTTCACAAATAGGAATTTCAGATGAAAAAGATTTATGCATCAGAGAGAAATAAGATGAAATAGATACTCTGAATACAATACAGCATTTTACTTGCAGAGATAAATGCTGAAGTGACATACTATGTTAAATCAGACGTTCACATTTTTTTTTTTTTCCTTCCCCCTGCTACTCCTTTGTTTGACACCGCTTCTCCCTCCTGAAGTGCCTATGTCACCCAAGGATCTGTTCCTCCTCTCTTTTGCTCTTTTCCCTGATTATACAATTTTGCTGCTAAGTTGAGTCATTTATTTATAGGACACTCCCAAATATATTATCAAGTCCTGTCCACTCTCTTATACTCCCCATAAATTATGAAGACTCATAAGAGATCCAGGATTGAAGAGATAGCAAAAGTTATATAGTTCATGTTACCCTGCACTAATTCCTTCTGCATCCAAAACAAAGTGACTTGACGTACACATAAAGCCTTCCTGTTGCAGCACAATTTATAGTTTTTAAAGATTCCTTCTTGTATTAGACAGAAGTTGGCTCTCCAAAACTTGTGTATGCATATTTTATTTGACCCATTGAGTCCATTAAAAAATATAATATTCTCTCCCTGTTATAATACTCAAATGTCCAAATATAATTACCATAGCTCACATACTTTACCTGAGGCTCGTCATGTCTAGTATTTTCAACCATTCGCCATGTGACTTGGTTTGAAGTAAAGAAGTCTGGGTTACTCCTCATGAGGATGGCTGTAGGCTACCTCCTAAGGCACACGCATGAGGTATTCAGTTCCAGGCTAGCCACCCAATGATTGCAATTACATAAATAACTACAGATTAAATGAGCAAAAGAATTACCCACCAGAGCACAATTCAAACCATTAACCTCTAGAAAAAGCAAATAGAATGATTGTTGTTTGAAACCAAAAGTTTTTCATTTGTTACCCAGTAATAAATAACTGGTAACAGCTCAGCTTTGGCTGGTGCTCAGTGAAGAGAAGTCCATGTTCAGTTCAAACGCGGGCAATGATTCCCAAAGTTGAAAAGGTGGATGATTTGGAGTCCAGCATCTCTCAGCCTCTCCTTGAACTGGAAGTGAACTCAGACCTCATGTCAGCTGAGGGAACTAAATATAACAGCAACCAAGGAAACTGAAGTTGGTGGTGGTTGGAAAGTTGTTATAATATTTGTTCCTGTTCTGAAATCTTTCCAGAAAATCCAAGTCTGGCTCATTTGTGAATAGGAGAAAACATTCATTGCGATTATTGCTCAGAGGGGAATTCTACCTTAGCCAACGTAAAAATGCCTTCCAAAAAATAGGCAAAATCTTCCTACACTTGGATAGTCACTTCTGATATGATCTGGAAAACTTGGTATTGTAAGTGAACTTGGATGTCACACCACCTACCCAAAACTAGATGGCAACCAGAGAACAAAGTTTCAATTGGAAAAAGCACAGTTCATGCAAGGATCTTAATTTGAATTCTCCATTTCAGTTGTAAATAAAAATTACTAAATAAAATACCATTCATACACAGAATACTGAAAATTACCTGTTAATTATTTTGTTACTTTATCCCTTGGAGTATCTATTCCTTTGAAAGTGTAGCACACAATACAGAAACAGCATCCCCATCTATGATCTGACTAAAACAAAATAGACAAAAATTAAATTATACTACCTTATGCATAATTCATCTTCATTATGGAAGTTTTAAAGTCCTCTAAATTTCATAGTATCATATCTTCTAATCTCTAGTACAACATTTCTTTGTATATAAATGTACTGTAGACAACAAAAAAATTAAAATATGTTTAAACACTTCATGGAATTTTTAAAAAATATTAAAACTTCTGAAATTTTTTTATGTTGTTGATTTTTTGTAATTTATCCTCATTTTTTCTTTTTCTAGAGACTCCTTTAGTTAGATGTTGGTCATTTAATTGGTCATTCTTTATTCTAATTTCTAAGATTTTTTTCTTCTTCCTACCTTTGAATTATAATCACTGTCACATTTCAATTTTAAGAGTTTTTTTTCTTTATTTTTATCACTGCTACTGTACAAAAGCATTCTGTTCCTATTTTAGAGGTTAAAAGAATATTATTTCCATGATGATATTAGAATGTAGGGTTCCTTCTATTTCTGGTATTGAGTCTGTTTCCTCTAGGTTTCTATTTTAGGGTTCCTATTTTAGGGTTTTTTTTCTGTTTTGGTTTTTTTTTTATTATTATTTTAATTTGATGTCTTTTTATGTCAGAGACTTTCTTACAATGATTGATGATCCCTAACTGACAAATAATACATGTAATAAAGTCCCAAAAAGCTAGTAGGAGCTATGGAGCATGGGGGTAGAGATTGGAGAAGAGAGAGAGGGAGAAAGCAATCTGAGTACTTAAGTTGAGTAGCCAGTACTCTCATAAGTCAATATAGATGATTTCTTATTTTTTCTCAGAACTATTACTCAAGGGAAGTAGCCTCAGAACTGATGGCTTATGTTCCAGAAACAAGATAAGAGAAGAAGCCTACAGACATTTGATTTCAACTATGCTCACTCTAACTCAGTCTACTTGCTTACTGTCATTTCTCTCTCCAGTTCCTTATTGGACTGCATGCTCCCGAGACCTAAACTTCTCTGGCTCAGTTTCCTTAGAATAAACTTTGAGTACCTTCTGGTTATGGAGATGTTGATGTGATACATGGATGTGGAAACATAGAGATAGATCTATGGGAAAGAGGAGGTAACTAAACATTTTTTTTGTACAAGATTTAAACCAATATTTCTATTTTCAGTTCCATGCTTCACCTCTTAACTTCCTTAAACGGTGCCTTCAAATGCTCAATGGTCCTGAAATTTGGCAATTTGGATTTTGAATTGGCTCATTTCCCATCCATCCTCAAAAAGCACTTTACTCTTGACTTCCCCCACTAATCTGAGACACCACCACACTTCCTTCCCATCTTCCAACATGCTTAAAATCTAGACCCATCAATGTCTCTCCCCACATTTTCTGCAATATTATGAATTGATACCTTTCTTAATTATTTTATTGCTATTATTCTCACGAAGCAGAGACCCATGAAAATGAGAGCCAAGGTTTGGAAATAATTGTGTTTAAGACAGCATATGATGTGTTTTTGCAACCCTATATAATTCTTCAGTTTCCCCTCTTAAAAAGATACCAATGATAGAAGATAACTTAAAAAAAAATCTGAGAAACAACAAGGTAAGTTTTATTTTTAAAAAGGTATGCCAACTTGGCAGGTCTATAGACAACACTTAGAAAACGAGGACTCTAAGATTTTGATGGTGGACCTATTATTAAACAGAAATAGTCATGAACTGAAATGCCATAGCATACCATTAACTTAGTCTTTCATGCTGCTTTCACCAAGTTTTAGGCTGAGGTCAACAGACCATACCCCATAAACTAATGACCTGTTTTTTGTAAATAAAGTTTTATTGTAATACAGCTGCTTCCATTCACTCACCTATTGTCTGTGACTGCATTGGTAGAATGAACACTGGAGCTTGCTCCAGAATTGAGTAGTTTCAACAACATTTACTATATTACTTTTTACAAAAAAATGTCTACTCATAACTGCCTTATATCACTGAATTGAAGAGGTAATGGCTATTGTATAATAAAATACAGAATCAGATGTCGAGTGGCAAATGTTTATTTTCAAGTAAGAGAGACTATTAATGTCGCATTTATAAAGTATAAATAAAAACAATGCCTCATGTGCAAATTATTTGAAACATTAATATGTAACTCCATTATAACAAAATGTATCTTTAGGTAAAGAATCAAACCATCTACAGACCTGATTTAATTCTCTCACTTAATCTTGGTAGACACAGCACTCTACAAGGTATAAAGGACACCGGAACTTGAAATTATCTGAATTGCTAATGTACTCCATCCATGGCCTTGGGCAAGTCATAGTCCCTCTACCTGTAAGTTTTCACTCCATGAATACATATTTTGACTATGATTCTGTAAGATTGTGAAGCAGGGCGGTTCACAGTTTTGTCCCTTGAACACAATGTTTTTAGGTTGTTCCTCTTGCTTTAATATTGAAAAGAATGGCATCAGGCACTAAAATGAGGAATCCTGAAACTGTGGCTATATTATGATTCGTTTATTCCTCTACTTTATTTGGGCTGCCTTTGAAAAACCATTTATGCAATTCCATGCTCCAGTTTCCTTTTTATCAAAGCAGCAATAATAGTGTTTGTATCTTTAGTATATCAAGATATACTATTCTGTTGGAAAAGTTATTTGGAAAGACTAGGATGAAAAAGGTACATAGATATAAATTCCTGTTTTTAAGCTAATTTTAGACTATTATAATATCTAAAAAAATACTTAACCTTGCCCTTTAAAATATGGCGTCTAGAATGCAAATTAAATGCTAAATTTTACATAGTCCTTACTCATGTGTGAAAAAATTAGATATTCTGCATCGTAGACAACTCTTCTGAAATAATGTCACCATGTAATATCACTGTTAGCTTTCCCAGCTGAGAAATGCTGTTTTCATGAATAGTGATAAGAAAAGAAGTTGAATGGAATTTTACATTCTCATGCCTTGTTACATAAAATTGTCACCCAGGATTATAAATCTTATCCCTTTTATACTAAATATAAGCTATCAATTTCAAATATGTAGCATGGACTGCATTTCTTCCTATTTAATTTTTAAATGTCAGGTAAACAATGTTAGGTAAAGAACTCAGAATATGATTAGCAAGTATTAGATATATTTAATCAAATCCATGACCCCTCACTGTTAATATATAATATTAAAAACCTTCCTATTTGTACACTATATAACAATTGGAAATGTTTGCATTAGTAACCCAACTTAGAGGAAACGTTTTACAGAATAGTAATTTTTAAAAATCTGGATCTTATAATATTATGGTACAAGTACTTCCCTCAAAATAGTCCTTTGTGTTCAGTACTTATAATTGTAACTGTAATATTCAAATTTTATCTTTCTATTTAAATGAAAATATAATTTCATATTAACTAAGCTATAATCTTTTGTAGGCTATAGTAAAATAATGACATGGAAATATTCTAAATATACATGTTGTCATTTAGAAAAAAAAAATATCACTCATCTGTGTATACTGTAGTGGTTAAGAAAATGTGCTGTTGCTAAGATGCTGTCATCATTTGCTCTGTCTAACTTAACTTTTAATATTTATGCCGTATCTACGAAGGTCCCTGGAAATGCACAAAGTCAGCTCTTTATCTTCTGAAATGCAGGTTAATATTTGCAAGGAGTTACTAATGAAAGATCTGGTTTAAAAAAAAAAGGCAAAAATTTTACCAAAATAGAGTTTTCTTGTAATATTTTTGTCTTTTAGACTTTGTCCTTTCCAACGGATTCATCAAAGCTGATTAATGGTGTGTTTTGTTTTATAGCACAGATTTATGTCTGTATCTCTGGTCTTGCTTCCATGATATTGGTATAGTTTACCCATACCCTATCATGTTAACTTCTGCAATTCATTTATGAGAACCTCCCAGGTTGTCTGTAGTATTTATAAGTTCCTGTCAAACTTAATCTGGTTAACTTTTATAATACTTTTATCTTCCTCTTTTATTTTTTTTTATGTTTAGCTGTATGTTTTTTGTTTCAATCTAAATTTGTAATTTGAGTTTTTACTTAGTAACTTTCTCCTGGTCATTCTGAACATTGCATTCACCCTAACATTCTCATCTTCATTAATGCACAATCTCTGGGATGACTGAGATTCACTTCCTACCTCCTAATAAAATTGTGACTGGCCAAGATAACTCTGTAGTTCACACAGCCAGCACTTTGTGACTCCTGAGGTATTGCCCATCATACACGATGCTGTAAATGTATGGTAACATGTTCTATAACCCACTGTCAATAGCAAGACTCTAAACATGCTACTGATTTCAGGAGAACACTAGATTCCTGTGAAGTTGCAAGAGACGGTTAATATCCTTGTTGTTCCAGACAGCTTCTGAGGCCTAGGATGAAATCTTTAAAAATCAGAAATTTCTTCACCTGACTAGTGCAAATGGTCTGAAAGGGAGTAGCTCCCACATGGGCTAGAAAAGAAGTCAATGCAATTGAAGCAGAGAAGAATGAAGAAAGTTGCAAGGGTCAAGTTAGATGTGTGATGGGAGAGATGCCAGTTTACTGATTAGGGCCCAACTGCTTGGCTCCAGTGTTGCCAACCCACTGGAATTCCTGTTCTTCATACCAACCCTTCAGTGTAGGCTGGACCAACAGACTTGTTTCTCGTGAAGACAGCACAGCAAAAATCCTGGGATATCCCTTCAAAGATTAGGTTACAAGAGACTCTGGTTCCAAATTTGTTTGCCTTCTCTTGCTTTCTTGCTTGTTCTGATGGAAGCCAGCTGTCATGTTGTGAATTAATCCAAGGAAAAGCACATGGCAAGAATGGAGGGAAGGAACGACTTGATCCAAAACTCACTAAGAACTGAGACCTGCCAACCGTCATGAGTGTGACTGGGAGGGGAGCTTCCACAATGGGTCCTCCCTCTGTGATAAAAACTCAGTCAACACCCTGGGTACAGCCTCTGAGATTTGCTGAGCCAGAGACACAAATGGCACCCAGACTCCTGATCTAAAAAACTGTAATACACAAATATTTGTTTTATTAAGCTATAAAGTTTTAGGGTATGTCATTATATAGTTACAGATCTGCTTGCCTCACTTCCATTGTACAAGGTAAGGTGCTGAATTTTCATCACTTTGGGAAAGATGGAAAGCCTATGGAAGCCTTGGGGCAGAGGGGTGACTACTTACTTTTTAAAAGGATTACACTTGCTGCCGCACTAGGTGTGGTTTTAGGGGAATAAGGCCAGAAACAAAAGGAAGAGTGTCTTCATTCATTTAGGCTGCTTTCACCAAAGTATCATAGACAGGGCGGCTTATAAACATTAGAGAATTATCCCTCACACTCAGAGAGAATTACCCCTCACACTCAGAGAGGCTGGAAGTGTAAGATCAGGATACTAGCATGGATGTGTTCTGGTAAAGGCCATCTTTCACATTGCAGACTACTGACTTTTCATTGTACCTTGACAGTTTTCGATGTCTAGCGAACTCTGTAGGGTGTCATTTATAAGCACTAACACCCTCAGCACCTATGCACTTCCCAAAGACCCCACTTCCTAATTCTACCACATTGCACATAGATCTCAACATATGCAATTTGTGAGAACATATACATCCATAGGAAAAAGTTAAGAGAATTTTACTCTAAGTCTAATGAGGTGATGGAGGTCTGAACGAGATGGAAGCAGTGGAAGTGATAAAAGTGGTCAGAATCTTATACATTTGAAGAAAATATTCAGAGCTTTTTCTGATTGAATAGAAATAAGTAGGTTGGAGAATGAATGAAATACAAATGATTGTTTAATATTAGAAGTGTTTTGTATATCTTTAAGTTTCGGTGATGTTCTTGTGATGAGAAATATGCCATAGGAGCTTGACTCATGTTTAAACTAATTAAATTAGACTAATTCAACTAGTCTATGTAAAATACATTTCACTATACCTTGTTTTACTTAATGTTATAGTTTCCAAGAACCTATCAGTGATGGTAAGGATTTATTGCATTCAAACACAATCTGGATGTTATTTAAAGTTTTGAGATTAGATAACATCATATATAGCTGATGAGTCATATATAGTTGATGCTATATATGATGAGATATATGGATTAAGCTCAAAATCACCCCAAAACTTAGAGATCAGGTGAGGGATATCCACAAAAGAAGTATGAGAACAAGAAGATGGTAATGAAATAGGAAGACCAGAGAGGGGAAGTGTGCTGTCCTTGAAATCAAGAGAAAAATTACTTCCACAGATGGTGTCTAAACTTACCTGCCAAAGACAACTTACAGATCAAATACAATATGGACTGGGAACAGAGCATTAGTCTCAGCAACACAGAAGTCTAGTAATCTTCTAAGCAATCTGGTATTAAGTTAGGGCAAGTTAAAAAAAGATAGCAGCTGGAATTTTTTTAAAGTATCTACAAACCTTTGATGGAATAGTGATGTAAAAAGAAGGAATGAAAGGGTTGCCTGTAGAAAGAGAGAGGTTTTTAAAAAGTGGGAAAAATAATAGAAATATTTCATGCTGATAATTCATTCAAAGAATACAGTTGCCAGAAAATGAAAGTTGAAAATAGAAAAGTCATTCCATGAAAAAAAAAATAGGAAACTTAATTTCAAGGAAGAAACTAATCTGTCATAATTGTTTTTTAAGCAGAGAACAGATTTCTAAAATTCTATCCTGAATACTGAATTGAAAAAGTGTTAACAGGAGTAAAATCTAATAAGGAAGCAGCAAATCTCTTTATCACAAGAATCTTTCTTTTCAATGTTTAAAAATCTATTATTGAAATGCTTGTGATTTTTTACTATCAAGGAAAAAATAAAATTGTAGTTCATTATTCAATCTGTGAAACTGATGCTATCTTTTATTTTCTATCATTTTCACAAAAATTAGCATTTTTTTCCCTTCTCTCTTGCTGCTCTCAGACTTTCCTATAAGTAAGAACCACTTGGAAAGCTAGTTAAAAGGTGCAGATTCTCTACTCATACTGTCTGGAAAATGATTTAATAGGTTTGGCATAGTGCCAAATGATCTGCATTTTTTAATATATGTGTCCAGGTGATCTTGATGAGATCATCTAGCCCAGTTTCTCAGTATATTATTTTAGTTCTTTGAGCCTATGATGAGATGTTGGGTAGGCTTGCTATAATGCTGGGGACAGGTGAGGAGGTGGTCTAGGGCAAACTGAAGAAGACTCACAGTTTCTCTACCCTCAAGCTGCTACTGGATTCAGCAGTAATAAGCATATTTTATGTTTTAACCATTTGTGCCTTTGTTACATTCCATGCTTCTTGTGAACACCAAAAAAGAGTAATTAGTTTTAACAGAGATTAGAGAATTATTTCTAGGTCTTCCCTTTGGGGTTCATACCTAAATAACTAGACATTGTGTTTCTCAATAGGAGTTTAAAATAAGTTAAAGTGCTACACATATTTGTTCTTGAGTAGTCATGTTAAGTAGCCAGTTCTCAAATATTCAAATGATTTATCCAATTTATAAATTACCATATTCCATACAAGTGACTCCCCCATCTACACTTTTCACTTTAGGTTTTTGTGCATTTCAACAGTCTTTCCAGAGAGCAAAGAGGGGAAGAAGGTAAGTATGAAAACAAAGTATCCATGATCAAAGTCCTTCATGCTTCCTGTGCATTCAGGGTATTAAATATGTAGACCAGAGAATAGTTGGTCTTGAAGAAGTCATCTAACAGAGGCCATTAGTTTTATAAGTTGATAGCAGGGCTTTCACAATAAATACAAATACCAGTTAAGTCTTGAGAAAAATGGACAATTAAGTGTAAATTTATTGATCATCATTAGAAATGAAGGGACAGAAAGACAAGGAACTTATTGACAAGTATTTGGAGCACGAAACTATACCAGGTAGAGTGTTCAAAGAGTTTGGAATCTAGATTAAAGAGACAAATTTACATAATTTTCTGAGTGCTATGATAAAGCAATACATGTGGTGCATGGAAAAATCTGGGAAGGAATTCTAGCTTAGACTAGATTAGAAGTGAGGATTAGAAGTACTTCCTGCAGAAGGTGTTCCTGGGTTCTTTGTAATGAGAGTTATTCATGAAAGCAAGAGTTGAGATGACATTTTAGACAGAGATATAATGTGCACTGGCATTGAACTATGTGTTGTGTATTAAGAACTGAAAAGACCCTAGGAAGCTGAAGACGATGATGAGGAAAGTCAGGGCCAGATCAAAGGTGGGTCTTTTATGCCAAATCCAAGAGTTGAAGTTTATTCTGAAGGTTCCAAGAGTCAATAAGGTGGAGGCCCATGGATCAGATTCATTTGCATATGTTTTATTTATATTTTCTTACATCATTATTCATTTTTGTACAGTAATTGACTTCTCCCCTCAGGTGTAGTCCCTGTAGTTCTCCCATCATATGACCTGCGAGCTAACACCACATCCTGTTGTGTTTTCTTTCCGTTTTTTTTTTTTTTTTAAGATTTATTTATTTATGCATACAAGCATTGGGGTACAGGCCAGAGGTGTGGGGGTGTGTGTGAGAGGATTCACCACAGAGAGCAGGGAGCAGAACAGGCAGATCAACAAAAGTACACTGCTGAGGGGAGCAGCGGGCAAGGCAGGAGAGGTCTGCCGGCCATGTGGGTCCCCTCCCTGGCCGGCAGCAGGGATCGAACTCGTGGTGCAGTGACTGCGTTTTGCTTCATAGTGCATTGCTTAACCCACTGGGCCACCAGGGAGGCCCTCTTCCCCTGTTTTGATCCTCTCTTCCCCTCCCCTATGACCTATGGTCAGCTTGCTTGTTTTGTTGGATTTAAATAGCACAGTGTTACCAAAAGAAACTGTTAGCATTAATAATCAGAAAAATCCATATAAAACACATAATCTCAGTGTGCAAATAAGAACACTGAGCTATGTGATGTACTTGAGGTTGCAGAGCTACTCAAGAGGCAAAGCCAGCACTTTAATCCAGATGTACTGGTTGCGGAGATTTTGATCTCTATGATCAAGTTAATCTAGGTTGTGAACTAAATAGCGTAGTATGTCAAAGAGAAGATAATCAGAAAAATTTCCACTTGCCCTTTTGTTCTGTGGGTTAGGATTAAAGAAAGGTAAATTAGACAGAATGAGGAGGATATTGTATTCTAAGGTTTTAAACATTTTTGAATGATCCCTCTGAGTTTGTGTTGTATGAAGTTGTTACCCAACTTCCATGGCATAGTGGACTTCATATAGATAATAGTTTCCTAAGATCCTTCAAGTCAAATAGTCATCACTTCTGTGTTAGTTAGTCTGAGATAATGGTTTTGACAATTCAGTGAATGAATCCTGATATATATGCCTTGGGAATGCATTCCTATAATATTGGTGTGAATGGCAAAGTAATCAGAGTGGCAATGAAATTTTAGCTCCTATAAAAGGGTATTTTCTTTATTTTTCACCTGTTTTATTTTCTGAGACAGAACATACAATGCCCCTTGTTTCCTTTTAATTTCAAAAAGTTGACTACATTTTTGAAAATAAGAAAATTCTCAAAAATTATTAGTTTGTATGTGTACTTTAAAACCTTTAATGCATGTTGCTCTTTAATTTTTTAACCAACTCATAATTTCAAACACTGTTTTACTTTTGGTCAAATCTGTGTTAGAGGAAGATAGTATTACTTTGATTTAATTTTCAATCAATCTGTTTCTAAATTATTTTGGTGTAATCATGACATTGAGATGTATTGATATATATGTTTCTAAGTGATTTAGCCTATTTTTCCCAATGTTAAATATTTAATTATGTTCCCACCTAATTCAAGCACTACTTCATTATATTCTGAGCTATTACATATGTCATTTTCTATTTCTATATTCTTTCCATTTAAACTATCTGCTTGTTAATTCTCTTTCCCACATTATATCATATTAATAATGTTATAAAATACTTTTGAAATTTTACTTCAAACATGCAAGGCAAAATTTTGGACAGATCCTTAGTTCTTTATTTTTATAAAAAACATAATTGGGATATTGAGTGGAATTGTGCTAAATTTATAGATTCACTTGGAATGGATAGACATCTTTGCAATACTGAATATTCACATCTGTTATCTCTCCATTTATGTGAACTTGTTATATAAAAAGATACTAATTTTCTATAGAACTCTCATATAAGTTCCACTTATTTTTTATGTTTATTCTGAGTATTTTTGTTTGTTTTTATTAGGAGTGGGATCTTTTAATTCTCAAAGTATTTTCTAACTATAGGTAAGGATGTTTGATTTAGATGTATCCATTTTCTATCTACCTTTTGTACTTAACATTAATTTTTAAAAGATGTGACTGATTATCTTTGATTTTCCAACAAATTATCATATCCTCAGTAAATAATGTTGGTATGAATGATATTTCATTTCTATTAAAAACTGCCACGCTGTCTCCACATTGCTAAGCATTCAAAAAGTTTATAATGAAATGTAGACCAGCAGACATGCATGGAGTGAGACCTTTAAGAATTATCTGAAAGAGCTTCTGTCAGAGCTGTGGCAAATGGCTCTTTAGAGAAATTAAAGATATTCTGCAGTTCTCTCATTTGAATGGATTTTTTTTATTATGCCTCAACCTTTCTGCTCATGGTATTGAATTTTTATTTTTTCTCTAGCCTTTGGGGGTTAATTAGTCCCTTGAGTACACAAGAGTATACACAGAAAGCTGGATACAAATAATAAAGAAAACAGAATCCAATGCCCAGTGATACCTTACATATAGTTTACCATACATAGTGTGTGGAATATAGTCACTTGTGAATAAACATGAAATAAAAGCCACTTCTAAAGGCCTAAAAAAGAAAATGAAAACTTCATTAATTGATTTTATTACATCAAATTAAATTTCTTCCAAAACATTCATCTTTGCTTCTGTGTGCAAGGGAGAAATGTTGTTATATGAAATAACCTCTCTGATGAGAAGAGAAAATAAAACTTCCTATCAATTGAAAGTGACAACATATAATCATCACCTTTTCTTCATCTTCAATAACAAATAGCATAAGTGTGAACAACAATTGTTGGGTCTACAACTGGAAAGTTGTAAATAATGACAGATAGCAATACCTCTTCCAATGCTGAAATATTTTTGCGTTCATTTCTACTTAAATTTTAGTACAAAAATATGGGTGGTCTGTTGGTGGTCCCTTTAAGCCTGTTTCTCATAGTGAAGAGAGTTAACATGCATACTGGGTTGATAGTATTTTGATTCTGACCTATAACATATTTACCTCATATACTTTTGTGAGGAAATATGAAGTACTACTGTTCCCATTATCATAGGAAATGTAGATAAATGACCAGATCTTCAGTTTAAAAATATATAGTCATGTGTGCCAAGAGATAGTTAAGAAGAATAAAGTTAAATCTGATTCTTAGCATATTTTATTGCAGACCACTCATTTAGACAATTAATGTTAGACTTCAAGATCATGAATTTATTTTGAGATGTCAATTTTAAGACAGGAAAAATGTTCAAGGCACCGATAATGTCCCCTTTAAAGTTCTTCTGTTTCTGCATAAATGGTTATAATAACACATGCTGTAGAAATTTTCTATATTTATTTTAGAATTACTGCTATGTGCATATGTATTATTCTTGGTAGGATGGGCATCTTCATATCTAGGGCATCCCACTATGATGACTGATTATGTTCCAGCTGGTCTTTCTCTACTTAGGAATGAAATTTTTTACTGGAGTAAATTTAATCAGACAATCTTGTTAAATATGGCACTGATCCCAATCAGTTGAAACTTTTGAGAAGAGAAAGTACAAGAACAAAGGCATAAACGACAGTCTTTAATATCATGAACTTCTCCAATGTGAATTCTGAAGTTGGACAATCTTTGATTCAGACACTGAATTTTCTCTTGCAAGCTCTATATGACTTTCAAGGTGATGAAAGTCAGATTCTTGGTTGGTGGTGGGTTGGTAAATAATATTAATATCTACATTATTAGATGTTCTTACTAAAGAGTGAGATGAGATACTGAATGAATGCATGTGGTCAAGTGTCAGCAGGAGCACACAGAAAGTGAATAATAATGTTCTCTTTCATTGTTAATCTTTGTTTTCAACCAATGCACAACAAATGATTTGCAAACTGCTTGCATTATTATCTTTCGAGGTATTTATTAAAATACAAATTCTGCCTTTACACACCAACTGTTTCAAAATCTATAAGGTTGACACTCACAAAACTGTATTTTTCACAAGAACCCCAGGTGACTCTTACGCCCAGTAAGGTTTGAAAAACATTATTATATGCTTGAATTTCCCTTTTTAATGATGCTTTCTCGTGTTCTAGCAATAGCATAAAGCCACTCTCTAATAAGTCCATCATTTTCTCGTCCATATACTATTTGCCTATAAGAAAATACAAACACCTTACCAGGGTTTATATTTAAAAGGCCTCTCCCTCTCCCTGGAGAACAGTCTATAAAATACACGACAGAATATATTATACATTTAAATTGACATCCGTGTAAAAATGACATTGTTAAGAACTTAACATTTATTAAGTTTACCAAATCTTTGCCTTCTTGAGTGAGTGTCTATAATCTAACAAAATGTCAGCATGCTTATTTCCAAAAAGTTTGTTTTGCCACACTACTAAAAATCTCTATTCATTTAATTATACTTTTTATTAATAATATAGGAATGGTCAAACTACTAAAAGCCTTTCAAGCTCCTTATAAGATGGAACAGTTTTAGAAATGTCAAAATAATGAAAATGTAGGGTTGAATTGTCTCATTTTTTTTCTTGGAAATTAATATTTGTAACTTGAACAATGGTCACTTTGCTGTGTTTGAGTCAAGAAAATTAAGATAAAGAATTAAGGTAGCTTATTGTGGCAAATTTAAAGATTGAGTATGGAATTATTACTGACTTTGTTATTTTATGTCTGTTTGTCTTGGCTACCAAACTCCTTAGCTCAATTTTACAATAAGTGGCAAGTCAAATGGAACTAACAATTCTGACATTGTTCTTTTTCCACATGCAGTTTAATAATCACTGTTCTCTCTTTTTTCCCAGTAATTTTGAAGAGGGTGACTCATCAGGTGACTATTTATCTCTACTAGTCCTGGATAGAAAACAGGTAAGGGAAATCTCATGGAAAGTGGGTTCCTCAAATCATCAATATCACTAAGAAGGAAATTTTAAAAATTTATGTATTGTCTAAAGATTTCATTCTGTGTATTTTTCTATAAGGTGGGGTGAAGAGCACGGAAAATGTTCTAATCTAATTTGAAGTAATCTGTAATGAAAGTTCATTTTTATGTAATTACTGATTTATTATTATATGAGCATTGAAGATTTTATAGTGGGATTCAGATCTACAGCAGACATGAGCTAAGTGCAAATTACTCTGAAACCATTGTCAATTTTGGTGCTCTTAAAATTCTTCAGCTTTCATGACAATCATTTATTCCAATTTATAAAGTATTTGAATTTTTCTAATACAAAAAAAAGACTGGACAGAGTTTACCAAAATTTTACCAAAATGAGTATTAATTTTGATGGTGAAAATGAGGATATCCCCACCTGGTCCTCAAATTTTATTTCCTGTAAAGGGAGGGCTTGTACTGTATCACCTCCAGGCTTACCTCTGAGAACAAGACATAGTAATAATGAAAATTGTGCTTACCTACTATGCATATACCAATATTGATAATCATCAAAATACAGAATATGTCCATGGTGGTCCTAGGTATAGAATACATGATAGGATAGTTTACTCAGGTATTTGTATTTTATTTCCACTGCTATGGAAGTCTTTAAAAAGAAGTATTTTTCTGCTGACATATCTATTCAACTCCTTTCCTTTTTCCAAAAATACCCAGAATTTATGTTTCCTTTGTTAACTGAAAATAAACTCTCTTCTCAACTTTTGTTGTCAAAATCCTCCATGATTACCAGGAATTCATAACTCAGTTCTTGATAAGATCCCAAGAGCATGGAAAGATATAGGAGAAAATGGTTGCATACATGTGAATTCCAGGGAGACTGATCTTAAAGGATCTTTTACAAAGATTCCTTTGGCTGGCACTACATACTTGCAAGAAGAAATGGGTTTGGGTGTTGACTATTCAGAGGGAGGAGTGCTTGAATAAAGACCTAAGGCCTCCCACCATTTTTCAGTCATCCTGTAAAACTAATTCCTGTGCAGTGCTTAAGAAGCAGATGGACATTGCCAAAATTGCTGAAGCTAGTTAGAACTTACCAGCCAAGCAAGAAGTTCGAAACCAGATTCCAAATTTATGTGCACGCATGTGCATGTGTATATATTACATGTACATACATATATAAGTTCCAATAGAGTGCAATAGTGTTATAGTTTGTTAGAATGGATTATTGTAGATAACGATTCCCTGGAGGAGTTGTTGTTTTTAAACACTCAGGAAATTTAAAGCTCTCAAATTTATTTTTACAAACTTATTGGATGAAACATAAAATTAATTAATACATCATTTAACATTTCTCAATGTGTATCACTATATATTCAAGTGATTTACCTCTACAAATCTTAGTTTTATTTCAAGGGGTAACCAATGAACGTATCACCATTCATATGCACTGGTAGGAAAAACATTCTGTTTGTCAAATTTTGACCTTAACTGGGTGCACTTGGTTAAATTGCTCAATTTCTTCGGTTTTTAGTGTCATCTGGAAATTAAAAAGATGCTGATGAGAGACTCCAAAGCTACAACCAAGTCAAATTTTCTTTTCTTAATGACAATTTTGCCAGGTACTTTATTTTCCTGGGTTGTAGCCAAATTCTTAAGAATTGCCATCTTCAAGGCCATTCATGTAAAAGGCATTTTGCCAGTTAAAGGATTCACTATAATGATTCTCTCATCAGCTAACATTTCAGAATTCCCTTTTAATACTCTTTTCAGAGTCAACTTAAATTACCTAACAGAGTGAGTTTCAATGTTTGCTACGTTAAACTCACACCAATATTTGAACAAAGGCATATTGCCTTCCTTAGTTTATTTACAAGACACCTTTCAAATGATTTCTTGTTTGAAAGGAAATTCACCCTCAAAGACTCATACTAAAGTTATTAAATAAGAATACGTTGCCAGCAATGATGTAGCCACAAAGGTTGAGATCTGAAAACGTTTTTGGCTAGGGCAGTACCTTTGAAATAAGCATCATCCTTTAGCCCGTATATTATATTCAACTCACTAAAAATAGGGAATGTATGCTTGCTTACTTAAAATTTTTTTCAGTAATGCCCTTTATTAGATGCGTCTGTTACACATACATCCCTGCAGCAACAGACCTAGAATATCAAAGTATTAGCATTCTTTTGAATTTAAAGATCTAGAATGTGTGTTGGAAATCACTTTAATAACTACACAGTCACAGACTGTGTACACATTTTTTGCATTTTCTTCTTTAACAACAGGAAATATTTTAATGAGGCTAAAACAAAAGTATACTCACTTGTACACTGAATATTCAAATTTGTCTACAGGATTTGGGGGCAAGAAAGAAAGTAAAGAAAGATAGTAATTTTATTTTATTATTTATTTAGTAATACTTCTGTTTCAGTTTTATTGAGTTCCCCAAAGTTATGGAGCAGTCAATGTTAAATCTAGAGCATAAAGAATCTTCTTTTCATACAATGTAAATAATTAAATAGATTATTTCAGTAAAACATTCTGGATATACTTTTATATTTTGTACTTAATGAAGTGAGAGAATGTTTATCAAGTAAATTTTCACTCTTTTCCCACAGAAACAACAGTATACATAACTAACACAAAAATAGAAGATACTGTGGGGAGGAACAGTCTGTCTCATGAAATGTCCTTGACATGTTTTAATCTAAACGCCATAGAAATCACATATTTGGTTTCTAACTCATATAAAATAAGCTAACCAGTCTAACTGTAAGAATATGTTATATGGGGCCTCCCTGTTGGCACAGAGGTTAAGTCTCAGCACTGTGAAGCTACGGAGAGTCTGTCCAGCACAACTTCGATCCCCTGACAGGGAGCTGACCCACACATGGCGCAGCAGACCTCTCCTGTCTCTCCCGCTGCTCCCCTCAGCAGTGTGTTTCAGTCAGTCTGCCTGTTCTTCTCTCCACTCTGACTCTGGTGAATGCTCTCACCTCCCTCCCTGACCCCCCACCCCCCGCCCCACACCTCTGGCCTACATTCCATCTCTTGTATGTATAAATAAGTCTTTTTTAAGAAGAAAACATTATATGGATAAATGTCATAAATATCTTTCCTCACTGCCTTTCTATATTTATAAAAAGTACTTATATAGATTTGCCCTACAGTATCCAGACTTCCAATCTCTGTTTAATATGCTCAACTCTTTCCTTTATAAACCCCAAAATTATGGTCATATACATGACTATGGTTGGAAAGCAGATAATTTTGTAGTAGTTCATATACCACTGCCTACAGAATTAGCAGCCATTTCCTAATAATATTAATATTTAATTAATTTAAAATAAATAATAATAAATAACAGATTTATACATACACACACATATAAAAGGATTCATTTTATTTATGCATAAAAGGACTGAGGTGTAGGCCAGAGGTACTGGGAGCGGGGTATGTGATAGGATTCACAGAGACAGAATGGGGAGCAGAACAGGCAGATAGACTGAAAAGCATTGCTGAGGGGAGCAGCGGCAAGACAGGAGCAGTCTGCTCTGGTATGTGGGTCCTCTCTGGCCAGAATCAAATTCATGCTGCAGTGGCTGGCAAATGCTTGATAGCGCTGAGACTTTAACCCCTGTGCCACCAGGGAGGCCCTCCTAATATTATATTTTCTATTCAACTTATCAAACAAGAAAAGAAATCTCTGTTTATGTTCTGTTATTTTTTCATTAAATTATGCACATCTTTGAATTAAAGACTTTTAAAAACATGATCCAACAAATAGAGTAAGATTATGAATATCAAATATGCAATAGATATCATACTTATATATCATGCAATATATCATGCTCTCACATTCTTAAAAGTATGAAAGAATAGAAATGAATAGAAGAAAATTTTAAATAGCTAGGAAGTCCTATACTCATAATCAGACAAGAGGGTCTCAACGCTTTTCAGGGCCTCACCTTTACATACCCAGAAACCTAAAAACAAGTTTTTTATGATTTCTAAATTTTTGGTCAGATATGAAAAAAAAATTGAAAACATGAAAAGTGGATATCACTGGAGTCATATTCAAATAGGGCCTGAGAAATTCACTACATAAAAAAAGTGCCTTACTGCCTACAAAATCAGTACACAAAAATCAGTTGTGCTCCTATACAGAAACAACAATTTAGAAGAGAAGGAAAGGAATCAAGAAAAAAAATCCCATTTTCCATCATATCCAAAATAATGCAATCCCTAGAAATAAACTTAACAAAGGAAGTAAAAGATCTACACAACCAAAACTCTAAGGCATTTCTACAGTAGAAGAAGACACAAAGAAATGGAAAAATATCTTCTGCTCATGGATTGCCAGAATTCACTTTGCTAAAATGCCATCTTACCTAAAGCAATATACAGATTCAGTGCAATCCCTGGAAAAGTTTCAGTGACATTCTTCAAAGTAATAAAACAAACTTCATAGAAATTGACATGGACTCACACAAGTCCCCAATTAAACAAATTCAGACAAAAAAGAATTGAGAAATGACATTCCCAAACTATACTACAAAATTATAGTAATCATAACAGTATGGTTTAGGAATAAAATGGACACACAGACTAATGGAATTAAGAGCCCAGAAATAAACTGACACTGATGCAGTCAAAAGTCACAACAGTACTTGTTACATATATGTGCTTTCTGCTATGTGAAAATTATTGGAATTTCCCAGGACAGCTGAGTCCCCTATCCATAGGGGTTAAATGCCACCTCCCAGGTTGGATAAGGAGCCAAACTCCAACCCCTAACATCTGATCACCTCTGCCCAGGAGGGACTATGCCAGCTGAGTGTCTTGGTTTTAACTACACTGTTGAGGGTGGGGGAGATGCTGGAATGGGGGCAAGCCTGAACAGGTGATTTGGGGAGCTTTTAATAGAGAGCATACACATGCTTTCAATCTCTCTCTTTTTTTTTTTTTTATAGCAGCTGCAGGGTGCTATGGAAGGCATTTGCACCATTAGGCAGCAGCAGGCTTTTGGGCACCCCTTTCCAACTTGGGGGGAGACCTTACCCAGAGCAGCACAGGCTTCCACCACACCCTGCCAGCTCCTGTAGCTGCGACTCCATCAATTGGTAACTGGACTTTCTCCTTTTCTCTCTACCCTGTTGATTAGATGTTTTTCCCCTTTGCTTTTATTTGCACTTGTGGTGGTTCAATGGAAGGCTGAACCCAAAACTGGTGAGAGAGGTTCTGACCTGATGACAATTTTACTACCCTTCAGCTGATAACAAATGTAGGCCATCCATAAACTAGAGGAGAGCTCTCACTACAACCTGAACATGTGTTGGTTCCTTGATCTCAGACTTCCAGTGTCAGCACTGTGAGAAATACATTTCTGTGTGTATAAGTCATATAGACTGTGGATATTTTATAGCAGCCTGAGTGGACTAAGACACAGAATAAAAAAAAGTGAAATACCCAAGAATACCCATGCATGCATGTGTATAAGAGCTACCAAACCATCTACACTGGGGTTTAATTCACAGGGGATATTAGCATATTAAGGCTCTGAAATATGTCAGAGATTTTTTTGTTTTCTTTCCTTTTAAATTGGTTTCTGTTCAACTTAACATTTTTCAAACTTTGAGACTTACCCTTGCCAATTTTTTTTTTTCTTCTCCAGATAACATCTGTTAGTTTTCAAGATAATACCCTTCCTTCATGACAAGCTTTGGGGAACTTTGTTCTGTTTACTGTCACATTACACTTAAAGGCATTTAGGTTAATGATAGCATGCACTAGGAGGTCCCAATAGACCAATACCATATGGCCAAGGTGTGAAGTAGGCTAAACCATCTAGGTTTGTATAATTATACTCTGTGATACTCACACAATGATGAAATTGCCTAAGGACATATTTCTTAGACTGAATCTCCATCATTAAGGGAGGCATGACTGTATTGTGTAACCACAGTTGTCCAGACTACACAGAGGAAAGTATTTGAAATCAGAGGAGCAATTATCCAGTAGCATGTTATTCAAAATCTTGAGGAAAACTGGATTCAAATGAGCTATAGTTTGTGGCTTTACTCCTCCTTTTGCTGACCCTGTGACTTCAGATGAATGCTTTCACTGTTTTGAATATTATTTCTTCAACTATAAATTGAAATATTATTGCTGTGTTTGTGGTATCATTCTAAGGATACAGAGAGAGAACTTATATAGTACAAAGTACCCCGTGCACAGCTTAACACCAAGCAGAACTCAACACTTTTCTTTGCAAATGAACTCTTAAGATTTAACAATAAATCCTAATTTTAAAAAGAATTTTCCATTCAACTTTTTATAAATACCAAGAAAATGGTCTAGTTTACTCATCTTCAGTTATTGGGCTACCAGCTACTTGCATAACTACAAAATAATTTTATATGAAACCAATTGCAAAGCATATCAATTTTGAGAAAAAATGTCCTTAAAAATTTCTCCAATTTTTATTTCATTTGAAAACATTCATTTGCATAATTCATGCATGATTCCCATTGATACCACTTAGTTCTAAACTAAGTTAGATTATATATATAACAAAAGCAGAATCATTGAAGAGCAACAAGTCCATTATGCTCATGTGACTCCACAACTTAAAAAAATGGGAAAAGGGGAGGACTCAGAAGAAAAGGAAACAAATTGTTGAAAGGCAAGATCTTAGGTGAAAGCATAAATGAAAAATGCAGATTTTAGACCCTCTTGTGATAGTCTGAGATAGAATTTATGGAAAAAAGGAATAGATTCCAACTTGTCTTGAATTACCTCTAGTTAACTATTTTTTTTCAATATGCATTTGGTGAATGCTTAGTTTGGGTCAAAACTAGCTCCAGGCTGACTTCTAAATTAAGTAATGAACAAAAGCACCAGGATCCACCCTACTTTCTTCTGTAGTGGGGAAAGGAGGGGGGAGAAGGGATCAGGAAGGAAACAACACTAGAGGGAATATATGTTACAAGTAGGATAATTTTAAGCAAGTTAAATTCTGTGATGAGAATTGTATTGTTTACACTGGGAAAACAGGCTACACTATCAGCAGCCCCATAGAGGAACCCACATGGCAAGAAACTGAGCTAACAGGACATCAGCCACAAGGAACTAAGACTAACAACCACCATATGAGTGAGATCAGAAGTGAATATACCAGCTCGGGTGACTGCAGCTCTAGTCCACAATTGACTACAATCTAAAGAGAAGGTTGAAATCAGAAAACCAAGTACGTTGTTCCTGGATTCTTGATTTTCAGAAATAGTAATGTTAGGGGGAAAGGTAGTCCTGAATGGATAACACAGATGGGTGTGTGGACTCCAACCCCCACTCCAGACCACCAGTGTTCCAGAACCACAAATCCGAGAAGATGATTATCGAAGAGTGGATCACTGGGACCTGAGGGTGGAGTTAAGCAGCCAGGCTGGCTATAAAACCAGAGAGGTGTGCCTTGAGCTCTCTTTCTGGGGAGCCATCTCTCTTCCTGGGGAGCCATCTCTCTTCCTTGGGAGCCATCTTCCTTCCTTTGGAGCCATCTCACTTGACTCGGAGCCAGCTCTCAATGTGCCATTACTTAGAAGATCTGGTAGGATATTTATGGATTTGTATCCCTTGCCTTCCCTTGGTATTATTACTATTTTATTCCCCTTCTTTCGTAAAATAAAACCCATTAATAACTTTTGTCATGTGTACCTTAAGTTGGGACTTGTTATAAAAGTCTTCTGAGCACGTGGGTGGAGGACGAAGTGAGGGAAACCCATTTTATATTAGGGTTGCCCTGTAACAGTAAGATAATAAATGTAGATTGATTCAATCTCTAAATTTGGCGTCACTCAGTGATAAATAGTTATTGTAGGTTTTTCATTGCTGATGGTTTGAGAAACAATGATCTAGACAATTCTTGACTAATGGTGAGATATTGAAGACTTAAGTGAAATTGACAAGCTTTTATTGAGTATGGCTTTGTGTGTTGGACTGTAAGAAGAGTAGTTATGACACTGATAACAATCTTGATGAACTATTGATGTCTCTTCTTGCTGGAAGATTGTATTATCCAGAATGCAAGCCCTGATATTTCCTATTTCATCGCAAATGAGTCAAATAGCAAAAGCTATTTATAATGAATGTCATGACCTTTTCTTCTATTTTAACTGATAACACTTATTATTTTAAGAATTCTGAGTTTATTTCAGTAGGAGTGGATGTGAGAATGTGTATATCTGCAGGAAATAATATCGTTTTAAGTCTAAATGCAAAAATTATTTTTAGGCCTCATCCATCACATAGATGAAGCAGTGGGGTGCTTGCTGCCTAATGAATGTCTTTCTGATAAACACCTTCCTTTATTGACTTAACTGATGTCACCAGTGCCAGACACAATCTTCTCAACAAAGGTAAGAATGTCATTCATGAGTAATTTATTTTGGGTTTGACTATGTTACTCCTGGATACATTTGATAAACCAATGGGGATTGATTGCTATTTGACAACACTGATTGCTATTTGACATGATAAAAACAAAGAATAATTCTAAGTTAGAATATGAAAGTAAGATGTGAGCAAAAACCTGAGTTTTATTTAGAGTGTGTCATACAGATACAAAGAAGATTTGTGGCTTTCTTTGATGTGCTCACATGAAATGCCTGTAGTCAAAGGGCTATTTTTAAACTTGAGAAGAATTTCAGGACAAAAGGAACATTTTAAATATAAAAGGGAATTCAGGAAGATCACAAAGAAGTGAAATCACTATTACAAAGTTCAAAGAAACATTGTTCTTCAGATACCAAGACGCTGAGTTAAGTATCATTGGCAATCCTCATCCAGGGCAGACTTGCTAGGTTTTGTAGGAATGATGGACAGGAGGCCATTCTTTTGCCCCCTTTTTTAGCAACTGCTCTCTTACTTGAAGCTACTATTCTCTTTTACTTTCTTGAGGCTAATTCCTTTGTTGTGCATTCTTGACATGCAACATTTTCTCTCTCCTTCAACTACTACACTAGACTCTTTAAACTTAGGAAGGACATCATAACTATAAGAAAAGCGGGGTGCTGTTTTCAGGTAGCCCATCAACTGACCACCAGAAACCAGGGAGAGGAGTCTGATATGTAGTCTCTACCATAGCTGGACAAGGGAGACCAGGAACATCCCCCAGGAGGATAGGAAGCTAAAAGATTGTTTCAAACATGGCCAGAAAGTTGGGGTGATGGGTCCCAGAATTTGAAGATTATTTTAAAAATCCTCCTTCCTATTGATTATACAGATCAATAGATGGTATGAGGCCAATGATTGCTGACACCAGGACAATGATGGCTGATACCAGAAAGAACTCTGTTGTCATGTCAGCAAAAATTAGTGAAGAAGAAAGATAGTTTTCATTGAATATCAATCAACTCTGATAGGCAGTTTAAATATGATAGGTCATTTCTTCCTCACAGCAATTTTGATTTTGGATAATGGGTTTTACATTCACTATACAAATGCGGAAACTGAGACTCAGAGAGATTATGTGGCATGTGTTGGTGCAGTATTTAAATCTGTGATAGTCTGATGCCAATCCTGTTCTATGGTGCTGTTTGTTTTTTGAGTTCAATATAGCCATTGGTTAAAAATTAGAAATCAAGAGGTTTGTTTTTTGTTTTTGTTTTTTTTTTTTTTTCATAAGGGAATAAATTTGTAAGGGCTCTCAAGGGTATTTTAGGACAAACCCCTTATGTAATACATTGAATAAAAGAGAAATGTATAAGCTGCAATTCTGAATTATCTGTTTCAGACATTTTGCTGTTGGTCATATAAAAACTGTATCCTTAAAACTCACAATGAGTGTGTCAAAAGATGAAATAAACTTACATGTAAGAGATATATATTTAGGGGGCCTCCCTGGTGATGCAAGGGGTTAAGTCTCAGCACTATGAAGCTATTCACAGCTACTGCAGGTGACCCACTTAGCACAGCAGACGTCTCCTGCCTGGCCCACTGCTCCCCTCAGCAGTGTATTTTAGTCGATCTGCCTGTTCTGTTCCCCACTCTGTCTCTGGTGACTCCTCGTACCCTATGTACCTCTTGCCTATACCCCAGTTCCTGTATGCATAAATAAATCTAAAAAAAGATATATATTAGCTTGGTGCATCTTTTAATTTCTTTTTGATAGTATTTTTAAGACTAATGTCTATCTAAGAGCCATTTTACTAGAGTAATCAGTTTTAGTTGTTTGTTGGTTTTCAGAACAGTCATTACCCATATATTAATATTTGAAATTTATTTATATTTGTAGGGGCAGTGCAGAAAATTGTCATCCATTCATTAATTCATTCATCAAACAACAAGCATTAAATACCTTTTTTATGCCAGTGACTAAAACAGAACTGTAATCTAGGTCCTAAGAAATTTATAAAATGGACAGCAATAAGTATTTAGAAGAAGTTAGAGCAATCGAAAAGTGGCAACTTTGAGAGCCTACAAGAATTCCCCTAATTTGGGGGTTTATAACTGGGGAAAACAAACTATTTTCAGGAAGATCCCCCAGAGGAGTTACTTTGGTAAGTCAGCTCCGAAATATGTTCTACCCAACGTCTATTACATCTGAAAGGTTCTCTTTTGTTAGTGATTTAAATAGTTCTAAATTAAGATGTATCCCAGGAGAATGAAATTCTATTTCTGAAATGTATTTTCAAATCTTCAGTTGTCTTTGTTACTAATCTTTTACTTTTAAGGAAAGCACAATAACAACAATATTTCTCACTGTGGTCCAAATGTTACAAGCAGAGATTAGTGAACTCTGCTGATGTTTTACTAATTATTTTAAAGTTACCAATGCCATGTCTTCAATTCAAAAAAATTTTAAAAATGCAAATAGTTCACTTTCTAAAAAATGGTGATTTATGTTTTGTTTCTTGTTTATTAGTTATTATAAATTTTGTGCAAGACTCAAAGAACCTTAACTACCTAGATATACTGCTATTTTATCAATCAAAATTTCTGTTATCCTTACAAAATTAAAGACACAAACAGATATAAGGTATATAGAGTATATTTGTGGTATTACAATTAAATGGAGCAGGAAAACTAGTAATTAAAAAAAATGTCTGAATAGATTCGCTAGAGGTCAAAATCAGAAAAATATTGAGAAATATTGGTACATATACATATATTTATATACATGATTTTTTCTTTCCAACTAAAACAGGATACATGATACTCTATATTCTTGCTTTTTTTCTACTTAATATGCTGTGTCATATTAAATCAGGGATGACACATGCAAATACTCAGAATTTAGGTGGGTAGCAGAAAGGATCAGAAATTGGGGAAGAGTGTGGATTGTGTTTAAAATTGAGAGTCCATGCTCCTTTATAATGGGTGATGGTATTGCGCTCCAACTAATAGTTGCCATGTGGGGATTTGGGCCAGTGTTATCACACACCCTGATTTTTGAAGCAGTATTGGCATCTGAATTTTAAATGTTGGCAATATTCCCCATAAGGGTCAGCATTGCTTGGGTCAAGTCAAACAAGTTGTGTGAGCAAACGTAGCAGGCCTCTCTGGATTTCTGGAAGAAGTCCAATCCTGGGTTTTTCAAGATATTTCAGAGGCCAGTTACAACAAACCCCTTCGACAGAATTTCCGTGTGATATGTGCTTCCAGGGCCCCAACTCAGGACTACTAATTGATACACTGTAGATCTACACAAAAATCTGAATTTTCAACAAAGCTTCTTGTGTAATCTGAAGTTTGAGATCCAAGGACATAGCTCACTTTTCAACATCTGTGTAACCATCGTATATAGTTGCATTTGGAAGTATGAAATTGTCATACTTTATTAAAAACATTTTCTTATTGGTAGAATTTAAAGTTGCTTCTAATTATTTTCCTCTATTGATAATACTTCAATGAATGTCCTTATGCCCAGTGCTTTTATTTTTATAGGATGAACTTCTCAAATTAGGGTTATTGGATCTAATTTTAGGGCCTAAAAGATATTGTGATAGAGGTAGTAAACTTACAATCAAAAGGTAAGAAGTTACATTCCAGTCAGCAATATAGTGGGCACCGTTATCCCAACAATGATATCCCTAGATATGAAAATAGTTGTCAACTCGAGGGGTTAAACATGCTTTTTAATTTTTAAATGCATAATGTTTTGAGTTCTAGTGTAGTTATCCTTTAAAGCATAGGTTGATAAGCTGCTGCTTTTCCTCTATTTGGGGAAACTGGCAAGATATTCACCAGTTGACAAAGGTGGGGTTGTGACTTGAAGTTGAAACCTTCCTGCACTGTCATCCTTTTCTTCTTTCTAGGCCACACTCTCCTCCAGATATTTGCTTCTCTGCCCACAGAGGCCCACTAAAGCCACAAAATCTTTCATCACGCTGGCAGTGATCTCTCTTTTCCTTGGAATTATATTCACTGTTTATTTCCTTTGCCCATTTTGCTATTTAATAGTCTATTTTTCCTTATTTATTTGATACAGTTCTGTGCAAAGTAGGCCATTACAACTTACCTTATAGTGTGTTTAAATAAAATAAATTATAAGTTACTCTTTTACTTAATCTAACTTTGGAAAAAAATACATTTCATGTTAATTTTAACCATTTAAAACAAGTGGCCCCTTTTAAGTTTCCTTTTTTTGCTGTTTTTAGGAATTTGCTTTATTTAACATCATGCATTTTCAGGATAAATTCTATAATAAATTAACAGCAGAACGGCCACTGATGAGTGTTATTTTATTAAATAACAGCAAAGGAACTATAAAGATTTAAATAGCTTTATATGCAAGTTAAAATCTTTCCAAATGTAGAAATGGATTTGAGGAGAGGAAAGGGAGGGCAGGTGGGCTTTCTCTCAAGAGCTCTTATTTCAAAACCCAGAAGGGATTTCAAAATACAAGTAAATAAATGTCAAAGCCTCTTGGACTCTGCTCTGCCATTCGATGCCTGAACTCCTGCCAAAATGAAATTTTCCATTCAAGAAGGGCTGGCATTTACTAAGCTTTTTTTTTTTTTTTTTTAAACTCACTTTTAAAAGTAGTGGAAACTTTGTGCAACTTTTGACGTTTCTGTGGATCTAACAGCTACCTCTGTGGACATTTTCCATAATGGTAACGTTTTCTGAAAAACAAATTTCCAGCCCTTTCAAAGTATCCTGCACTAGGTCTATTGCTTTTCCCCAGTGCCAAGCATAGAGGACAAAGAGCAATCAAACTAGTATCTGCAGTCTTACTGTGTGTCAAGGCACAAAAAGGACTGAAGGAGAATGCACAGTAGAGAAAGTGGTGAGAAATAGGGGTAGGGCCCTTGCAAGAAAGGCGGTTCAACAAAACTGAGCTCTGGGAAGTGTGACTCTATGTTTATTCACATACATAATTTTCAATTACGCTTAAGGTCAAATAGTTAAAACTGAGTCGGTTAAAAAAAAAAAACAAAAGTGGAACTAAGGAGCCCCAGTAATACCTAGTAAAATCAAAGGATGAACTCGCCTCTTCAGATTGCCAGTACAACCGTGGCAGGGAGGAGGGAAAGTATTTTGGGGACTTGTGAATAAGGGAGAGGAAAAGGAAACTAAAACTATCAGCCAGCAAGGGCCTGCAATATTCCTAAAAGATGCTTTTAAATAGTCAGGAAACTGAGACAAACTAAAGTTAGAGATGAAAATTACATAAACAAGTGAGCAAACTAAAATATATCTACAAAGAACTATTTGCACTTGGGATGACACTGCAGCAAGCAGTACTAGTCTTTCCTGAAGACTTGCTACTCTGTAGCAACTTTTCTCCCATGCAGTGCACTCTGGCATTATCCCCATGTGATCCTTTAATTTCGGATTTTTAAAAACCCTAACTGTTACTCCTTTCCCTCATCTCCTGGTATTTGTTCAAAGACGAACCATAGAGGACGGAGCGAGGCAGAAAAAAGTTTTGTGGTTCGGGAAACTTGGGCCTTTGTTGTGTCATTTCCCCTGGCCCTCCACGCCCCGAACCACGTGATCAAGTAAGACCGGAATTTTGTGAATGGAACAGAAAGGCGGCTGCAGGGGCGGGAGACGCTCCTCCCCTTACTCTAATACGACCAATCACCTAGCGGAGCGCTGCGGGGTCAGCAATAAACAACAATGGTTTGGGAACCTACGGTTCGTTATTGGCTGTGGTTAGAACCTCGCGGGGGCCTAACTTGAAGCTCCTCCCTTTCCCGGTTACCCGGGATACCAGTCAGGCTCTAGCCTGTGAGGCAGCCTTAGGAAACTGTTGCTCAGATTACAGGGGCTGGGTTATCCCGGGAGTGCTCGGCGGCGGACATCCTTGCAGCCCCGCCACCCTTACCCCTACTCCCGCGTGATTGCATCCTCAGAAAATACTCGAGAGTCTTACTGTCCTAGCGTAGGGACACAGACTGTCCCGAGGACCCCTCTCTGTCCAGGTGAAAGTGCATTTCCCGCTCAAACTGCTAGCGGGTGAGCGCGTTAGGACCGCTACGCCGACTTACTACTTTCAAGGAATGCACGGTGTGTGTCCTCGCTGCCCACAGTTATTGTGCGTTTCGCCCAGTAAGTTATTAAATTGTTTTTCCACATGAGTCTTTCTCCTGGTTCATCCATGCGTCTGAACCGAGTCTTGCGCGCTCACGCTCCATTTTAATTCGTCCATTTAACGTTCCATTTGAAAGGAAACTTTCAAATGGAGATTGACAACTGTAGCCCGTTTCCCAACCGGCGAAACAGCTGCCGGAAACATCCTTTGGTGACTGACTCGGCCGCCACCAGGACCACAAGTGAATTTTAACACCAAGTGGCCTCCTATTCCCTGTTGGGCCAAAGCTTGTGAAGTGACTATAGCTTCAATCCCCACGGGAGGGTTAGGGCCAGGGCTGGGTTTCAGAGATGCAGCCTCACTTTTTAACGTCCTAGTCATTGTCCTTGAAACCTGAGCCCCCTCACCGCTCGCCCCCAACTCCAAGCTCCAGCAGTTTGAAAGCTGGAGAGGAAGTGAAAGCGTCAAGTACAGTAAGTGACACCCACCACCTCCGTGTATACATAACAAAAGCTCAGGAAACTTGCGGGTTCCTAGGATATCCGAGTCCCCTCATCCCCTCTCTGCTCCTCCCCACCTCCAGAGAGGACTGGAAGCATCTTTTACGTGTGCAAACGCGGGCACAAGTTAGAATTTTATACTTTTCCTCCCTTAGATTGCTGTAGGATTCAGTTCTTCCTCCCGACACATCCCCACCTAACAAGCAATCTCTGCTTCTCCAAGTGCTGTCCCTATCGATGCTTTTATTTTGCTGTCCCACCAATGATAGGATCTTGTTTTAGTTTGGGATGCTATTAAAAAAAATACTTTCTATAAACCATAATGATGCTGGGTGGGTGTTGAAGAAGGTGACAGAACTTGGGCCAGAAGCTTAGGAAGAATGAGGCTACAGAGCGAGGTGTGCTCTTCATCAGGTTTAAAGTGGGGTTGGGGGAAGGGCTGGAGATCGGGGGAGGATGATGAAAGCGGGCTAAGGAGGGCAAGGGCTGGGATCAAGCTCCAGTGTATGTACCTGAACCCAACAAAAGTGCTTTAGGAAATCAACCTAATAGGGAAGCAAACACACCAATAAGGAGACCTGGCGACTTGAAACTCATTGTCCCCGGGCGCGGTAACAATAAGCAGTGGGGTTAGGAAGGCGGTCGATTTCCTCCGTGGTGTTTCTCTAGACAGTGGACCCCACGCCAGCCGGGTGAGCACGGGTCTGGGCAAAGGGGCGCGGGAGATCCAAGAGAAGGGGAAGCTAGCCGCCTGATTGACAGCCCGAAATCTGATCTTGTGAAAGAGACGCGGAGCCAATGGGAGGCAGCGATCCATCAGTTTGGATTGGAGGCCCCTGGAGGAGAAGTAGAGGAAAAACCACCGAATTGAGCTCTGTCAGAGGCGCTTTCGGCTTCCAAGGGGGAAGTGCTGGGCAATAATTAATGTTTTTATTAAATTTGGAGGGATTTTTTTGCAGCCGTTCGCCTAGCGTGGCCTTCAGGTGGGTCTTTCCAACAACTTTTTATGTCTCTCCAGATAATTGCATGGTTGTGGGTTGCAAAAACTATCCTTATGAAAGAGGTGTCTCCGTTTCTTTAGTCCCGTTAGGTGCAAAGCAAGTCTCGTTGATCGCCATTGCTAGTTTTGCACACGTTTGCGAATCAGAGCTGCCCGGGGTACACCGACCGCGCAGGGAAACATCGAGAGTGTAAATAAATACATCGCCTCTTGTTCGGATTTTTTTGCTACTGCCGAAAATATGTAAATTGTGAACTCTCTTGGCTCTCTTTGGATCCAGGTGAAGGAGGCGGTGTAGGGAGGGTTATTTTTGTGAATGGGACTGTCGGAGGGTAATTAGCTATGCAAATTCAAGAGCTTCATTCATGATTTTTTTTTTAAGCCTAAAAGCCATCTTGTTCCCCTCTAGGTTGATAGAAGTCCAGATCCCGAGGAAATCTCCAGCCTAAATGCTCAAAATATAAAACACTGAGCTGAGAATTGCGAACAGCAGCAGAATGGATGGATTTTATGACCAGCAAGTGCCTTACATGGTCACCAATGTGAGTGATCAGTTCGAAAGTTGCTGTTTATAAACTTGACTGGGGGGGGGGAGGGGGGAGGAGGGATAGAATGAGAAGGGAGGGTGCTAGGGGGTTGGGATTGCAGATACTTTATCTGCTTTGTTGCCACTGTAGGGCGACTCTGCTTCTAGAAGCCCAATCTTCAAAATGAGCTTACCTTTCAGTGACTTGGATAAGGCATAGTTTTGTTTTTAAGATCCCTTTTTCTGATAAAAGTGTCCAAAATGAGTGGAAGAGGAGATGGAGGGCAGCAGCAGCTGCTGCACTCAAAGTTTTTGGCTGGGTTTGTCTGCCACATTGAAAAGAACGAAGTTGAGACAAATGCTGACACTTTTTGTTTACTTGGGGTGTTTTTGTTTCTTCTTTTTTTCTCATTTTCGTTTCACCTCTTTTTGATGTGGGGGATGGTTATAGAGAGAAAATACAATACACTGTATTTTAATTTAGGTTTGATCCAGCCTGAAAACGACTTTAAGTATAATTGCTTAATGTTGTTTTGATGCTGAGATACCATGAATATGTGACTGATGAGTAGTAGTGTGTTAGGATCTGCTCTGGGAAGCAACTGTCCCTGGTTCTTGAATTCTCATCAAAAGCTTTCACTGTCAAATGAAGTAGGAAAGAATATTGGAATTTATACTATGAGCTTTTATTTTTATTTCCTATTCAGAGGGAGGATCCAGTAGACTTATGTGTGCATGTGTTTTGTGTAAATGTGTGTTTGTGTGTGTGTGTGTGTGAGAGAGAGAGAGAGAGAGACATCTGAGGCTTATATTCTTTTAAAGAATTTTATCTTTCCCTTTGTAGAATCAGCGTGGGAGAAATTGTAACGAGAAACCAACAAATGTCAGGAAAAGAAAATTCATTAACAGAGATCTGGCTCATGATTCAGAAGGTGAGGTTTGATTTGGGGCTGAATTCCCACTCCTTACCTGTATTTCCCACCCTCATAAAAAAAGGAGCACTTCAAACTTATTTTAAAAATAACAAACTTTCAAATTACTGCATTTAGCTGAAACATATTCTTGGAACAATTAACATGTGATAATTTGCACTGGGGAATATTTTATGAGTCTGTCACAAACTAATGAAAGAAGGAAATGAAAACTTAACAGTGACATCCTTCTTTAAATCATTCTTTTGTGTTTAAAAATCCTAGTCCTTAAGGCATATAACTAATCTCATACCCAGGATGACAATTTAAAAATGTCCAACACAGTTGGACAGATTAAGCAACTTTGCACATTGCTGAATTTTTCTCTTCTACTTTATTAGAGGTTAGATAGACAATATAAATATTGCTTCATTTCTCAGTTACACTGCAACCATATACTATTTTCAAACTTTCCATGGATGATTTTGGTGTTACATGGTGAGGTTATAATATATTGTTTTATAAGCCTTAAAGTGTTCACTGAATCATAATTAAGGTCTAATGAATAATTGTAATACCTATTTGGGAAATGAGGTTACATATTCTTTTTATGAATTGTTGGTAGGAGGTCAATATATTATGAATTATTTCAGCCATATGGAGAATTCATAATCAACTTAATAGGCTTAAATTTAATTATCAGAGTTCAGCTCGCAATGTAGATTAGGTATATTGAATTCTGAAACTTCCTCAAGTCTTCATACTTATCGGACACCCCCTCTTTCCCTACTATAACTAGAATATACAATTTGAGACTTGATCATGAACAGGTGCCAGAGAATTATCTCTTTTTGACTTCTGTAAACCTATTAATGGAGTGATTTTTCTCTAGAAAACTTGTATTTAAAAGTTTTCCTGTTTAGTTTTGAAGGATTGAACCTGAAATGGCATAGTAACTTTGAGACTTACATCTTTTATTTAAGAGTCACAAGATAGAAATAAATGTTTTTTAGTCTTTCATATCTTTATTACTCTTTTAGCAAGAGCTGAACTTAAGAAAAATGATTGTGGTTAGAGACAGCCTTTTTGTGTATCCTAGTGTGTGTGTGCTATTTAGGGTCCCTGAAAAGAAGGGAAAAAAGGTGATTGACTAAAGTATTTGGTTGACAAAAATAATTTCTTTTAAGGAAGGATTTCTAAGTAGCTATCAAAATGAAGAGATTATTGAGATATTTCTGTTATTGAATCCTATTTTCTTTATTGACCTCCTCAAATTAAATTGATCCTTAACACCAATTTTATGACAAACATTTCCATTTAATAAGTGAAGCTAAAAATTTGCAAATCTTTTATGTCTTTGACTTGTTTTTTAGAACTCTTTCAAGATCTAAGTCAATTACAGGAAACATGGCTTGCAGAAGGTAAGGCAAAAAAAAAAAAATTGCTTTAAGAGGAGGGGAAAAGCTGCTCTAGAAGGGAAAAAAAGTCCTGAACTTGCTGTCTTAATGTTCAGCCCAATTAATTGAGCTCTAAAAGAGCCACCTCATGTGTCATGCATACATTAGAGCCTCTGATGAGTTTGTCTTTGGGGAATCTGGGGCTGCACTACCCAGTGTCATCACAAATTACCAGGAGAAATTGCTTCCAGCTCACAATTACATCTGCTTTTGGCAAGAACTAATGCACCAAGACTTCAAGTTCTAAGCCTCTGTTCAGATTTTAATTGCAATTGATCAGGTTTATATTATTGTACCTCGAGAGACCTCCTAGAGCCAGAACCCAGCTTGCTGTTTCCTTTAGAGCAGCGCATATCATTATTTGGTGTTCTGGTGGAGGACTTTTCTGATGGCAGAAATTAGTTTCTCTGGGTTCATCAGGACGGGATGCTTCAAGATTTAAGTGCAAGCGTCTTCTTCCCACCTTGTTCCCAGCACAGAAGGTTAGGTGTGTATTCAATACTTAGAAAATCTATGACTTTAAAATAACTCTTTGGGGGATTTAAAGATTTAAAAAAATGTTTTCTATTTGCTACTATTATGTGATGTTTGTTGAAATTGACCTTTGATATTATGTTACTTTTACTAGGAATTTAATATAGCAAGGAACTTAAGCATTATTTTCTATTTTGCATTATTTTTGGGTAAAATTCTATATATTATAATCTTTTATTATGTGAAAGTTTATTTTATAGGAATGAGATATTACTCCAGTAAAGCTTTATACTCCTTAAATCATGTCTAATTTTGAGGGAGTTTTGCTGGCATCTATAATTTGAAATTTCTCTTTGGGATTTGTCAAAATAAATGTGAAATATTATTTTATATTATGTGAATCCTAGTGTGTTTTGTGGGAAACATGCAGAGGAAATTATAGGTATTTAAGCAGTGAGTATAATTGTGGTATTTCTGATTTTGCACTATGTGGGAAACATGCACTTCTTGAAACAGATTTTTAATATGGTTAAAAGAAGAGAGATGGTCTCTTTAAATGTAACCCAACCGCTGCTGTAGCTACTTTGAAGCAGACTGCTGTTTTATCTGGTGGTCTTGTCTGCAGTTGATCAAGTTGCTGTTAGCATGTAAAATAAGTTTCTTTGTTTTGCTGATATTCTAGTTCTCCAAAGAACTTTTGCAATCTGTATAAATCTTTTAAGTTAAATAGCTTTCCCATAGCCCTTTGAAAAGGTGATTGCATTTATATGTTAACGAAAGGTAAGTATAAATGAAAGTTGTAGTCTTATTTAAAGGTCATTTTGCTTGTTTCTGTAAATGAAACTTAGTGCAATAGATTACTTATTATTGCAACATAAGCCATAAATTTAAACATAACTTTTCAAGAAAAATTTGCACAGAGGTTTTATAATATTTTTTATCTGTTTTGCAAAGTTGAAGGTTGTGAGAACATCATAGTTATGAGGGAATGTATTTACTTATCCAAAGTAATTTACAATAAATCTATTTTAATTGTTCTGGAAGGCTTGTGGGTTCTTAAGATGTTTAAGTCTCCTTGATTCCAAGCAGTGCACTTGCTGGCAGATTTTGAATGTACATAGCACATCTTCCTGGAATTTAAAAATGTGGAATCTGGGACAGACTTACCATATTATATCAGTGTCAGTAGCTTTTTACTTTTTTTTTTCATTTCTTTGTTGTTTGGATAATTGATTTGAATATTTTATCTGACTATATCTTTTAAAATGCTGTACTGAGTGTTTTTTTCCTATGATTATTAAAATAACTAAATCAAATTTGAATATTTCAACTTCATGTAAAATAAATCTAGAAAATGACCGATGCATTTGGAGGAAAGTGAACTTAGGAAAGAATTGATCAACTTAAATAAGTTCAGGAATTAATCCTTGGAGTATTTTACTGAATACCCAGGTGGGCTGTGATTTACAAACTCTGGCTAAGATTGCATTTTAGAATAATTTAAGCATTTTTCAAAATAGCTAACATTAATTAATCCCATCATGATTTCAGCAAAATTGTTAATATGATTTTTAAAATCTAATAGGGAGAAGAGAGATTTTTCCTCCTTAATAGCCTGCATATTTATTTTTATTTTTAGCAATCACATGTAATTATATTATTTTAAATTACCATTTTTAATTGACTTATCCCACATTAAAAAATAATAATAAGAAGAAGAAATTTGAAGATTACACCAGTTTATTTATATCTAGGTTTGTTCATTTATGGTCTTCTGGACGTCCAAAAATTAAAACATTGCCAAATTGGCAACTGAGCCTTTGACATATTTCTTTTAATAATGTGACCAAGAAAATGACCATGGAATTTTAAGGCATCTTGACCCTTTTAAAAAAGATCATTGAAAATTAACCAAGTTTCTCCCCGTAAGTTAGAATCCAATGGCAAGGGGAAGTTAAATATAGTATCCAATCACAATGGGAAGTTAAATATGTCTTAAAAAAAATCACATGCATAAAGAGCAAGTTATTTGAATGGCATATGAAAATCATATTTTTAAAAAATTATCAAAATCCCTAATTATTTGGGAAATGGTATTTTCTAGCATGTTTAATTTGTTTTTCCTCTTGTAAGAATTTTTGTAAGTCATACCCAAAATGCAACATATGGATTAGCCATAGGTACATTATTATGAATTATGAAGTATGTTTTATATCTAAGGGAAAGTTGTGATAGATAAGGCAGGGAGGGCTACTTAAGAGCGGGGGTTGGAACTACTATTTCCAGTTTACCAAAGTCCTATAAAAATATACTTCCATTCTCCCCACAAAATTCCATACAGGGTCTACAATATGTTTGAAGAATATAATTTATCTTAGTCTCACTTTCCAAGTACTAATGCTATAATTTAAAGTATTTCTTTACTTTATAGTAGATATAGTACAGTTTTAAAAATTAGTTTTTAAATATTTTACTGATCACATCTTCTATTGATGAATACTCAAAAGCTAACATTTTCAGTCATCACAGTAGCAGTTAAAAAAAAGAGATTAGAGAAATGCCTTTTAAATTTTGCTATAGCTACTTTATATATTGTTATTTTACTATGTAACATCATTTATTGATTCTTTGTCTTTTGAATTAGATTGTTACTGACAGAAAGGCAATTTCAACTATTTGATCCAATGAAATAATGAGTTCAAATATCAATCCGATCAACATTATGGTAACATCTATTCTTAAAAACCTGTTGTAAATTGTGATTTAGTGAAAGGTGTCCTAGATATAATAGTTAAAATGGATCCTTTTGTGTGTGGGAAAACAGTAGTAACAGGGTGGAAATTGAGTTTAAAAGGATTGCATTGTAAAGTTGCTTATGGAAGCTTACCTACTAATGCTCCTTAAAAGGAAATAATACGCTTTATGTGCACCTAATATAAATTCACAATAACTTACTATGATTATTTTTCACGTAGGTTTAGAAGTTCTTGAGGTAACCTTTCATCAGTAATATTAAGGAAAAAGTCCACAACGAATCACTGTTGTAAGGGCATGATGTTTTTAAAACATGTTGTAGTAGTAGGTTAAGTTTTATCCTTGCCACCAAGACTGAATCAAAGTTTTATGTCTTAAGAACAATCTTTCTAAGCCAAAGGATATTACTTCATGCAGATAAGGCTTTTTCTTTTTTGTTTAGCATGACCTTCGATTAGTAGATTGACTTAAAAGTAGAGATGTCATTGTATCTCCTCAGGTCACTTCAGTGGCTGATAATAAATTTATATGAAATTCTTTAATAGTTGCAATTGTTACATAGTGCCATCTACAACACACAGTAGTCATAATGCACTTATTTTAATTTTTCAAAAGTTACACTTTTTCTGAAATGGAACATAAAACTGGATATGTGCTTGTGAATTTTTGTAAGTGTGATGCAGGAAGGAATAAAGCCTTTAAAAAGTATGCTTCGTGTGGTGTACATAAAGAAGGAACTGAGAATTAAGTATTAAATTACAAACGTTCTCACAATTTCTTAAATAGGACAAGAGACTTCATGGGCTAGTATGTGCGTGCGTGTGTGTGTGTCTGCGTGTGTTTGTGTGTGTGAGAGTGTGTTGGGGGGAGGGGAAACTGCCCCTCTTTTTTGTTTTGCCAGGAAATACTCTAAAATATGATAGACTTCTAATTTGAACTAGATTTAAAGATACCTGGTAGAGTAAATTCATTTTATTTCTAAACATTTATTTGCAAAATAGAAAAATGTTTTTAAAATGAAATTTGGACTTGGTGTAGGCGAGATGTAGTTCTTCAAGGGTTTGGACCAGCACAAATGAAATAATGCTACAGGAAAAAACATTTTCTTGAATTTCAATAATATAACTTTCTTCCCTTTGACTGAGTAATAATAATCGCAATATTATAATAATATTACAACAATAATATAAGAGCTCTGTAACATTATGGAAACAGACAGCAGCTCTGAGCTATCTTTAAGTTTTTTAGTCTCTAAAGGTCACTTTGGAGTTCAGAATTGAAGCCGATTTGAACTAAAGACAACTAAAACTTATACTTTGCTTCTTTTTGAGCATATAAAAAGAATGTCTGTCAAGTGCTAAAGAAGTTTCTGACAAAGGGAAATGGCCTTCTTTTTTGGTTTATTTAAGTATGTTTATACTTCTGCATTAATTAATGCTTATACATTGGTACAATCATTTTAATGTTAAAAGTGGATGTGGTATAAAACTAAAAGTGGATGTGGCCTCATGATTATTTTGTTCCATGGCCTGAAGCTTCACTGCAGGATTAAACAGAATGCCACTGTGTAATGGATGATTTACTTGTTTATTTAAAATCAGATGTAAATTTCTTCAAGCAACTTGTTTCTAACCCTTTGATCCAAGTGAAATGCTTCAAAGTTCAGCAATAATCTATTGCAATCTAAGATAAAGAAAATTTGAATAGTAGGCAAGAAAAAGAAAGCATTTTAAAAATGTTTTTCCCTTCCTTCCCTCCCTCCCTTGCTTCCTTTCCTTCTCGCCTTCCTTTTTTCCCTTCTTTTCTTCCTTTCATTTTATTTTTTTCCCCCAAGTTACTTTGACAAGTTACCCTATAAATCAGGCTGGGTTAGATATATATTTAAATTTTGTAAACTTGCCATTTGTTTAAATATGTACCTTCATGGATCTGAACTGTGTTTGAAATAGAGTAATAAAATTGGTGTGTTTATGTTGTAAGTTCAAGTTGACTTGCTTTAGCTCTCTGAAAGGGTGTGACATGAAAAGATTGTGGTTGGGCCACATGGCTCATGCTGGACTGTGTTTTTGTGAATGGAGGCAGAACTCCAGTTCTGCCTGCTTGTCTGGAGGAATTGCTGAGGAGATCAGCTGTCTCATTCAGGGGCAGAAAGAATGACTCATACATCTTCCGCCTTGTTTGGCTCCAGGTCATTGTTACAGTGGATAGAACTGGTTTTAATTAAATATTAACCCGTTTTCTACTTGATTTTTGTTTCATTTGTAATTCTACTTTTTTACTAGCTTTAAAGGAAAATTCAATAGGCACCTACTTTGCAAAGAAGGAGACAGTTAACTGTCTGGAGTTTTAACTCTGGGAAATATTCAAATGCCTCATCTTTTCTTAAGTTATGATTATTTTACTTGAAACATTCAAGAAGTATAAAATAATAACAAACTATATAAATATTGCCCACCTCCTCTGAAATGTTAGTTCAGAAACTATATGAAAATTAAAAATGATAATTTAGTGATTCTATGATGCATAGGTCCTGATTAATATTTTCATGAGTTTCTCATACTTTTTTGCCACACAGTAAAAAAAAGAGTAGGGAAAAAAAAAAAAAAACTTTGAAAATAATCTATGTAAAACAAATAGCTGAGAGTGCAAATACTAGCCTTTTAAAGCCGAGGTCCTGAGACTTGATGGAAACTTGTCTATTAATGTGCAATGAACTGACAGTCGCTTCAGCTATTACCAATAAAATCCACATGCTTAATCTTCTTGAAAGCCTTTTATTGGTCTTTTGGTATATACTCCCCCCCCCCCCCCTTCATCTTTCTTACTCTTCCCCTTCCTCTTTAATTACATAGTGTGGGGAAACATTTTCATTCCCCAAAGGTGATTATTTCAAGCATAATTTATAATAGAGAGGAGTGAAAAAAACATTTGTTTTAGTTTGGCCTCTATTGTTAATTTTTCCCTTTGGCATTCGTATGCCTTACCACAAATTTTCATGCAGCCTGAGACTGCTACTTCACAGAATTCCTGTGAATTGAAGAAAAAGGGGCATATATGATATGAGTGTGGCAGTACTTTGTCATATTTTCCTTGCCCAGATCCAACTTGTGTTTTTAGTTAACTGCTTTCCTTTTACTCTAACTTGAAATTAAAGGTATACTTAAGCCTTTGTCTATTTAAGTAGCACACTGCCTCATTGGGTCTATCCAGTTTCTTAAGATTAGCTTCTGTGAAAATGTGACTCATATGTTTTTTGTTAAAATTCTGTAATATGTTCAGGCATAAGTGTGAAGTGTTTATTCAGTATGTTAAGGAGTTAGAACAGAAATAGCAATTCTTAAAGTGATTATTATTCTTTTTACAAATTGTTAGTATACAGTTATTTTCTTTATGTTTGTGAGGTATCACTTGTTTCTTCTGCTCCTGAAGTTTTGCTTTTTTACTTTCCATGGTCATACACACACACACATACACACACACACACACACACACGACACACACGTACTCTTTAGCATTTCTTGCAGTGGTATGTGGTGAAGTTGCAACTTTGTCTTATGATAGCAAGGGAAAAAAAACCTCTGGCCTTTCACATATTCATACCCACATATTCAGTTACAAATACACTTTTGTTGCTCACCATCTATTTTTAACTATTCCTGTAAAAGGGGTATTACATTTTTATTAGATTCTTGTAAATACTGGCTTTTTAAAAGCATAATAATTGCTGTGGTTGATACTGTTACATCTCAATAGTTATTATATCTGTTTAGCTGTTAATTTAGAGAGAAAACCAAAATGTTGCCATGATGGAAAAAATATGTAGTATTTCAGACTGTCTACTTGCTGTTATTTATTAAATAGCTATTAAAAACATTTTTGTAATTTTTATTAGAAAATCTTGTTCTGACGATTTAAAGATTTCTCCACTTCCAACGTATGAGTCTGAGAAAAATCAAATTTACCACAAAATCAAAAAATGTTTATAGCTAACAGGATGCCAATGTACATATTTTTTAGCTGTTATTTTTATCCCTCTCCAATATGGCTCATTACAAGTGAAGATATTAAACATGTAGAGACTGAAGTAGATTCTTGTGTCTTGTGTGTGAATTGAAAGAAAAGGAAGTGTCGTAGGGGACTGGAAAGAAGAAAAGTTAAGTGACATTTGAGTATCTGGCCTGTGTCAGGGATTGTGTTTTCACTATTTCATTTAATCCTCACCCCCAAATTCCCTCTTATTAGTATGAAACTGGTGATTACAAGGAGTTCAAAGAAGTTAAATAATGTCACACAGTTTACAAAGCTAGCAAGTGTAGAAGAACTCTGTTATGAAGTTTGCCTGTACCAGGTATAACTATAGCGGAATACAAAGAGAGAAAAACTCTTCTTGCAGTGTAGGCTGGTCAAATAGGTATATATTTTAAGTTGGAAGATAGTTCATAATTTCATTTAATTTGGTGGCAGAGGATAGATCTTTGTCTTGAGTAAGCATAAGTATCGTGTACTGAAGGAAGTTGTTAAGAAGCAGTTGATTTTCAGACTGTATATATTTTAATCAAGATTATCATTGATTCTGTTCTTATCAACATAATTCAGCCAAGTAGTTCTGGTTTTTAAGCTACAATTAAATACACTGATAAGTGGAATCTTTCATTTTATGTATGTTGTATTCCTTTTACATAACAATCTGATAAACAATTTCTATATAGAATTTTTCGTATCTCTTTCAATTACTATCCACAAACTTTAAACAGATTTATTATTTCAAGATGCAGTCTGTATAAAATAGGCTCTTTTTAAAAACAGTTGACATTTGTTTTAATATGATTTGATTGGATAAAGTTTCAGTACTAGATAATTTTATCTAATCAGATTATAGACTCCTAAAGTTAATTAGGATGATAACTCATATGTTTACCAAATTAAAAGAAGCCTAACTTCTATTTTATGTAGTTTTTATGTGTATGAGTATATTTGCTTGTACCTGTGAAAACTTTTTTTTGTAATATTCTGTCAATTTGGATAAGTTATTTTGCTGTCTAAATCAACCATGATGAAAGTATCTTAGGAGCAAAAAAGTCTACTTGTGTTTTGATTGCTGCAGAATGCATTAAGTCCTTGCTATTGAGTATTTTTTTCCTTTACTAAAAATAGAAAGTTATTTGACATTAAGACTCATGAAATAGTGATATTCTTTTCGTTAGTGCTGAAGAGTTGCCAGGAAAATATTTTGCATGAAAAGATGGTGTTTATTTGTATGATTTATTATTTTTATTATTCTCATCATAAACAGTGAAATATAATATTTTATTATAGCTAACCCAAATCAACAACCATGCTTCATTTAAAAAACTTGTGGCATATTTCGGCCAAATTTAGGGCGAACATTTTTAATTGTGGTAATCTAATTTGCAATAGACCAAACTTACCCAAAGCAGGCATTTCAAAAGTAGCAGTCTCGGATGTGATAACTGCAGATCACTCAGAAGAACAGTGCAGTTAATTTACATGGGCTGTTTAAGCTCTGGCAGTGGGTTTCAAAACCTTTTTTGCTCCATTCTTGCAAAAGAAACCCTGCAACTAATAGAAATCCTGCAGCTTCTTTTATTTTGCATGTCTCTTTTATTTCCATCTGGCAAGTGAAATTCAGAGGGACTATAACTGCCACCATTATGTTCCTGACATATATGTTTTCTAATTGGCATCAATGATCTGATTGTTTCTCTTTCCCCTTCTATGTATTGCTGTCAATACCATTTTAAATAGGACCTCACTGGCAAATAATTGTAAGGTTTGATCTCAGTCTAAAAAGATCTTATTTGAAAGATCTTACTTGACATTCCTTATGACTTGGCAGTTTCTCTCTTAATTTTTTTTTTTAATTTTTTTTTTTTCTTCAGCTCAGGTACCTGACAATGATGAGCAGTTTGTGCCAGACTATCAGGCTGAAAGTTGTAAGTATAGTATGACTCATCTCTTGAATTTTTCTTTGTCTTTCTTGTATCCTTCTTTTCTTCTTTCTCTTTGCTTGATTTCCACTTGCAGTGTCTGTTCATGCATTGTGTCAGTGCCTTTTTCATTTACAGTCCTGAGGTGATTTTGTGAGGTTGTGCCATGAGCAGAATCCTTGTATGATCTGAGCGGAGTTCCAAATAGTAGCCGAGGAAAACTATAAGTTTTAGAAGATGGTCCTATTGTCTGTATTTTGTTAATTTTCTTGGAGAATAAACAGGGTGTGATCCATGAACGTACAAGTGTTTACTCCCAGTTTTTTAGTATGTTTACCAGGAAGAGTCTGCATGCTGATGGAGAACAGTAGTAAAAGTCCATAGGTGATTATTTATGGTATAACATAAAAATCCTGGACTAAACTCTTTTTTTTTTTTTTGTATATTGTATACTCATGAATCATCACCTGTTCTGATTTAATTTTTAGTCTCATTTTATGCTTCCTGGTTGCAATGAAACGAATGGAAGTGACTGTTGGCTTTGCTTAGGCTTTGCTCCTCAGTGTTCCTTTCCCTGAGCCTGGCTGCAGGGCCTGCCTGTCAGAGCAATGTGAAGAGTGATTCATGGGATACTTGCCCTCCCTTGATTGCACCGGGGAACATTTTGCTTGTACAAACATGGTTGCCTTAGGGTTTACTTCTGATATTTATGCTTTTCCATTCCACCAGCTAACGGCAGCTATTGACCTGAGGTGCAAATAGTAAAGAAAAGACTATAAATGCCATCTTGATTATGAAACTGAACTAATACAGTTTTTTTGTTCTGTTAGTACCGTTTAAACACTAACTTGTTTCATTTTGCCAAGCCATTGACAGTTTTATAAGAACTTATCAACAGCAACAAGAGATGTTTAATGTATTACAATTTATCAAATCCATATTTTCATACCTAATATTATAAATCTAATATGAATGTCTGTTTTATTTTGAATAGCAGATGTTTGTGACCAATGTTTTTAACATTTATTTGCAGTACCACATTCCCTAGGTGTCAAGGGTAATGAGAACTTTCTTCCAGATTCTCACCCATAAATTCAGGTTCATTTAAAAAAGGTTTTTTCAGTTGTAAAATACCCATAACTAGAAATTTATCATTTTAACATTCTTAAATGTGTAGTTCAGTGTCACTAAGTATGTTCATATTGTTGTGCAAGCATTAGTACTTCATCTCCAGAACTCTCAGACTGAAAATCTGTGTTTAACTGAAAATTAATTCCCGTTCCCCACTGTCCCCAGCTCCCTCATAGCTACTGTTCTATTATTTGGTTTTTGATTCCAAAAGAGAATTTTGTGTGTTGTTTGATGCCAGAACACAGTTATTAGACACATGATATGAAGAAACTTATTCAGCAATGATCGAGACCTCAATTAGAGACTCATAGAAACTTCCAGAAGTATAATGGTTAAGGATCATGGCCTCTCTTTTTTCATTAAAGTATGGGAAAAGAATGGTTGTATTTCTAACATTTTGTAACAATTCTGCGGCACACTTGAGCTCTTTCTAAAAGAACTGTCATCTGAGTGAGAGAATTAGATTCATTGAGTCATTTTGCATCTGAGGAAATTGATAATGATTTCAATACTCTGACAAATGCCAGGGTAAAATAATAATTTAAGACTAATTTTTTTTTTGTTTTTGTTGTACCTCTTCAATTTGGCTTTGACTGTTTTGGGTCCTTGAACTCTATTCTCTTCATCACACTGGCATGATTTTTCCTTTCTCTTTGTATTCATTTAATTACTCCTCACTCCACTCATTTTCTTTCCTCCTCTTTCTTGGGGTCTGTCCCCAAATTCTTTCCTCCTTTCTGATACATTCCATGCCAGCCCTATACCATGGACCTTCCCATGATGTCATAGTTTCTTTAACTAGTGCTTGATATAGTTGTCACTTAAGAACATTAGCCACTGACTATATGAAATTGGCTAATGGTAATGAATTATTAATTTTATGTTAATTTTCATCTAAGATTAAATAGACGCCGGCTATTGATTGCCGCAGTCAGCACAATTCTGTGCAGTTGTATCTCCTCCACTGTTATCCCTAGCCTGGGTCTTCACTTTGCCCTAGTTTTCTATCTAGACATCCTCACCTGATCCACCACTTGGGTCCTTGTGCACATTAGAAAACTTCAACAGCTCTGAATTCACCCCCTCAATCTGCAGCTGAGAGTCGGCAGGAAACAACTTGTAGACAACAACCCTGATCTTCACGGTGATGCTCTGCAAACAATTCACACTCAGCCAGTCCAATGTTGAGATCATTATTTTTCCTGACAAACATGGCTCTTCCACTTCTGTTACCTTTCTGAGCTGACTGCATCCTTTTCCAAGCTTCAAACTTTCAATTTAATTTTATAATTAAGTTTCTAATTGTTTATCCAGTTAACTAGTTCTATTTTTCCAAACTATCTTCATTTCATGGCCTCTATTTCATCTCTTTCACATCCACGTTCTGCCTTGACTGTACTGTGACTCATTCTTTTGATGGTGTTCTTGCCTCGAGCTTTCTCTCTGAGTCCACCCTGCAGTGGTATCAGCCCAGCCATTGAACCTTGTTAATTTTCTCCTTAAACTTCCTTGAGGACAAAGTCTATTCTTTAGCTTTCCACAACATTGTTCTGTAACTTGGACTTTGCCTGCCATTTCAGTTTTAACTCTTGCCATTCTAGCACCCCATGTGTTCTCATTCTCTGAGGTTGCACCCTTTGAACTTCTCAGTTTTCCAAAGAGGTCTGTTTGCTGCCTCTTTGTCCTTTGGCATGTTCATTTTGCTTTAAATTTTTCTACATTTGTTTTCCAATCTGGTAATGTTTCTGACCCAGACTCAGCTTTGAGTTTACCATCTTTAGTCTTTCTGACTTTTCTCTGGCATTCTGATCCTACAGAGTTAGACTCTGCAATTTCTTATACCTTGTATATATTCTGTTATAATATAAATACATGTGTGTTTTTTTTTTAAATACTGAACTTCTTGAGGACTAGGAACATGTCCTGTTCAGTATACCTTGTGTATTATAGAAACACAATAAGCAAAATTATCGTCATAATCAGCTTTTATGGTACTTAATTTCTCCTAATACTTTCAATGTCCCCATGCTTTTCTTAGTGCCTTCAAAAAATATTTATCATCTCATTCTGGAAAAGTCATGCCAGAATCATGAACATTAAAACCAACGTTTTCAGAATGCTTATGTTGTATTTTACTTCAATTAGTGAATACTTGCAATTTAACAAATATGACCCTGGGACTTGTGAATAAAATATATAATTATAAAGGAAACCTATAAATAAAGGTAAAAATAAGTCAGAAATAAGAAATAAGAAGGAAGTAAAGGTGTGTTTTATTTCAAGTTTTCACTGACACAAAGGACCATTGTTCAGATGATAGAGGCTTTCTAATAAACTCAACCTTCACTGAGGAAAAAGCAAGGATTAATAAAGAGGACTAGGGCATATAAGTTAGGTCTTAAGGAGGAGTTTTGAATGGAGAAATATATTAGAAATAAAAATGGAAGGCGAATGTTTCCTAAATATCCTTTACAAATGTTTGACTCCCATCTATCTGGAAATGCTCAGTGAGGCAAAGGGATATTATCTTTAGGAACAGAAGAGATACCATCCTCCAGTTGCTCTTCTATAATGTCTATAGGGCCATTATTTTCAAACATGAATAATCAGATTTCCTTATGTACCTTAACCAAATAATACCCTTCAATTTTTGCTTCTATTGCTTTAGCTGTATGGTATAAATAGGAGAAGGAACAGTAAAATTGTGCCCAACATTGGATCATGCAACATTTACTTGTAATGTTTGTGTGTGTTTATATATATATACATACATATATATATACATGTTATATATGTACATATATATATGAGAGAGAGAACAGCATTCAAACATTGTGGAAAATGAGATGATGTCATGACATCTAGTACCACCTAAACATATTCTTGATCATTCTTTATTTTTTTATAAAATATATATCAATTGGAAATCAGGAATCTAATAGCTGCACTGTATCATTTATGAATTTTTGAAAGGTGCTGACTTTTGAAGAAATATAGATATTAAAGGCAAATAGAAACAAATCAAGTAAAAACTACTGACAGATACATTCTAGGAAATCAATGAAAACTAAGAGAAATAGTTTAGTGACTAACAATTTTTTTGCATAGAATCATATTTTTCTAGAACATAGACACTGCTGCAAAAAAAAAAATAGAATTATTTTTAGATACGCTTCAGGTGAAAGGAGATAGAATTACATGTCTTCAGAAAAGAGAATCTAAAGAGTATTTGGAATGGGACCTCCCTAGTGGCACAAGGGGTTAAGTCTCAGCACTAGGGCATTGGCAGCCACTGCTGCAGTAGTTCTATTCCCAGCCAGGGAGGGGACCCATGTGGCACAGCAGACCTCTCCTGTTTCACCCCCTGCTCTCATCAGCAGTGTAGTTCAGTCACTCTGCCTGTTCTGCTCCCCAATTTGTCTCTGGTGAATGCTCTCATTCTCCTCTCCTCCTTGCACATATGGCCTGCACCCTAGCTCTTGTATGCATAAATAAATAAACCTTTAAAAAAATAGAGTATTTAGAACATAAATGAAATTCATTTTCTAAAATAAGTACAAATTTGTATATGAATTGAATTTTTGTAAATCGTGTTTTAAATTTTATACACCTGTAATCTCTTCATTATATATTTTTAATTTAGGTCTATCACTAATCTTTTTAAATCCTACCATCTCTCATTTTCCTCATTACAAGTTATGTGTTATGTTTTTCTAACTAGCTTATTTCCATTTAGTTACATTAGTTCATTGCAGTGTTTACAGTGATTAACATGATAGATGACATTCACATTTACATTTTAACTTCTTACAGAACTTTCCCATGGGTATAGACAGATTTATACAAAATTCCCAATAGGGTATATTTTTGTAACTCTACCCCTTTCTCTTACATTCATGAAATAATTTTTTGAGGCATATAAACATGTCACTATAGTTATGTCAATTAAAATGATGCTGTTAAAATGATAATAACCTGGACTCTAATGTATTTCCAAAAGTCAAAATAAAAAATAAGCAATTTTTAGTTTTTTGACGTTTGTGATGCTAGTTACCCGTCTGAAAATAATCAAGAAAAACCAGTGTGTAGGGACTCAACTCTTTCAAGCCATGATTACGTAGGTGACACTATGTTCAAGTAAATAAGTCATCATGTAAAAAGAAGAGCTCTTTGGCTCTTTATTTTTTTCTTCAGGGAAGTGAAAGAAAAATAACTTTATAGATTACTGTTACAAATATGCTTCTTAAAAAATATTCAAATCAGAAAGGTCTATGCAGACCCTGTTGAGCTGCTTTTATATTAATATGTACTTGCCCTGAATTGGCAAGTACAATTGGTTTGTATGTCTTAATTTTCTGCCTTTTTTTTTACTGAGATGCTTTGCTGCATTCTGTTCCTATCTACACATAAATGTAAAGTTTATAAAAGTTTACTTTTATTAATAATTTTGAAATCTTTTGTCCTTGGTTCAAATTTTAGGAGTGGCCAAGAAAACTTTATTTATCTGATTGTTTTTGTAAGAAGAGAAACTAACATTCAAAAAACAATTCCACTTCTGGAAATTGAGAACACACGTTTGTTACTGGTTTTGTTTTCTTTTTTAAAATTTTTGAGGTGTACTTAAATATGTCACTGTAGTCAGACTCAAACTATCCACTTGGAGGGCGAATTGTATCTTGCCTTCCTCATCTGAGGTGATATTGCTGAGGTCTAAGCAATAGCTAGCTCTTAAAGATTCTAACTGTACTTTGCATATGTTATTTTTTGTTGTTGTAGTTGTTTTTGGATTGTGTATTGCATTGTTTTTGTCCTATTCATTTTTCAGATTAAATATTTTATCAAAGCATTATATAAATAGAGGAGGGATAAAACAAACTCTGCTGCAGTCCCCATTCTACTCAGTCCTAATCTTTAGAGGTAACGTTCCCCCCACACTTAGTTGTCCTATATACTAAACAATATAGCTGTACCTAAACTTATTGATTTATCAGTTTTAAATTTTTATCTGTTATCATATTCAGATAAGTAAACATTTTTGATAAGTTATTTTATTGAAAGTAATCAATATGCAATTCTCTCTGAGTGTAGGAATTTTATCCATACATAAATATGAAAAAAATTCAAATCAGCTTTGTGTTTCTGTGAGAGTTTGATTTTCTGATCTGGAATTGAGTCCCCAAATTTCTGAGGCACTGTTGAATGTTCTGATGCAGGCTTTTCATAAAACATGAGGTTAGACATTTTCATATCCTCCCATTGACTTATTTGTAGAATAAGGAATATCAGTCTTTTGCAGTTAAGTTGTGAGATCAACTCTGCTATTTATAACTCTTTATGTAATACATAGCTTCTGAGAAATTTTATATAAGGAATGTCATTTGTTACTTAAATATACTGTAGAATTAAAAGGGAGACTGTATAAAATGATATAGTTAAAATCGTATCTAAAATTTTTATAAACTTTTCTAGAGTTATTTGTATTTTCCGATTTCAAAGCCTATGTTATATTTATTATCTTTTACCATTAGCTACAAGAAAATCATTACTGACCGTAGATGCTTGTCATACTGCAGTCAATTCTAGTCTAGGAAGACACCTAGTACATTGTGAATCTTCCCAATGCTCATTAGACAAAACCAAGTACTGACCTGTTTTGTTACATGGAGCAAGATTCTGGCCATCAGACTATAACCTCTACCATGGATGGTGCCCCCATACCCCCCCCCAGCTTAGGGTTCAACAGCACACTTTCAACAAAACAAAAGTTGTACTTTGGTGCTTGATTATTTCACAAGAAATCTATTACTTAAATCAAGATAGAGACCTAGTAAAAAATAAGCTGCATCTCACAGGAATTTTTATTTTAGATAATCTCCCAGGAATCCATCACATTCAATAAAAGAAACAAAATGTAAATCATACACCTTGGATGTCCCAGTTAACCTGTCTGACTGTCATGGCTATTTGTCCATAGAATCTCTGAGGCCCAGGCCACTAGATGATTCTGTGATACTTTTTTCGTACTTAAGAAAAAAAAAAAGAAAGGGTAACATCTAAATATGGAAAGTGTTGGACTTAAAATTGGACTTTAGAAAAACTAATTGGAGAATACATATAAAGTGAAATTACTGTAAATAACTATAGACTTATAACTGGAACATTGCAGTGATTTTTATATAGTTTGCTCTAGTACAGACGTCTTAAAATTTTGGATTTACTTTTTGGTTCTTCCTAAGTTAAACAGATCAGACTTAATGTCAAAGTAAAGACCAGAAAACAAAAACAACCTCCCCCCAACCCTGGGATTTAATGTCCTATTCTAGCTGAAAGCTAAAATTATATATCTCAACCCAAGTTTTCAGATATTTTTTCCCTAGTTAATTTATCCTTCCTTAATGATGGCTTCAGTTTAACAACTTATCATAGAAATTGACTTTAGAAGTATGCTCAGAGGAAGTATGTCAGCAAATACTTTCCACTTACTCTTTCTATAATTAGTAACAAATTATTTTGAGAAAAGTGATTTGTACCATCTTTGGCTGAACTTTACTCAATATTAGTATGTTGTTATTCAGTAGCTGGTCTTATTAGACTAAAAGCCAAACAAAATTTGCTGGAAAATTTAGGTAAGGGATAAAGAAGGAAAGTTATTAACAGAACCGATATATTCTTTGTTCCAGTATTTTAAATGTATAAGCCCACAATTATATATAGACAAGAATAAAAAGTAAATACAACTTTTATTAGTATTTGCATATAAAGGCAAAATAGTCATGAAAATCAGTAAATTTGGGGTTATTACGTCATAGAATCTGATTTCATAAAATCAGATACTAAGGAGAAATAATCTGAGCAAACATAGAACATATGAATCTTTAAATCATAATTTTATTTAAGTGTTTTCCTTTTTATCCTTTTATATAACATTGAATGTCTACTTAAAATGCGCAGTGCATATTTGCTTCTGTTATTGAATTTTCTCCTAATGTTATTGAATTTTCTCCTAATGATAGTTTATGTTATGTCTCAGTGAATAAAAATGGTTATTTTTTTTTTAATCTAATGAATACTACCCCAACAAACTTTACTTACATGTAACAGTAGCTGAGATTGTTGTTACTGAAAAGCTCAATTAATGATGATTTATCAGGAATGGCTAGATTAAAAATACTGCATATACCATGTCTGATTAAATTTTAAAATAATAGAAAATACTTTTATGTAGTGGTTTTATGGAATCTTAAAATCTCACTTAAATCTAAGATTTAAGAAGTTCATTTTGCTGTAAATGCCACATTGAGAGGTTTGTTTCATAGTACATACTCCTAGTTGTTGGCATTATAGTCCTTATAAATTGTGTACAATTCTTGAATTGTGATTGTTCTTTTATGTCCTGTATGGGGGAAATTTTGTATTCCAATTTCTGTTTCCTAAGCTGAAATGTTTATATTCATATAAATGTGAGCATTGTTTATCTTCATTTATATGAGTTAAATTATGAATAACAATCCTAACCGTACAACAATTCTTATTTTACTTACTGAGATTTTAGTTACCTATCAATACATGTGTATACAGTTGTGTGTTTTTGCTAAGGATGCTCAGTTAGCTTATACCATTCTAAAAGTTTATTTATTCAACAAATATGTTTTGATTCTCTTATGTGCCACAAGTGGACATACCAGAAAGTTTCCTCTCGTTCCTTAGAGCTTAGTGTATAACAAATAAAGGCTTATTCATCCCATGTTGAGGGTGTAAGATCTTATAGAGCTTATATGCATGATCACTTTGCATTCAGAATCTAGCCTATTAATTCTAAAGAAAATGTGCCTAGTTCTTTTTTATTTTGATTTTATGTTTATTTCCACCCAAGCCACTCTGCACAGAGGTGTGGCTGCTGGCTGTCCCAAGGGTGACTATTTGATTCAGCATTCACACCTATTTGGTCAACACCTAAATTCCTGTGATGGGGATTAAGAATATTATAAGACTTTTAAAAAGTTGGTTACCCCAGTGGTAGTTATTACTATATAAAACACATGAACCTACTCTGCTTTTTTGCATCATACTCATTCTGTAAGATTTAGTTCAGATATCTATTTCTCTTTGTTATCTTAGAAGTGATGACCTCTCTGATGCCCAAAGAGGCTTTATATACATCTCAACTTGAATGCAATTTCTACTGACTTGTAGAGGGTGGATTAAGCCTTACTCATTTTTGTATAATTCACAAGTTGTAGCTATTCAGTGGATATTGAATTGAACTGAATGAATAGCTTCTTGGTATTTAGAGTCTTTTTTTTAAAAAAAAAAAAAACATTCATGCACAGGTGGCTTAAGTTATTTGAATCTAATGCCAGTATCTGCTCTTATTTTCTAGTGTTTCGTTTTTCTTTGAGAGATAATGGAAAGCTGCATTTTTGTAACAGAGCTAAGTCACCGTTATGAGATTAAGGCTTGCTAATAAATATTATTTGATACTCATAGCTCCCAATACATTTCTCAGTAATCACTGTTTAGCACTAATACTCTGGAATAATTTGGTATTGTTCCCATTTTATATTGAGAGAAACCTATGTCAGAAAAGTAATCAAATAACTAAGGCATATGATGACTACAATTACACAGTTCAGATCCCTACCTTATATTGGCTTAGTCTGTGGAGCTTTTCTCTTTCGGGAGAGCTAATACTCAGTCCATTTGGAAAGGTTTCAAAATTGTTACTACTCTTGAAAGAAATAATAACTGCTACATCACTATAAAGAATGATCTTTATACAGGACATCGATATTGTTTGGAAATTCTTATCAAGGTATTACAGATCCAGAAAGAACAAGAGAACCTTCTATTGGGGTTTAACTCAAGAACTGTGTTCTTTGGACTCATTTAATTACAGCTATGGGAAAGGAAGATGGAAGGACTTGGTCTTTGGGAATTCTTCCATTTCTCACCTCAGCTACAGTGTTTGTGCTTTCCTGCCTCACAGTTTCCTCTTCTTTATTCCACAATTTAAGATATTTTTGATAATACTTTCTATTTATCTATACTTTATACTTTGTTTTGACCTCAGAAATATTTCAGACATGGCATATTTTTCTCACAAGGGAGACAAACCATTTGGGTAATTAGAGTATGGTGGTAGCTGTGGGAGCAGAAGTATTAGGAGCAGTACTACTTATAGTAGTAATTTCATGAACTTCTCAAAGTTGTAGTAAATAATCATGAAATACCAAAGCTTTAGCTTGAAAAGATAGTATAGATAAATGATATCAATATATTTAAAGATGAAAAATTGAAATCCAAAAATATTACTGGGTTCTCTGATTTTAGGGGATGATTGCGTACTCTAGTGTGTTGGGAAAATAGTAAATATGAACCAGATACTTTCATTTATTAGCCATCTTTTCTTAACCAAATTAAAGAATTTTGTAACATTGGAATAAGAAACATCTTAGCCATTTTCTTCTTAGAGAAGATACATTAAAACCCTGATCTCTCATTACTAGCTTAAATATATGTGTTGGGTGAAGGAATGAATTCAGTACATCTCTGCCAGTTTTTTGTTTATTTTTATCAATTTTAGTGTATTTATACCTAATTTTAAATTTAGTGTTCTTTAGGTTTTTCACACTAATTAAAATCAAGATCTATAAGGAGTACCAAACTCTAGATAAATTTTCATCAGAAAGAAATGCATGTCCTCCTTTGTCTACATCCCCCTGAGTTTTTAAACATGTATCCCTAAATAATAAAGCTGTGCTTCATAGATTTCCTTATCATCAGTTGCCAGCAAAAGTTCTATCAAGTATAATAAAGGCTGCTGGATTCAGTTAAAAATGGTTCATTGCTATCAAGATATGAATAATATCAAAGTAAACTTTTCAGTAATACTAGCTTTTCCTTTGAAATGGCAGTCATGCTGTGAAGTGAACTTTTATTGCTGTTTGAGGTTGTTTTTCTCCATCCTCATGGATACAACAGCCTTATTATGTTGATTTGATTTGACTCTCTAGTACTTGGCACAGAGGCTAGAATGTCAGGTGACACCTTGTCTCAACTCATGGGCTGCAGGGAAAGCCAAGTAAATAGTCATTGCTCTATTTTTCTGTATATTTTTCCCTTTCTGGGCCTCACTAATTTCTTGTTTCCTTGTAGGATAATCAAACTCAGTTCTCCTTTCTGAAAGCTCTACATTCTTTTACTGTTTAGTTGCAGATTAATCCTTCCGCATTAGAAGGTTATCAGCTAACCAGACTTCATTCATCCTGTCTTGTGATAAAGCTATCCCATTGATCAAAGTGGAAATCCAGGCCTTTGGCTTTTAAATGGTAGTTTGTGAAGGTTTGGATCATGTATTTATGTATTTATGAAACCTATAAAACTATACATATTTAAAGTTGGGCATATTAATTTATATATGTGTGATGTACACAGAACTGACCCATATATAAATGGTTTCACCTGTATTTAAAGTATTTCATTCTCATTTTTCTTAAAATTTGTATTAAATTCTTATCAGCAAACTTCTCTATTTCTAAATCTATAAAGCCTTTTATTTTTGCTGTTAACACTAATATTAAAATGCCTCGTAAGGCTCTAATACAAAATTTCAACAATTATAAGCAGAGTAAAATAAATATTAGCAGTTAAGAAATCAGTAAAAAATTACTTGATTTTTATATTAATTACATAGTTAAGTTGATAACAGTTTTAATATCTTAACAGTTTTAATATCTTAATATCTTGGCATCTTTATTATGGTAAACTGAAATTGTTCTTGTGGTTAAATTCCTACCATGGCTTTTTTCCCCCCAAATTGAAAAGTAAGTTTAGTCAATAAACAGTCATAATGCTAGGCAAGGTGCTAGTTGCTACAGAGTGAAAAAATTAATATTACTCTCAATTTTGTTTGGCAACTTAGAATTCATATATCATGTTCACATCCCATATTTATTTGCTTTTCATAATGGTTCTGGGATGGAGGCAGAGCAGACAAGGCTCACACATATTTAGTGTCAATTCCCAAAGTCTCAAAGATAGTGAAGAGCAGAACCAAGACTCATTTTGTAACATTTTCTGCTGTAAGCATTCCAGCAAAATGTGCTAACCAGTCATTCATTGAAATGTTATGACTATACCAGTGTATAAAATACATTTCAGTGTTTTTGACACATACATATATACATACATAAATCTGTATATTTGTATAATATAGTAAATTAAGGAAAAGTGAAAAACAAAAATGTTTCTTAGATTTCACTTTTCATCTAATTTATAACATGCAATAATACAAAGATGAAAAGGGTGGAGTACCCAACACCCTATGTTCCCTATTACTCTATGAAAATATTCCCTATTACTTTATGAAAATCTTCATGCTTTGAATTGATTATGTCCTATGTATACATAAGCCTTCAGTTTCAGGAATCCTGAACTTTGCTTAACAAAACAATGATGCTCTCAAAAGAGAAATTTTTAATTTGTTTTAGTATGTTCTTATCTCTGGATATCCCATGATAAGATCAAAACTTTTGGTAGTATTTTGTGGAAATTACTTGAACATTGCATATGGCATTTTCTCTGGTACTACTTTTTAAAATCTCCACTTAATGCTATTTTCTAATATTAGTGGTGTAGATTTTAAGCGATGGCATAGAAACACAAGAAGATTTGTTCAGAGGACTGAGTCCAATGTATTACGTAAGATTAAGGAATGACACCTAAGACACTGGAGTTCAAATCTCTGCCATTTAGTCTGTGTGTGACCTTGTATATGCAACTTAAGATCACCATGGATTAGTTTCCTCCTGTGTAAAAAAAGGGATAAAAAGTTACTTTTCCCTAGGATGACTTGAGTATTATATGACTATACTCAAGTATGCTAATATGAGACATTTAAGTAATAAATATATCTGACACATAGAAAGCATTATACAAGTTTTATTCATTATTGCATAGTATATGCAATATACTAAATACACAGTTCATTACATCAGAAATGTGTTTATTTTGATCAGTTTAACTTTCTGTGTTTTTGCCATGATCAGAATTAAATGTGTATCTACCAACTTACAGAATGTATCTACATATACTATACTATAGCTAGCCGTAAGAACAGCTTGATCCTTTTCTCTTGGCCACATAAGGCAACTAAGGGAATACCCACAGTGAGTAAGAAGAAACTCAGAAGTGCTCTATGTTTCAACCTACTCTCATTTTGACCATAGGGATTAATAGACAGAAAGTTGACCCGGAAATATTCAGGGTTTGTAATCTAGGCTGTTATAAGCTCAGTTAATATCTTCTATTTAAGATTATGGGTTATGAATTCTAGTTGATCAAGGGCACCCTAATTTGTGGATCTAGCAAAGGTTGCATCTTCAGTGTATCTGTTGATTTTGAAGTTGATGTATTCATTAAAAGGAAAAAAGTGTTGATTTTTCAATTAAGATGCAACCTTTACAATGCAAGCAATAATAATTATAGTGTTCACTCAGCCTGAAGAAAAAATGTAATTGGTTAAATAGCAATAATCAAGATCAGAACTGTATTAGAAGGGTGCTAATTTTATGATCATCTCTTATTTAAATAATAAAAATTAATCCATAGGACCCTTGCTGTAATACCACTTGGAATGAATCATATTCGACTTTAGGTATGGGCTTCTGGATACCACACAAAAGTAACTGGATGCTGAAATTATGAACAATTTATAACATGCAATATACAAAGATACCTAATACAAAAATACCTAAGATCATCTATAAAATTGCTACTACTCCAATGAATACATTTATTAGGCGGTGGGTGACTGGGCCTACTAGACATTATTTGACTAAAAGCATTCATCTTATATAGCAGATTCTTGTATTTTCAGTTTTGAAGGAAAATGAATGACCACAGAAATAAACAAATAACAATTTATGAGTTTTAACAATCGGATTTCACATAGTAAATGTAAGAAAAGTAAACTCTAGATACAGCAGGGAAAAAAAAGAAAAACCCTGGAATTACTAACATCAGAGGATTATTCAGCATTGACATACAGATATTAAAGTATCTCTAAATTTATGAAGCAATGTCTTGGCTTTGGAAGTCAACATGACTAGATGCAAATCTTAGTTCCATAATTTACCATTTTTTCATTTTGAGCTTAATTATAATTACTTCTTTGATATTCTTAAACAAAAGGGAAAGTAAATAGGTTACTGCCACAATTAAATGAGATAGTTATATACAGATTTTTGCCACACAGAATTTAGTAGTTCTACAGAAGACTTTATTGATCTATTTCATTCAGTAACTCCTCTCTTAATGTCATCAGTAGGTTCTTGGAAATTGCAACTTTAGGTGAATCAAGCTATAATAAAAGCAGTTCATTAATAACATCATTTTGTTAATTTTGCAAAAGGGAAAAAAATGAATAAAAGGATATTATTGGAGGATCTACTATTTCTCTATTGTTTTGAAGTCACAGGGTAAGCCTCAGGAACAGCTTCAGGAGAGTAATGCCAAAAACACGGTAAAAAAAAAAAACCCTCAAAATGTTTGCATTTGATTTACCTAGCAGTGAAAAGGTTGATTGTAATATCAGTGCTGCTGCCTGTCACATGCTGATAGTCTGTCTTTTCTAGAAGATACATGCACAATGAATAAAATATTTTCCCAAAAGGTAGACATCACCAGCCTCCTTTCCTTAATGTTCCATTGATCACAAAGCAGGAAGCACTATACATATAACACCGTATACATTACAGACTTGTGGAAAACCTGCTCTCTCTCTATGGTTTCTACAGTAGTTATCAGATCCCAGTGCGCTAAGTATTTCTTTTGTGAAAGTTACATACATATATTCATGACTCGTGATTGAGGAGAAAACAGTTCCAGAAACAAAACCAATTTTAAGCCATGGTTTTGAGAGGCATTCCATTTTAGAAATTGTATGGATTATTTGTATTATTGCATAACTATGTTATTACAGTTATAATGCCAAAATAAAGAAAGACAAATATTTTAAGTGTTCATACATATGAACACACAGTTCACATGTATAAAACCACATTTGTTTATTTTTACTTATTAAATTTTTTTTTCTTGCAATGTTTGCTGTCTTTAGGTGTAGTCCCCATAGAGTTTCCACCACCAGTTCACCATAGTGCACTACCACCATAGTTGCATGTGCTCTTCCTGTCCCTGCCTTGATCCTAATCCCTCTCTCTTCCTTACAGATTACTCTGATTTGTAGTTGTCTGTTTAGTTTTGTTGTTTTTTTTCCCCACTTGGTCCCCTATAGTCCTCCTATAAGTGAGACTGTTGATATTTTTCTTTTTCCTCCTGACTTATTTACTGAGCATAATCCCTTCAAGCTCCATCCATGTTTATGTGAATGGCTCCAGTTTATCTTTTTTGATTGCTGAATAATATTCCATTGTGTATATATGCGACATTTTCTTGATCTAATCATCTGTTTTTGGGCATTTGGGTTGATTTCACATCTTACCTATTATAAATAATGCTGTAATAAACATGGTAGTACATGTATTCTTTTAAATTAATGTTTTTGTGTCCTTTGGGTCAATCCCTAGGAGTGGGATCGCTGGGTCATATGGTAGCTCCATTTTTAGCAGGCTGATGAACCTCCATACAGCTTTCCATAAAGGTTGGACTAATTTGCATTCCTACCAGCAGTGTAGAAGTGTTGCTTTTTCACCTAATCCTTGCCAATATTTGTAATTGCTAGCTTTTTAAATATGTGCTATTATTACTGGTGTCAGGTGGTATCTCATGGTGGTAAAAACCACATTTTAAAATGACAGGGGGTTGCTTGGTAGTGAGTGTGACATGGGGATGTATATCTGAAGAGGTATGATCCTGTACTTCTGAGTCATATACAATGTTATAAACAGGTTTTATCACAATAAAAAAAAAAATCCTTGCCTTCAAATGCATACTGTGGATTTTGGTAGAAGGAAATATTTAAGTTACAGTACAAGAGGCCTTTCTGGCCTAGAGGTTAAATCTCAGCACTATCGCATTATTCCTGCTTTAGCTTGAATTCGATCCATCTCGGTCTGAGTTTGATCTCCAGCCTGGGAGCTCACCCACATGGCACAGCAGACCTCTCCTGCCTTGCCCACTATTTCCCCTCAGCAGTGTATTTCAGGAAATCCACCTGTTCTGCTCCCCACTCTGTCTCTAGTGAATCTTCTCACTCTCTGCACCTCTGGCCTAACTCCAGTTCTACTAAAATACAGTACAGTGAAAGTTGGCACAGCAATTAAGATTGCTGGTTCTGGAATCTTGCTAGTCAGATTCAGTGTCTGTCTACTTTGACTCCTGCAATCAACTGCAGTGTGCTCTCCACTGCTGTTTAGCTAGTGACTTGACTGGCCACTTAATCTCAATTTCCTGTTATTACAAAGGGGCTCCCTTATATAGTAAGGATGTGGAAATGATATGGAACTGAATAAAATAGACACACTATTACCATTATAAATTTAACAATAAAAATGTAACATAACAGCAAGTTAAATGAATGTTATAGACAGTAAAGTCTTTGGGCTTTTTTTCTTTCTAAGTAGGAATCAATGCAGAATGGAGTAATTGAGAATGGCTTCATGAAGAAAATGAAACATGACCTAGACCAGAAGTCTAGATTCCTGAGATATTAGAAATCAGATGAATCTAGAAATTTTTGTACACCCATACTTCTGTATTTGATAGATAATAATAACTAATACATGTATATTATTTGTGGTGTTTTAGGTGCTCTTCTTACATCTTTGTAAATATCTTAATGCAAGTCAAGTGTTCTTATTTTTCAGGTGGGTAAATTAAAGCACACACTAGTTAAATGACTGGTCTCATGTCACACAGCAACCACATTGCTGATCTCATTCCAGTGTTCACACCCGTAACCAAAACTAAGGTAGCTGGGGCAAACTATTTAGTCTAGATTGGTAAATAGTACTTGGCTCTTCAAATTCCTATGACTTTCCCAATGACAAGGGGATGTCCTCTTGGGTGGGATTAAGAACAGATGTAAATTGCTCCATGAACATTTTCCAAACTGTCCTGAGAGAGAATAGCAGTGTTTTAGATAGAGCTGTGCATTGAATAGTGGTGAAGATGCAGTTTGATAAGATGCAGTAAAATTTTATAGGCCATCAAAAGTCAATCAGATATATTTGAGATTTATCCTAAGAACAAGCCTGGGAATTTCTAAGCATATGATTAAATGCCATATTATTGGGTGAGAGAGAGAAGAGGAAAAAACAAAGGGGCATAGTATATTTTTTGGCAAATGTGTTTTAGCTTACAGGCACACTGTCGTTAATTAAAACAAATACAAACTAAATAACACACACATATAAGAAATTTTGTGATTATATCAGTGGAATCTAATGTGGTAATTCAAAGAAATATGTACTGGCTAGGCACTTATGCCTTGCATAAGGGAAGAGGAAAATCAAGCTTTTATCTGACTTAATTTTTATCCCTCTGCACACCCTCAATTTACAAAGCTCGTGTTAACTTCAAAGGGACAAGGAAGAGAATGCAAACCAGGCCTATTATGTTTGTGATGATACACTTGTTTTGCAGGTGGTATCCATGTGTTCCTCTAAAGCTCATCTTTTCTATTTGCACACATGGAAGGAGAATAGCATATTCTTTCATCTTTATATTTTTCTGGTTTCTTGGAACTATCAATTACAAAAGGAGGGCTGTATAAATCTTCTTTATGTTTGGGTGCTAATATTAGCTGCTGAATATATCAACTGGCTACACTATTTGACACACCTAATAGTCCGCCTTAAACACCTGGAGTCATGGCAGATGCACTGGCTGAGCTCTGTATTGTACATTATATGTCAGAATATAAAATATAAAGGAAATACTTTAAAAATTGATTCTGCATGTGAGTCTCTTATTGTGTTGTGTTGGTAAACCTTTAAGGGGGTTGAAAGAATGCCGTTTGTTGTCATTGTCTATCATTCTCTTTGATCAACAAGTTTTAGAAAAGCGAATAGCCTGCTGATCTAATCTATATAGCAGGCATCTTACTATAATTCACTCACATGAGCTTCCTGTTAATCATCTAAGAGTCTCAAAATTTAAATAGGTGCCTCAGATGGACATCACAATATAGTTTGGATCATTTAAAAGAAGGCAATTAAACATTACAGTATTTTAGTATTTGCATCTACTGCCTCATTTAAGAATAAAGACCAATTTTTATATACCTTATCTTTAGAATTTTAAAAACTCATAAGAATTAATGTAGCTAATATTTATTCAACTGAATTTCACACAAAAATAAAATCAAATGCAGAATTTATTTCTCAGTCAGTGCATAAAGACTTACATTGTGCAAAGATGTATATTTGATAGGTGTTTTGATGTTGCCACAAAATGTTCCACTTGAGATAGATGTATAAAGATTTCTAGTCCTCAAACATTATTTCCTCTGCACTACAGTTTTCTATTTCCAAAACACCTGTACACACTGCTACCTCGTTATGTTCTACATTTTATGGTTAATGTGGTAATATAATTTTCCCTTATTTGCAGTTAGCCAGTTAAAGTAAAAAATATACGTTGGAATGTTGCCATGACATTATTGCTATGGAGTCACATTTAGTAACTGGTGAGATGTCTTCATGTTCCCATCAGACAGGGCTTGGTTTCTGAAGGATCAGGATGATCTTATTATAAGGAATTTTCTCCTGTAATGTAGTATCAAGGGTGCACTTTTGGGTTAGTGCTCTAGGGAGGCTCTCAAATAGAAACAAAAAAAAAGAAACATATCTTTTGAACTAGCAGCTGAGATGTTACATCAATAAATTGATAAAATGTAAAAAAATAGAAAGATAATCACACATTTGTGTGCCTTCTGGAATACTGTAAATAGGGTAAAAATTAAGAAAAATTCTTAGGTTATGGATATTATTATTATATATATATCAGTACTTGATTTGTTATTTTAACAATAGTATATCACTGGATTATATGAACTAAGTCAAATATAACTGTCACTTTATAGAACTAGGTGTACATGAAGTGGGCTGCAGGGCATAGAAATGATATTTCCTAAGTTGTCTATCAATGATTAAAGTAATTCTCAGTAACTGCTCACTGTAAAGATTAGGTGGACAAGACTAATCTCGTAAATTCCTTATGAAGTACTATAATATGAGCTGCTTCATTTGTGATTTATAACTCCTATTATACTAATTAAAAATTCGATGTGTTTCTGTAGAAAAAAATTTCATTTGTAACACGTCTGTTTACATAAGCTTGCCTTCAAAGGGAACAATCTATTAAAAATGTGTGTTCAGAAATCACCAAAAAATACAAAATTCTATTGTGATTTTGAAACTGTTCCATTCCAGTAACAGTTTTTGGGGGGTTGTATCCTTGAGCTATGGATACACCATCTGTGATTACACTGATGTTTTACATTTGTTCTTAGAAAGTAAAATCAGATCCTTATACTACGTATATTGAAACTATTTATTTCATGACCATGATTAAGTATCCAAGGCTCACTTGCTTAGTATTTGTTATTAGCATTTGGTTTGTTTGCTTTCTGTTTTATTTTATTTTGAAGCCTGAGATTGTGTCAGTAGAGACTTTTATGGTTTATTATGTTGATATTACTTGTGCTTTACATTAATATTTATCATTAAAAATGATAACAGGACTTGACTGACATCTGGATATGCTGATGGTATTGTCATAGATAAGGAAGCAAACACTGCTACTTTAGCTAGATGAATCCTATATTTTGAGAAAGTCTCATGGACTTCCATAAGGAAGTTTGTCCTATATCATCAGTTACGTGAAAAATAGTGTAATTTTTAAAATGTTTCCACAAAACATTCCTTTTCTTTTTCTTCATAAGACCTACTTTGGGGTTAAAAAATGGGGCTCCCAAATCATGGTCTCTGCTTTTATATCTCATACAACTTCCCTTTCTTTTGGGGAGATTCTTTATCTGATACTGTTAAATGAATATTTCTCAGGATGGGCAAAATACTTTGGGGAAAAGTCTTTCTCTAAAAAGCAATGTTCTAATATGCAAAGTGTTCTAATATACTTGAATATTATAGTAGTTGGTTTAAGAGAAAATGCCTCAAATTTATTTTGGGGAAGAAATTTTAAAATTTTGTGCCAAATTAGTAGTAGGTTTAAATATTAGTAGTAGCTTTTGGGCCTCCCTGGTGGCACAGTGGGTTAAGCAACGCACTATGAAGCAAACCGCAGCCACTGCAGCACGAGTTGGATCACTGCTGCCGGCAAGGGAGGGGACCCACATGGCGTAGCAGATCTCTCCTGCCTCTCCCTCTGCTGCCCTCAGCAGTGTGTTTAAGTCCATCTGCCTGTTCTGCTCTCTGCTCTGTCTCTGGTGAATCCTCCCCCCTCCCTGGATTCTGGCCTGTACCCCAACTCTTGTATGCATAAATAAATAAATCGTTTTAAAAAAATAAATATTAGTAGTAGCTTTCAATAAAATGTGTATGCAGAATATACCCAAACCACTATTTTCAGCTGTAACCTTTGAGGTCAGGTGACAGATAATTTCCTTTTAAGAAGGTGTTTATTGTCAAGAAAATTACAAAGTTCCCTTTGTAGTTACTCTATCTTTGTTATTTTGGCAGCCTGTAAAGTTTTATTGGCATTTACTGAAAAGTACTTTTTTGGCCCTAGCCAGCTGGCTTTCTTTTTTGGGCAAATTTTTCTAGCTCTGATATTTAGAACATATTTTAACATTGTTTATCTAGCGGTGGCGTCCTTTTGAACAAAAAGCAAGGGGCTAATAACGTCTGAGTGGCTCACATATGCAGTGGGGTGACATCCAGCTGCTACAGGTGTGCTTGAACCTTTCTCCGTGTTGCTTCCTACTGTCCAGTGTATCATTTTAGTAGTAAAGTGGTCAACTTAAGATCATGCAAATTATTGACTCTTTTCACATAAATCTGGAGAAAACGTGAAATTATGGCGCAAAAGCGAGGATTCACTAAATAGAAAGAAAATAGAATTTTTCAAGTAGCATGGGTTCACCAAATCAAAATCAGATTTTTTCAGGGAGTAAATACTAAAACATGTAAAGGACAAGCCTCTGAAAAAATAGAACAATAATAAAATTTCACTTGAATGGAGTTTCAGTTGCCTTGGAGGTGGCTTAACTCTAGGACAATATATCATTTCTCTTACTTTTGGACTGATTTATAGGCTTTTCTAGATCATGCTGATACATGCAAGATGAATTCTAAATTTAGAATTACACCACTCTAGTTCTGAAGACCACAGTAATAAATTCATTTAAGCAAGTGTTTGCATCACTAAATAGTTATTTAATTGCTTTTAAAATAATACTGGAGAAAATGGTTCACTCTCTTTCATATAAACTTAACTGACTACTCATTCTTAAAAAATACTTATAAGTCTTAGAACCTGCCTGTCTTTTCAGTAATTATTTTTCCAAAGTGATGACAGACACCATAATTATTGGCAGTCTTCTTTGGCAGTGAAATAACATCATAATTTTGTTCTGTATATTATGATGGTCCATAGAGTAATAAATGTGAGATTTTAGGTTGTAGTTCCTGTGTTTGTGATGTGATCAAAGCAGAAAATTGTAGATCCTATTTTTTCATTTATTCTAAGTAAAATGTCCTTAGAGGCTACCATCCACACTATTGTTCTCTAATGTCTGTTACGTGCTTTTTTCTTTTTTATTTCAAAAATATATATTTATTGTCAAATGTCTATACTGATAATCCACACTCTGGGTTTGTTTGTTTGTTTGTTTTTTCTGGAGAGCTGGAGGAGGTAAGGGATGCAGGGTAGAGGGAAGCCCACATTTCACATGACCACTCTGTAGAAAGAACCCACTTTCATGGTCAAAAAGTGGCAACGACAGAACACCCATGGTGTCTGGATATTATGAGGACCCATCTGTCCCTTATATGTCTTCCTGAGAAGCACCAGATGTCAGGGTCTCCCAGCCCCTACTCATCTAGAAGGAATAATATATACGTACTGTGGGTCTTTTCCAAGTGGTATTGTCCTATCTTTATAGAAAATTACAGGAACTGGGCTTCCCTGGTGGCACAGGGGTTAAAATCTCAGCTCTATTAAGCTATCGCCAGCCATTTGTGGCATGAGTTTGATCCCCGGCCAGGATGCTAACCCACTTATGGAAGAGCAGACCTCTCCTGTCTTGCTCGGTGCTCCCTTCAGTGGTGTATTTCAGTAGATCTACCTGTTCTGCTCCCCACTCTGTCTCTGGTGAATCTTCTTATCCTGCCCCTCCCACTGCAATTCTGGCCTACACCCCAGTTCTTATATGCATAAATAAATAAATCTTTAAAAATACAGGAATTATTAAGCAGAAAAGTAATAATGTTGGAAGTTTGCAGGGCTTAAAGAGTAACTCCATTAAAGCAAAGTGAACAATTTCTGCAGAAGAGGTGTTTTCCATTTTCATAAAAATGGTATAAATTAGGTTATTAATAATTTTTGAGAGGCAGAGGGTTTGGGGCGCCATCTTGATCTAGAACTTTATTTCAATTTATTAGATCTGTTTCTCAAATAGCTGTAGCTTGTTCAGGTTTTATTCCTGCCAGTTGGATATGAACTACTGTATGTTTGGGCTCACTGTACGGAATTTGTTTCCAAAAAAATAGTGTCACGCTGCTTTCCATCTACCGGACCAGTAGGGGTAGGAAGATCTGATTCGAAGCCAATGCAAAATGCAAACTGATTAGATTTGAATTGTTCATACATTAGAATTTCCTTTCCTTGTTCTTACCCTTTTCCAGATGGAAGAACCAGTTTCCTCCCAGGGCATTTTTCTCCTGGCAATTAAACTGTGAAGATGAGGATCATTTAGCTTCAGTATTGTCGAAGTACTATTATTATATTAGAATTGGGCTTTAAAATTTAGAGGAATGAAGAAACACATTCTGTACTTGGCCTTTTTTATTTTTAAATTAATGTTGCTTGTGATGCTTTTAAAATGAGAAATATAACTTTGTCTTTGGATTCTGCATTTTGTTTATTATTATAATAATATTTTACTTTCTGACATCAACTGGAAAGTTTGTGGTCCATGAAACACCTTTTAAAGCACCACATCTTTAAAATGTCAAGCATATTACAAGCACACCTTCTTAAAGTGCATGATGGCCCCTCCCTTCTTGAACATAGTAGATCACCCCTGATTTTCCTTTTTGCTAGGTAGTTCAAGGAGCATTATGGATGCCCGTGACCACCCTCTGTAAATGCAGCCATGTCCTCAGTTATTATTGAGTTGTGCGGAGCTCTCTGTGGTCTCAGGATCTTCTGTGAGATCTTGACATTTTTCTCTTCCCTCTCACATTATAAGCAGGTACTTACAGCCAGGCATTAAATATTAGCACTACATCACTTAGTCTGATGCCTGCATTTTATATATTAGGAAAGGAAAGCCAGAGTTTGCACAATTTGTCACAGTCATGGGACTAGTTGGGGCTGGGTAGGAAGTAGGTGTTGACCACTTGCCTCCCGATCCAGTGCCTGTTTTGCTAGCCGCGTTGCCGGCTCTCTGTCTGTCAGGGTACCTTTCCTTCCCAGTTTCTTCTCCTTGTGGAATTGTTTTTGTTCTCAGTGCGCAGTTGATCATCATGAAGTAAAATTGAGAACAAGGTGAAGTCAGAAAAAGTTGTGAAGTAGCAAAGCGAGGGCTGGAAATCCTGTTCCTACCTCAGCCACTTTACTTCTTGAGTCTCTTGTCCTCTGTGAAAGGAAGTTGCTTAACTCAATGTGGTAAATGACGTTTACTGAGTACTTCACCAGGTGGCGGGCACTAAGTTCTTGTGTGTGTCACTTTACTTAAGCCTCACACAAATCCCATGACGAAGACCTGTGGATTGTCTTCTATGGTTTAGGCCAAAATTTAATCCCACAACAGTTGCCTAGTTTGCTGGAAGGTTTTTAGTTAGTAAGTAGCAAAGGTGAGGTTCAGTTTCTTTGTCCTTAATCACTCTGCTGATATGTTTCTGGCAGCTCTACTAGCTCTCTCCCACCTGTCATGTTCCATTATTCTGCATTTGAGTATAACACCACGAGAGCTAACATATTGAGCAGTGCACATGTAGTATCTCACTGAATCCTCAGAAACTCCAAGAGGCAGGTGCTGTTACACCCCCATTATATAGGTGAGGAAATTGGAGTGCTGAGAGGTTATGTGACTTGCCCAAACTTATAGCTGGTGAGTGGTAGTGACAGGATTAGAAACCAGGCAGATTTAAGTGCCTCCTGACTTTGTCCTTGTGCCTTATTGCCTGAGAATGTGTATTTGATTGTCTAAGCCACAGTCTAATGTGAGTTTTATAATATTTTTGCTGATTACAGTGGTGTGTGTGCACATGCATGTTTATGTATGGAAAATCACTAATGATTACTTAGCTGTGTGTCAGATAAGGGATAAGAAACTCACTTGTCATCCATGTGGGTGAGTAAACTGAATTCGGTGCAGAAATAATGGGACTGGTGGGGACTGTGGCAAACAGAAAACGCAATCCTAACCAGAGGGCCAACTGATAAACAGCTACTTTCTGCCTTGCTTTTCTGACTGGTAGATTCAGTGTTGCCAGGTATTGTGTATTTTCTAGAGAAACCACAGGTTGGGAACTTCTAGTCAGAAACAAGATTTTGAAGCTGATTTTTAAATGAGTATACCAAATCATAATTATTTGAAACCATTCAGTGATAATGACCCAAATGGGTCCTGAATGGATCCTCAGGGCTGGTGAATGAGTGACCTTCACGTTGAGCGAGCACTGGTCACATCTCAGCCTCACCAGTATATTTTTTGAAGAGAAGAAAGAGAGGCCCTACCTCAGAGTTATTGTCCAGGCTGTTCTGTCTATTAAGATGTCGTAATGGTACTCTGCAATGCAGAGAGAGTTGAATTAAGTGTTTGCTTAAGAAATAACAGTCTTGTGAGACCGTAACAACAGCAGAAGGCTTTTTACTCTAAGGAATCGTGGCTTCTGCTTTCAGTTCTGTCCTCAGTTCTCGTGTCCAAGTCTGGAGACGCCTGATTTGGGATTGGGTTATGTGTGCGGGAGGATCACCTCTGAAACTTTGCCCCTTTTCAGTTCTGCCACTGGCAGGACAATCTAGAAACCTTGCAATCCAGTGTACAGCTCTGGTACAGATAGGAGTTCGATATTAGGGGGAAGCTTGCTATATTCTGAAAAATGCATGGCTTCTCAGACTTAGTTTGGTTTTCAAAGTGCCCAGGAAATTCCTTTTGGGTACCAAGTATGTCTTTCTAGGTTGATGAGACTTTGTGTCTTCCTCCAGTAAAAGTAACTCCAGTTTTCATCTTTTTTCCCACTATGCATTCACTTAGGATTATTTTTACTAAAATGGTTTCTGAGTGCAAACATCAGCTCAGTCTCTAATCATATTGAATAACCTCTTCAGTTAAAAAAATCTGAGATTCATAACAAGGGAGGCGTCTTCCTAATTTTGTTTTGTCTTTAACTACTAAACAGCGTCTTAATGTGTTGTCAAAATAAGGTCAATGTGCAAGTTAGGTATGGAATCTCTCCCTGCCCATAATGTAGCTTTAAAAACATTGTGTCATTTTTGTAACTGTTCTACCTAAAGAATATTATTTTAGAAAAAATAAGTATAAACTTGCCAGCCTATGGTCTCAATTCCTGTCTCAGAAATATTGTAGGTGAATGTATTTCTGGGTGCTGCAAATAATAGATAATCATGAAAACTTGAATCAGGGTCCCTTTCCTTAAATGTGTTCAGTTTGCATTTTGATAGCAGTTTAGAAATGTTATCGCTTGTTTTGTCACAGACATATTTCACATCTTTCTTCAGGCACTGTAAACAAGAGAAATGGTTTAATGGCCCCATAAAGGCACTCTGCTGATAGCTGAGATTAGACCCTTTAGTAATGGATGTGGGTGTGTGTATGTGTGTGTGTGTGTGTGTGTGTACACAGTGGGGGAGGGGAGGGCTGGGGAGAGGTAAATGTACTGGAAAAGAGCCTTTGAGAGGCCGCTCAGATCTAGCAAAGGAGCTGTTGCTTTCTGTGCATCTTGGAAGATGGATTTACAGAGCATGTGATGACACTATTGTCTTTATTTGAACATAAGCCTTCCCCTTTGCTTCTGGAATTTAACTGAGTACTAATTGAGGTCATTGCCATCCATTTATCACCTGAAACTGAAGCGATATTAACTTAAAGTGAATGCTTTTCAGCTAGTGTGTATATTCCTAACTACATATATTTGTATAAAAGGCTGCATGCATTTTTCATGCCATGCTTCTTTCTGGTCTTAAATAATCTAATTTATGTATACCATTTACTTTTCCCCCCTTTTACAGAGATTATTTTTTTTAATTTGCTGCTTAACCAAGTGAAATTTTTTACAAGCACTTTAGCATCCACAGAATGATTTGTTTTGATTTTCTGTTATATTTTGTAACAAGTGTAGAAAATTCTTTATGTTTAGCCTTGGTTTAAATAAATGCCTTGAAATTCCTCAAAGCCCATAAATTTGTGTTTTAGAGCCTTAATGTCATGTCATTTTTTATCACCTTGTTTGTGTGCATCCCTGTGAAGTGGCTGTGTAAGATCTCATATTTGGTTTTGGGAGTCAGAGTTTACAAAGAATTAATAAAATTCAGTGTCCTTTCTTGACTAATTTAGCTGTCCATATCCCTACCAGGTGTCACTGTTCCATCCATCTGCTTTGCTTCTTTTTCATTGTAGACCATACTTTATAATAGGTATCAGCAAACTTTTTTCTAGAAAGAGTCATATAATTAATAAATATTTTAGGCTTTGTAGGTCATAGGATTTTTGTCACAGTGACATCATTGTACTGTACCACAAAGTAATACTGTGGGCTGTAACAGTGTTCCAATGAAACTTCATTTATAAAAATGTGTGAAGCTGTGATATGCTAACCCCTTTTCTAGAACATTGTATAGTAAACTATCCTAAAACAGACTAGAATGTTGTTGGTTGGAACAGACTGGAAAAATCAGCATCAAAATTGGGAGACCCATCAAGGCATTGGGTATTCCGAAGCAGTTTTGTTTAAAAAACTACAGATTTGATTCAAAGACCTGGTTCTTTGTATAAAAGAAGCAAATTACAAATGTAATTTGTAATTTCTCAGAGAAATTGTTTTATACTCACAGAAATTTGCTACTCTATGTCATTTTTATGATAAGAGTTGGGAGGATAGTAGAGTGAAAAGTCAGTCAAGACAACTTATCACCATATTTACATTGTCTGTCCACAGTTAGAAGGGGACTCGTCACTCATGACGTTTTGGCCATGAAAGTCTAGGAGAAGCTTTAGATGTTGGATAGCAGCATTATTCCTTTAGAGGAATATGAGTGGTGTGAATTTTTAAATGCACTTGGTCACAGTAGTAAATTGAAAGAAGGCAGAATGCCTAAAAGCAAGCACGAATCTTCAGAGAAGTGTTTTCATTTAGATGCATGTGCCAAGAATATATTACTAAGGTCATGTGTACAGAAATATGCATTCCATGCATATGAATTAATCAAAATGTAAAGAATATTTGCTAATATCTTTATTAGAGAAAACACTTTAAAAATCTAAAAGCACTGACTGAACTTCTATATGCTCTTGCTGGTAAATACTATGTCTTACCCTTTTTTTGTTTCTGTCACTCTTGGTCCCTTCCCTGGTTCATGCCCTACGTAGCCTCTCTGGGCCATAATACCTGAACAAATTAATGAAAGACTGGACAAAGAAACATCTGCTGTTACAGTAGTGCTCCTGCCTGAAAGTAATTATAGGTGTGTTTATTCAAAATAAATTGGAATTATGAGCACAAGGGTTTGAGAGTTATAACCAAAAGCCCAGGGCTCTAATTTTAGCCTGTTATGAATTAGTAAGTCTTATGACTTTAGTTTTACAAGAAGTTTAGCTTCTCTATGTGTTTTAAAAAAATTGTAAAGTGGGAATGATAATAAATCTTATATCTTGAATGATGAGAATCAAATAGATTAGGTAAAATTCTTTGTAAATTCTATAATGCTGTACTTTTTGTATATTTTTGTTTTTAAAAGCATTGTGGCTAGTATTGTCTATCAGAATTTCAAACTCAAATATACTTTGAAAGTTGACACTTCTAGCTAGCTAAGTATATTATCTTTTTTAAATTTATAAGACATCATCTTTATTATATAAATATAAATAGAAAATGGGTTCATCGATTTCCTTGTTTATTCTCTGAACTGACATAAAGCAGTTGGAACAAACAGGATCTGTTTTCAGTTTAATGCTCCCATAAATGCTTTGATGTCGTGATTATTTAGGCAACTATTTTCCTAGGCACAGATATTAAGTTCATTATCTCCATAGATATTATAAGCATTCAAATGTCATTATGATATGTGTACCCTCAGCCAAAGACACGGTTGCATACCAGCATCATTGTAGTTGGAAAGCAAAGGGCATTTCTATGCTGCCCAGAATGACAGCAAGCTTGTGCCTCCATGCTAACACGTTGGTGGAAAAACAAGGAAGCAAGATGATGCCTCATTTTTCATAGATCTAAAATTAAAACAATTGCTGATTTAACAGTTTATGATGAATACCATAACCCCAAGTAAACTTTTGAATTAAGAAGTGGTTAAGTTTATTTTGGAAGTGCATGTTTAAATGTCCTGGCATTTTGGAGCTCTTAAATTTAACCATTAGAAGAACTCAGTCATCATTAGTCAGCCTTAAGATGTGGTTTTAAAGGTCAAGCTTCCATCAATGAAAAAAAAAAAAAAAACATCCATGATGTGTCTCTTGAGTGTTCTTTCTGCTTCTCTTCCTCAAGATCTGATTGTGTGGAGGAGTTAGGAGTTGCGGGTTGCTAAAGTTTGTATGGAAATGTGTTTGAGGATTGCCCAAGAAAACCTGCAGATTTCAGAGACAGATCATCTGAACTGTCGGAAGTCAGGGATAACGAGAAAATATAGTATCATTTTGAACCATCACTTCTTCGTAAATGAAATGAAGGTATTAACTCACTTGAGTTGATGTACTTGAAGAAGACAAGAATTGCTTTAATTAAAAACTACAAACAATGCAGATGCCTGTAGCTCTCTGTTCCAGACCCAGCAAGGACAGTACAGTAAGCGAAATGAAATGTACCTAGCAGCCTCAGCAGCAGGCTGGAGCCGTGTTCAGCGAAAGTAATTTAATTAGTGTTGATCATGACTCCAGATGATGGTGATTTGATAAGGAATAATTTAGTACTTAACAGCCTTTTACATGCACCAACTCCATGTGGGAAGGTAAAGCAAATTGCACAAAATGAATGTGCTGCTTTCATTTGTGCCTGTGCCAGTGAGCTGGAAAACTGCCTGTTAGCAGACGCTCAGACTCTCAGCCCTGTGATGAAATACCCAACACATTCTCAGCTCAGCCCTCCCTGGTGGGAGTCACTATCCTACCTTATTTAAGAATAAATAAGGGGAGTCACTTTTGTGCTATAGAATCTCCAGCAAGCAAAAAATTGAAAGTGAGGAAAATAAAGTTGTATGTAGTTCTTGTGCAAAATGTCGAAGCTCTTCAGGCTGACACCCCCTTTTCATCCCCCCTCACACGTAGCAGTTAAAAAAAAAATCCTAGCCAACTCAAATTCACTCCTTTGGCTTATGATTAGAAAAAAAAAAAAAAAAATCACAGTTCCAAGGGCCCGTACTGGTGAAGTGGCCCACACACGTTGACTGTGTTCTAGGGAGAGTAGAGGCTTCCTGAGCTGCTGGAGTTATACAACCTGTGAGAATCCTTGAGTGTTGGAGAAAAGAAGACATTGTTAGGTCATTTTTAAAAGTCTTTTCAAGTGCGGAACTGATTTGAGTGCCTCCCACTGCATCCAGGTGTTGCCAAGCATTGCTGTGGATATAAAATTTGCCCAGATATGAGAATGGCCTAGACATTTTTATAAGCTACAGACTCCTGAATTACATTCCAGTCTTTAAATCAGAATTTCTGAGTGGAGCATTATTTTGCTAGGGCTACCATAACAAAATAGTGTAAACTGGGTAGCTTCCCAAACAGAAGTGTGTGAATACAGTGCTGGAGACTGGATTCAGGTGTCTACAGGTTTCTGAAGGCTGAGAGACAACCTATTTGATGCCTCTCCCCTCACTTCTGGAAACTTTTCACATTTCTTGGTTTGTAGAAGCATCATGCTGACTTCCACCTTCACTTCATGTTCTCTGGTGAAATGTTTCTCTCTCTTCCCTAACACACACACCTTTTTCTTTTCTTACAAGGACACTACTATTGTATTAGCTCACATCCTAGCAATCTAATTAATTTTCCATAAGGTCACATACTGAGGTACAGCATTCAGCACAGGAATTTGAGCACTCTGCAATGTATGGGGTGTGAGAATACCCATTTTCACAAATGCTCCCTGTGTAATGGGATGATTGAACAGATGTGAGAACCCTGTGTTCAGAATCAACTTGCCTCTGATATAGCACTTGGTGAATCCATATGTCTTTCCCTCCAGAGTCATTTTAGCAAGTTCATAGGGTCTGTCTAAAGTGCTAGGGCTCAAAACAGTGCACCCCCCAGGATGGCTCATGTCTTGGCTTCTAGGTTGACACCAGTAGGAGTTCAGTAGGTGGGTTTCATCATGCGAAGGAAGCATTCCTGATGTCATGCCAGACTTGCCAGGCCTCTCTGACCCCCTGGGAATAATTTCTCCTATGAAATTAAAGTGTATTCTCAGATATCTTGGTCAGAACAGGAGGCCTGACATGTTTAATTATGTTAATTTGTATAGCATTGCTTAATATTCTTCACATTTAACTTTCTTGAGGCATGCATTCATTATATTGCAAAGCCTTAAGTATACAATATTGATTAACTTTACATACATAATTATATAACCATAACTAAGAGCAAGATATAAAGTATTTTCAGCATTGTATGTTAGTACTACCTTTTCCCATTCAGTAACACTGATATCCACCGAAAGAAAAGGATTCTTGAAATCTGGATTAGCCTAGTCTGGTGCTGAAATTCAAGTATGCTATTCCTTTTTGTGCTGGGTTTCTTTTACTCACTATCTATGAGAGCTGTGTTTTTGCATCTATCATTAATATGGTCCTTATTATTCCTCTATAACATTCCATTGTGTGAATATACCACAATTTATCCATTTTCTTGTTGATGAACAATGAAACTTTCAGTTTGACCATATATAAGCTACCATGAACATGCTTATAGTTTCCTGTTTTTTGGTGAACATATGCAATACCTTCTCTTGGAGTTATACCTAAAAATGTAATTGTTAGATCAATACAGGGCACATTTATTTATGATGAATCTTAGTAAATACTGCCAAAAAGATGACCAAAATATTTATAGCAACTTTTACTCTAAGCAGTATATATAAAAGTTCTTATTGTTCTGTGTCTACTTAAAAACTTGGTAATAACAATCTTTTTCAGTTTAAACAATATAGTGATAACCTCATGTGGTTTTATTTGTGTTTCTTTGAAGTGTGAAGATGTTGAATATCTTCTCATACATATTTTGTTGTTCATCTGTTTTGCCACTTCTGTGGCTATTCTCTGAACTGCTATTAATGTCATTTGCCCACTTTTCATTGGGTCATTGGTTTTGTCTTACTAATTGTAGCAATTCTTATAATGTTAAATATGAATTCTTTGTCAATTTTCTGTTGCATATATCTTCAGTGTAGCTCACTTTTTACTCTTAGTAGCATCTTTCAATAAAGAAAAGATTTCGATTTCAATGAAACTTAATTTGTAGATTTTTCCTTGTACACTTAGTGATGTTTATGTTCTAATTGCTAATCTTTTCTTACCTCATAGTACCAAACACTTTTAAAATGAAGTAAAAGTAAATATAGTAGTCTCGAACATGTCTGGTATTTTGATAAATAGACCACATTGTACAGTTTGCATCACACTGTGTATTTATTAGCTTTTGAGATCTTAATATTTTTTACTCATCTAAATAAGATCTGAACACTCAAGTGTAAGGATTTATTACTTTGAATGACAAAATGTGTTTCTTATGTGTTACTGCTGCTTTTTTGTTGGAAAATATAAAGACCAATATTTATTCAAAGTGTTTAAACTCAGGTATGCACCTTTTGTTGTATGTGTTCAAAGATATAAATAGCCAAACATTATGGTTTTTTTTTTAAGAAAGCAACAAATACCACTGTGTGTGTGTCATGCTATATTTGTCATGCTAAGTAGTGCTTAAGTACACACAGAATTTCTTATATAATCCTTTTTATATATAATCCTTTTTTTTTTGCACATTTAAAAGATTTTCATCTTGCAAATGTAGGACTTAGATAAAAGTAAAGAGAATAATATAATGAAATCCCATACACACATCAGTCAACTTTTAACATTTATCAAAATTTTCTAATTTGACTGATCCAAATATATCTTTTTCCTAAAACTAAATATAATTAATTTTTTGAATACTGAAGGGTTTTTTTTTTTTTTTTTTGGAGGTAACTGATCAAAAACATTGTGTGTGACACAGAGATGTAGGATCACACCCTAAGGCATATGTTACACAGCACATCACCCCTCCACCAAGGCACAGAAAGTTCCTCCCTATGGTGCATTGTGCCCCTCATCATTTTGCTCTCTCCCTTCTCCCATCCTCCTCTGGTAGCCTCAGTTCTACAGTCATGCTTCTCCGGTTTGTCTAGGTCTGATGTTATCTGATCCTTTCTTTTGTTCCTCCATATTCCACACATTCAAGACTATTTTATAGAAAAGTCCAGACATACTATTTTATTCTTAATACTTATGAATCTGGAACCTTAAATTTGTTCTTTTTTTAATGTACAATTGCATTCTATTAGCACATCCAACAAAATTAAACAGTAATTTCTTAATATCTAATATCTAGTCCACATTCAAATGTCTCATGTGTTGCAAGTTATCTTTTCATAGTTGGTTTGTTCATATTATAATGAAATAAGTCCTCCTAATTGTTACTTGAGGTTCTTAAACTTCTTTTATTAACAAATTACAACTTTCTGACTTGGCGAACTTGAACACTCTTGGCATATAGAGACATGTGTCATTTCTTCTTTGTGTCTATAACTCTACTCTCTACTTTGAATAGGCATATTAAACACATACTACATTAAGAAAATACTTTGAAATAGACCACCCAGTGAAATTATTTTATTGTTATTTATTAGGATTTCCTTAGATGACTTTAGGTAAAATGTGTTTATTTCATTTACACATTTATTTTCTAAATTCCACTTGACTCTTTAATACCATTGAACAGTCTTGTCAAAATTATGTGCTTCAAGAAATAGCCCCTATTTTTCTGGGTGCTTGGTAGTCCTTGATCTCAAATTCTTATACTAAAACTTTACATGATGTTCAAGCTAGTGCAAGTATATAGTGCCGTACTGTCATAATCAAGATTGAATGTCACCATAAGCCACAAAGTTTCTCTTGTTAAAGCTTCTTTTATGGAATCAGACTTAATATTTTGTGTTTTAATTGCTGCTTTTATAGGTGTTTAGAATAAATCTCCAGAATGTGTGTCCTTGTTGTGTTTGCCCCTTGATATATGCATATTGTACATGAAAATAAAATTCATTCTCATACATATTTACTTTAATCTTTTAATTTGTCATTATACTAAAATCTTATTTTGGTAAGCTCTCTAATAGTGTCTCCAATTTTTTCAGTTTATTTTAGAGGAATAATATATATGTATATATAAGCTATTTGTTGATTTATATATTATGATTCTTCCACAAACATACCTATTTCTTCCTGTTTTGTATGATCTTTGTATAATATTCAGCATTAATGGATATAAACATAATCGTATTAAGTCATATAGAAAAGGAGAAAACATCATTTGATATAGTTTCTTTTATGGTAGAGTACATGTGATCATATTTCTTTATGGTAGAGTACATGTGATCATATTTCAGTCACAATTGTAGTACATAGGTACTTTTAACTCTCATGAGTAACCATTGGCCTCAAAGATACAGAATTTTAAAAATTTTTGTGCAAAAGTCTAGAGTCATGAGTTATCACTGAATCTGCGATGGATTTTTTTTCTCACTGTCCAGTTGTTATTCTTGATGAAATTATTACTATTAGTGCATTTGCGATATTCTCCTTCCAATTATGCTTTAAATTATCTTCTTGTCTTCAGTTAATTCTTAATCAGTTGATTCTTCTGCTTTAACTCATTGGAAATCATTCTGAAAATTCTTCAAAATTTTGTAGAATTGAGTTTCTGGTTCTGTTAATATACCTAAGCAAATTACAAGTTTAAGTAATGAGAAAGTGCAAGTGTGCATTTGCTTACATAATAACCAAATATGCTGAAATTCTCCAGGATTTTTTCTTACAAGTGTGATTTTTCTCATGTGTAAATCTATATGAAATATTAGTGACAACTTTAACCAGAAAAGTAGAATAGATTAACATACTTAATTCCTATCTTTATTTCACATTTGTGGGTATTTTTGTTTTGTTTTCTAGTGGCTTTTCATGGCCTACCACTGAAAATCAAGAAAGAACCCCACAGTCCATGTTCAGAACTCAGTTCTGCCTGCAGTCAAGAACAACCTTTTAAATTCAGCTATGGAGAAAAGTGCCTGTACAATGTCAGGTAAAGCAGTCAGTCATGTGGATATATAGAGAACAGTGGTTCTTATTGAAAAAAAAAAAAATCAGAATTATATAAAATCTCAAGTCATGTTTTGTGAGTTACATCTTCAACAGCCAATGAGCAAATTGGATAATGCATTTAGCCGAACTGAAGAACCATTTACCATTCGATCACACACTTTTAGAATCATTTTAAAGCAATAATTTTCATTACAATCGTTAGTAGCTTTTCTACTTTAGTGATACATCTTGGGTTTGAAAAGAGGGTCTTACTTGGCATGAGTAGCTATTGAAACTTCTCATTAGAATGAGTGCATTATGCACTTTAGATGGAGTTTATAGGAAAAAAATGAAACATTTGGCAGGTCTAAGCAGTACATTAGTTATCTGACAGGCTTTGCAAATGATCTATAAGATGCATTCATGGACAATTGCAATAAAGTTAGAATTTTATAAGGCTTAGCCAAGGCTATTATCTATTAAAAAGCTAGTTATTCCTTTTGATGATAATAAAGGGTGGAGCAGTAAAAGTACATTGTTCAGTTGTTAGAAAATTTGATAACATATATGTTCATTAAAAACCCTTCACAGTAAATTGCTTTCTGTTACTTTTCATATTGTTCTCTAATTGCATAAGGAAGAAGTTGGCTTTGTATAATTCTCAATTACTCTGGAAACTTAGTTCTTAAAAGGAATGTATTTGGAAAGTTATAAAAAATATTACAAATATTTGCAGTTTTGAAATTTATACCAGTTAAAATTCAAAATATATATGATCTGACATAATCTCCTGCATCATCCTATGTTTATTATATATACTGTTTATATTCAAGATAAATATTTAATTCAAGACACAGATTTGTGTACTCTAGTGGCAGCTGATCAATGCTTGGTTATTGTATTACTATTTGTGCTCTTAAACTTATCTTTCATACTTGCTTTTCCAGGAGGTTCACTAGAGCCTGGAATTATGAGTCAGCTCAACTGAAATTGTAAAATTATTAGAAAAAAAAATTTTGTAGAAACTGTTAAAGCATACTGAATTTAGACAAGACAATATTGATCAATAGAAGTTTTAAAGTACTTTTAATTTTTCCATGTTCACCTTAAGAGTAATCTATAGTCACAAAATATTTAAAATTTTTAAAAAAATTTAATGAATGAGGTAAATATAGAATTGTTGTAGCATTTCAGCTTTCATCAGAAGCTTGACTGCAAACTAACTACATATCTGATATACATAATTTAACAGTAGAGGCGTTGCCTGAATATTTTGAGATTCTTCTTGGAGACTAATTATTTCTCAATGAGATATGAATTAAATACTGGGACTTCTATCTCATTATAAAAAAACTCAATACAGCATTTTGTGGAAAAAAGTAACATACTCTGGTAAAAGATGTTTTCTTTTTATCTGGGAATGAGACAAGTGAACCATTTTATAAAAGAAGTGTATTCTCATTCAGTAAAAACAGTAAAGAAAATAGCTAGCTCCAAACATACTATGAGTACAGTTGACTTTGCATTAAAGTAAGAGTAGATGTATACCATATACTTCTTTACTTCTATAATTTTGTACTTCTATGAAATTCTATATTGTGTAGTAAAGAAATGGAATAAATTACAAGCCAGTGTGTAAAAGTTCCTTTTTTAAATAAAAATCTGCATAGCCTGATTTTTTTTTTATTAAAAAGAAATACAGTGTTATAACCTAGAATTAATGTTTTTCTTTGGAAATTTAGCTAGAATTTATTTGTAATTATGAAAATAATGTTTTATGCGATAAAATTAGTTAAATCACATTCCTGAAAGCTAAGCTAGGGGAGCAACTTAAATTCATAGTGTATATAGAAATCAGATTACTTATGTTATTCTTCTCTAATTGTGCTTAAAGTTAGGAAATGATAATAGGATTTTCCTTTTAATATTTTTTACCTATTCTTATACTCCAAGAAAGTTTTAATATATCATAGACATTTTAATTTGCCTCATTAATCTTTATTATCCCTTGTGAGGGAGTTAATGCCAAGCATCATTTATTTTACATAAAAAGAGTGAAAATAAGAAAAGGCACTTGTTTTTTTAAAATTTTACCACAAATAAAGGCAAGTCAGGTAGTTTCCTTAATAAGTAGCTATCAGTTCTTTTTTAAAAAAATTTTAAATGTAGTTGAATTATAAATATCAGAAATGTTTAGTGATTTGGAAGCGCTCTATCAAACTTGCACAAGGAGGTGGATCCAGCCAGAATAGATGGAAATTATGCCATTGTTTTCATAGGTGGAATTTCAGTGATTTTATTTTAACTTATTTGCATAGTCCCTTAAGATAAGCATTTTATGAATATTTAACATTCACTTTGTATTTAAAAATTATGTTTTTCTGAAGATTAAAATAGTCCTCTAAGTTGATGGTTTACCTCTTGAGCTCTAAATTCTGCAAAACATAAATATAACTATGAAAAAAATAAATAAACATTTTCTATTTGTGCTGTTACTAGGTAATATGGTAGTTTCGTAATTTCTGTCTATAAGGATGTGATCATTTTGAAGATTACGTGTTCTGGAATGACACAAGCAAAAAATAATAATAATAATAATATTATAACTTATGGGTTCGAATTTTTTTTTTTTTTAATTGCTCTAAAGCAGCAAATGTTCTCCTGTTTTTGTTCCCTGGGTAGTGCCTATGATCAGAAGCCACAAGTGGGAATGAGGCCCTCCAACCCCCCAACACCATCCAGCACTCCAGTGTCCCCACTACATCATGCATCCCCCAACTCAACTCATACTCCAAAACCTGACCGCGCCTTTCCAGCTCACCTCCCTCCATCGCAGTCCATACAAGACAGCAGCTACCCCATGGACCACAGGTAAACTGCAAATACCAAATTTTAAAAATTCATGGAAGAAATTCCTAAGACCTATAGTAGATTTAAAGTGAGCATATTAATGTTGCTCCTTTGGGCAAAAATACTTTTAGAAAGCGTTTGCTCTATAGTTATAAATAATTTGTGGAGAATGTCTTTTATAAACAAACATTCCTTTTGTAAACATTTAAATTGGTTGCTAAATTGGAAAATTAATCTATCTACTGACATTTGAACATTTCCCTCACTTTGCTTGAATTAAATTGCTTCACTTAAACTTTAAATCAGATCATCTCATTTTTATGAGCATATGTGTGTACTTGTTCTATAACGTTTGGAGACTAATTTTAGAAGGTAGCTTATGGAATTAGGTCCTTTAGATAGAATGGTTTATCTGTACATAGTTTGGCAAAATAGAACTTTGATAAAAACTATTTTCCATCCTTCTCAAGTGATAAATATTTAATGTTAGTGGATGCATGACCCAGGAAACAGAATGTAAAGTGAAAGAAATAAAGACTTAAATTAGTATTACTTAGAAAAGAGAAAGTCAGGATTTAGTGCATGGAGCTAGAGAGAGTACTATGGTGAGAAAGTCTTGATTCCTAGAGATTAAAAAAAAATCATATTTAAGTAAAATAATAGTACAACCTAAAACACATGTAGATTTTATATATAGTATCCTTTTGTTCCCCTGATATCTTTTATTTATATGTACTCAGTGTAGTGCTGACAAATTTTTAACAGTATACACTATGAGAAAAAGCAAAAGTTCTGGAGCATTGGATGAGTTTGTGATGTTAGTAATATCCCACCTATACACACACACCCCTATGGCTAGCTTGGGTTAGCAATGCGATAACCCTGGAGGAGAAATTGAGAAGGGATGCATAATAATATGCCATTATATAGTACTTTTACCCTGCATATATAATAATCATAAATAACCTCAAAAGCATTATTAGTAGTAAAATGTAATAAAGTAATTGGGCAATGATGAGCTTTGAATGTTTATTGCCTTTCTGTTGAATAAAATTTAAAGTATTATAAATTGAGTTCACTTAATGCTTAATGGTAACTGTTTAACATTTGGCTAACAAAGTCCCTGCAAATTTAGATAAACCAATACAAACAAGATTTGACATACCACTATGCAGGCTCCAAAGGACCTCCTAAAAATCAATAAGAGATCAGCAGTTGTGCCATTGGCCACTTTCTGAAAATAAGGGAGTTCTCAAATCTACTGTCAAAGCTTACTTATTGGACCTCAGTCTCAGATTTGCTAATTTTTCCTATGAAGGGATAAGAAGAAAACATTTTTTCTAGTGTGACAATGAACTGTTTCTTCTTCCTTTGCTTTCATCGCTAAATCCTGTTCTACTTCAGTTATTAAATGCTTCCCACTATCTTCCCCTCCTCACCCCATAGACACGAGACCTTGTCAGGGCGTAATAGTATGTGCATCTGTGTAAACAGTTTTGTAAATACAGATGAAAGATATCTTACTGCAGGGTGGTCAGTGAACAGATCCACATTGTGTGGAGCTAAAAGGGGAAATGGTTACAGAAAAGCATCTTTTATTGTGTCCTTTCTAGTGACTTCCCAGAGTTCATAACACCTGAGCCTCTGACACTTCACTTAAGTGCCAGAAGTATGGATTGTGTAGTTGCTTTTTGTGGAATTATTTCTTATGGAAAGTGACTGCTGAGCAAGCAGGATGCCTGTTTTTAGGTGACCTAACTCGAAATGCTTTAGCCAAATCCATTTTAGTTTCTCAACTTGAAGTCAAATATCTGAGACTGAGAACAGCCGGCCCGGAACTCTAAGAGGGAAGCTCAGGGTCTTTTCCCACTGCCCCCCACTGGGTTTTGAGTACAGTACCAGCTGGCCAATCCCAGGAAAATCTCTGAAGCCGTATGTTTCTGAGGAGGATTTCTTGGAGGGCTCTGGCTAACAAATGACAGTCCTTCAGTTATAAATGGAAAATTTTGCTCTGGGAACAGATCCTTTCCCCAAATAGCCCCCTCCAGCCCAGGCATCCCACGTCACTCTGGGAGTGCTTCATAGCCAACTGAGCTGTGCCCTGCTTCCTTTCCTCAGGCTCACCAGCCATCAGCTCAGACCTTTGGCACTTTTTCTGATCCCACTCTGCAGGAGTCCTGGTCTCTCTCTCCATGTTCCTCACTATTTATGCATTGTTTTTCTTTATCAAAGAGGTCATCAGAATGTTCTCCTTGCCCATTTTCTCTTCCAGAAGCTTCTGGAGTCACTTCTATACCATTAGTCAGTGGTTCATAAAAATGGCACCAAAAATGCACTGCTTCCTCTGAAGACTATGCGTTCGATGTATACATGGTCCTCAGCAAGTTCTAACTGCCATCATTTTGGCTCGTAAAAACAAATGGCTTGATTCTTTACAAAGCTTTTAGTATAAGTATTATTAACTTCCTTTTAAGGCTTCACAACTGACTTGGTTTCTTATTTTAACTTCAAGTTACAATTTTCTGATTCACTCCTTGACAGTTCTTAATGATAATTTCTGTTTCTTTTTTTGGCTAATGAAATAAGCAAGAGAAGGGAAATGAATGCAGTGCCAGTCAGCCTCACTGTTTTGCAATATCTGAGTTTCTAAGTTTATTTTCTGCAGGTGTAGGTGGAATTTCAGTGCTTTCCATGGCAGCCAGTGAGCCTAGAGTTAAATCCCAGGATGGAGTGTTCTTGGAAATGCTAAGCCAATTGCTTAGCCATTCTTTAGCCTCTACCTTATTTTTATTTAATGTTACTAAAATTAATGTTAACTTTCCAAATTAAAGTCTCAGGAACAGTTTTAATGGGGACGGTAAGGATTGGAGTGGAGGGGAGTTAATAGGCTTTATTTTTTCATAAAAATTGTTGGATAGGTTATTTTTAAGCACTCTGGGGTATTTTTAGAGCACTTTTAAGTATTTCATTAATGCAACTTGTGGTTGTGTCAATAATGTGGATGAGAAATGGATGAGAAACATGGAACGGAATGATTATGTTATTACCCAGTCATTACTCGGTATAACCAAGAAGGAAGGACTGTAGAGACTCACTGGCATTTTTCTGCCAAAGCCTTGAACTTCCTCATGACCACACAGCCAGTCCACGTTATACCTAAAACAAGTCTTTTCATCTTTGGATATATGCTGCATATTTTATGCTTACATTTGAAAATCAACCTGATATTTTATTTGAAGTTCTTGGAAGCCAATGTGCTTTATTTTTGCTTGACAGTAAAGAGACATTCTTAGATTCAGTCTATTTTCCAGTTTTATTTCTCACAAGAATGCAAAGTTAACTAGAACATTGTTGAGGATTTCAGCCCCTGCCCATTTGAGAAGAGAGCTAGCTGTTCTTCTCTTCCTTTCTTCATAAGTGAGATAAGGGAGGGAAAACCTACAAGTATATTTTTATTTGGCTTCTTATTTTTTTATTTTTTTGTTGATTAGCTTGGTAACAGATTAAAAGAGGATAGCATTTGAGGTCACATTCTTTACTTTCTGTTTTCTTTCCTTATATAATTATTTGAGACCCTCTTAATGTGGAAATTTGGTAAATTATACAATTGATAAAGAATAGGACATTTTAGCTGTTAGGGTATATACAGTTCCTCCCAATAAGGTGCTTTTCTCCTATCCCTATTCAAATGGAAACAGTGCTGCAAGACTAATTAATTAAAAGGGGAACACTGACCACATTGTGGTTTGAGGAAAGCACCATGTTACTGACCCAGGAAAGAAAAATCTAGTCTTTGTTAAAGGTGTACATTTCAATTCAGTTGGTATCATGTTTATTAACTAGTCAGTTACAAACTGTATCAGTATTTTAAAGACTATTCCTTGTTCCCATTTTTTTTTTTTTGGTTTTGTGTTCTTGTAAGCTAGTCAAATTTAGCAGTGGCCTTGTGACCATTTCATTTGAAACTCATACTCTTTTTCCCAGATTTCGCCGCCAGCTTTCTGAGCCCTGTAATTCCTTTCCTCCTTTGCCCACAATGCCAAGGGAAGGACGTCCTATGTATCAACGGCAGATGTCTGAACCAAACATCCCCTTCCCACCTCAAGGCTTTAAGCAGGAGTACCATGACCCAGTGTATGAACACAACACCATGGTTGGTGGTGCGGCCAGTCAAAGCTTCCCCCCTCCTCTGATGATTAAACAAGAACCCAGAGATTTTGCATATGATTCAGGTAGGTACATGCCTTATAGAGTTACTTTTAAAATATCTCATTTGCTTGTCACTGTGATTACTACTGATATCAGACGGAGAGGCCCATAACTATTTCTGGGTTGAATCTTTGATTTAATTCCTTATTTGAACCTTTCCCTATAAGTTATACAATCAAGCCATTTGGTAGGAACCAGTTGTTGAAATGGTGTCTAGAAGGGAAAGCAGCTCCAAGTGAAATTTTGCAGAATCATGGGCACTCTTAGTTCAAGAGAATAACATTTTAATCTTTTCTAGATCCTGTGCTTTCTTTCCTTTTGCTATGTCAGTTCTATTTAATAACAATGTTTATAGAAAGTTATATTCTGAGCCACTTATTGCTTATAACTTTGTTTTCCTTTATTGGTGTCAAGAGTCCAAAACTCAGAAAGGAAGGGTTCTTATATTTTAGGAGAGGAGTAGCAAAAAATGCAGATTTGTGGTTTATTCATAAACTTCAGCGTCAACCTCACTGAGCCAGAAAGCACTGAAGGTGGAGATAGCTGTAAGGAGTGTTTAAACATAATTGATTCCAAATGTTACTACCAAATTTACCAACATTTGACCTTGAGACCATGGGAGAATTATTTAACTCACTGGTGCTTACTTTCTGTTATTAAAATATCAAAATCAAAATAACTTTTTTCGCACATCTTGATAATATTGAAAAAGCATATGAAATCAAAGCTAATGTTTACAAGAAGGGCACCATGTGCCTCTAACATATTACTGTCAATATTTTTGTAACTGTGGTAAATAGATGGTTATAGACATGGAGATATTTGAAAACAATGTTATTTACTTTTTTTCTGGATATAAAGTGATAAATGTTCTTTATGGTGGAACCATTGCTTCTTTAATAATAACTGCTCAGACTTTTTGTCAGTTCTGCTTGAAGAAAAATAATTGTCTCTAGGTCTTAGAGTTTAGCTTTATTAAAATTACCTGCTTTATCATGAACTGCCCTTAAAACTTGGCAGGAGGAAACTTTCCAAGGTAATCTCCTCTGGCCATCTTTTGGATATTTCCTCACTGGGCTCGAGAACTCAGGACTAAGAGGAAGGCCAAGATTCCACTTCTGAAAAATATACCAGCTACCCAGAACCCATGAACTCCCTGTTCCCCAGATCCTGAGTCAACTTTCAGGATCTGAGTGGGTTCATCCCAGTCCTAGCTTTCTGAAGGCAGAGAACACTGTTCCTATGTTCACTTCTAGGTCCAACGAGATGGTCAAAAGGCAGCTGTTGTGGGAGCATGAGTATGGAGCTTAAATGTGCCCGCTTCTTTATGAGGCCCTCTGTAGTACAGCTCTGTGTGGGACTGAGGAAAGGGAAGAAGTGGAGAAGACTGAGATTTAAAAGTGAGAAGCTGCCTCTACACTATCTCTCTAGTGCTAATCTTAGAAATTTCCCCAAACACTAAATTTCATTCCTGCATTTCACAGTGTCATAATGTTATATTTTCATAGAAGGAGAGGGAAAAGAAAAAGTATGTTAAGTTTCCTTTGGTTGGATTATAATTTTTAAAATTGAGGAACTTTATATGAATGCTTGCCTCATTACTTGAATTTGGAGACTTTGGAAATGTGCCACAGTGTTTTCAATTTAGAGCTCTTTATAGGTTTCCGTAGTTTATGTCCATAATTAAGAAACCTACAATAGACTTTATTATTGGTAGGATTCATTTATTTTCTGTAAATTTCAAATACTGTTCAGTGATATTATCCTTATTCTCTAAAACATATTTTAATTTACTGAAATGATTTTTGAGTTCACAATGATTTCAAGAAACTTTACATGGAAATCAAATATCCTAAATAGTGGGTTTGAGGGCCTCCCTGGTGGCACAGTGGGTTAAGCAATGCACTATGAAGCAAACCGCAGTCACTGCAGCACAAGTTCGATCCCTGCTGCCGGCCAGAGAGGGGACCCACATGGTGCAGCAGACCTCTCCTGCGGTGCCCGCTACTCCCCTCAGCAGTGTACTTCCATTGATCTGCCTATTCTGCTCCCTGCTCTGTCTGTGGTGAATCCTCTCACCCCCCCACACCTCTGGCCTGTACCCCAGTGCTTGTATGCATAAATAAATAAATCTTTAAAAAAAAATAGTGGGTTTGAAAGGATTTATAGAGCATGGCATTTAAAAAAATTTCTTTGTTCTAGAAATATATTTTTAAAAGATTTATTTATTTATGCATGCAAGAACTGGAGTGCAGGCCAGAGGTATATGGGGGGTATCCACCAGAGGATCCACCAGATCCACAGAGGGGGAGGCAGAACGGGCAAATCTACTGAAATACACTGCTAAAGGGAGCAGTAGGCACAACAGGAGAGGTCTGCTGTACCATGTGTGTCACCTCCCTGGCCGTGGATCAAACTCAAGTCACAATGGCTAGTGATAGCTTGATAGCACTGTGCTACAGAGAGGACCCTGTTCTAGAAATATTTTTATACGTATAATCTTAGATTAGCATTGAAAATGCTCTCTTGATTTTGTGGCTTCTCTGCATGTCTCTTTATTTATACATACACATACACATATTTGAAGCAAGTATTGCTTCTCTGAGAATAACTGCTGAGTTTCCATCAGTTCTACTGGAGGATAGAAAATTGTGTATATGCAATTATATATACATACATATATATTAAACAAAATTTTATGTAATATGATATGCAAATGTGTAGCTTTTCTTGAGGAGCCATGAACTGAAAGAGATAAATATTCCAATGAAAGCAAAACATAGGAGCTGGTGCTATAAAATTTAATTGCAATTTTTGTGGGTCTTCCATGTTAATTTCAGAGTCAGTCACTGTCTGACCTCAAAAACACAAATTGAGCTCTTATAAAATAAAAGAGATAGTCCATGTCTTAGCTCAGTCTGCTATATTAAATCCCATCAACTGGTGACTCAAATACATACACATTTCTCACAGTTCTGAATCTGAGCAATCCAAGGTCTACGTGCCCTTGCCAGAGTCCTCCTGGCTTGCAAATGGCCACTTTCTCACTGTGCTCTCACATGGCCAGGAGAAAGAGCGCTCTGGTTTCTCTCCCTCTTAGGACATTAATCTCCACTAATCATGGTTTCAACATTCTCAAACTTCATCTAATACTGTGGGCCACCATAATACCACTTCCAGATTCCATTATATTTGGCATCATCTTCAACAATGAACTGTGGGGAACATCACATTTAGTCCATAATACTCTCAGTTCCTATTTCAAAGGTATACCATCTACCTTGTACGTGACTTAGTAGAAAATTTATTTAATATTTGAGACATGTTAATTTTATGTTACTTTTTCCCCTCTAAATTATTCTTGTGATTGTAAAAGTTGTACAACAGCTTTAAATTCTAATTTCAGTATTACCAATTAGATACATTCTGGTTTGCTTGAATAGCTAAATAGTAAACTTATGACACTGGATGGATGTGGTTTAAAGGCATTATAGTAACAGTATAACCATTAAATATTAATCTGTGGTTATCAAAATGTATTTTACTGACCACTAAATTGTTGACACTGACACTTAATCAAAAGGTATGATTTCTAGATATTTAGTTGTGACCACTTCTTTATCCATGCTGAAAATACATTAGCCTTTTTAAGGAAATTTAATGTAAAATCACTGAACCATTGCTATTTTGTCTACTTGTTGATGTTGAACAATTAGCACATTAGAAATTATCTTATGTGATTTAAAGACAGTTTAAAAAATCATTTGTAGTCAGTTTACTTGACACCTGTGATCCTAAAGTTGTCCTTTCAGAAGGCCTCTAGAACTCTGTTGCTTAATTTGATGTAACATAATGTTTTGACAATAAAAGAAGCTTTGTAAGTAAAAAGGCAGCATGATTATACTCTAATAAAACCTGACATTAATTATGACATGGGAAATGGAAGGTCTATTAGTTATAATTATAATTACAGGAATGCAATTTCAACTGCTGATTATTTAAGCTAAAAATGCAAAATATTATGCTAGTAGGGCAGAAATTTTTACTCAGGAGAAGAGAAAAGAATGGGTCATGGAGATGGAGAAGATAAAAAATTGATACTTAGGATCAAATTGATGGGCCAATTCTCTGTGTTCCTGATATGAACTTCTCAACAGTCCCTAAAACTTAGTGAATATACAGAAAGATTGGATACGCATCCAGTGCTCCTTTTGGAGTGTCATATACAGTGCCCCATTGTCATAGAATCATGGCTGTTTTCCTATCTTCTTACTCCTGAATATGAGGCTTTGTGTGTTCAGAGTGGCTAATGTGACAGATATTTTTGATGTGAGATCATGCAGTAGGGTTGTATGTGCTAGGTGATTGTACGGTAATTTCTCTCTTTTTTATTTTTATTTTTTGGTAGCTTAGACTATTATTTGGAGGGAGGTCATGTAGGTATGAAACTAAAGTTTGCTTCAAGAAAATATCAGCCCACAATACTAATGCACTTTGATAGAATTACTTCACTCTAAGTACTTTATCCTAAGGAATGAGAAGACACAGTTGATGAGATTGCGAGGAAGGGAAGAAAGAAGGGGAGAGGTGTGGGGGGTGGGGGCGGGGAGTGAGAGCGAGCTAGTGTGAGTGAGAAAGAGAGAGAGAGAGTATACATTAATTGGAGGTGAGATAAGTTATGGCTCTTCATAACAGAAATACTAAGCAGACATTAGAAGTCAGGTGTTTGGGTTTTTATTAAGCATTTAATGAAATGAAAATATTGACTAAAAATATGTAAAGAATAAATCCTGGAAAATAATATTTGGTACAGAAATACAGTGGTTCTATATGCATAGTAATATTATAAGAATTCCTATTTTGTCTGTAAAGTGATTGTATTTTAACAATACTTATTTACTGCTTTTGTAATAAGAAAGGGGTAAGTATCATCTTACTTATCAATCCACTTAGATTCAAAGAAGAGAAATGTTCAAATTAATCAGTCTTACAAGAAAAATAATGCTAAGTAAAGGATGATGTTAGACTTTCATATGTTTCAAACCCAACTTATACTTTCCATTAGCTTAGTCTATTTCTGTTAGTCCTCCAGGGCTCCTTAGAGAAGCTTCAGAAGAGAATTTGCATGCTACTTGGTGCATTTCAGGTCCATGCCTGCAAATTGCCTGCAGCCCCACCATTAGTGCTTTGTGCTTTTGCACTTTGGGGTGTGCTAAAAATCTTAACCTAGGAGTTGGTTGGAGGGATAATGAATTAATAAGTTGTTCTTAGCCCTCAGAGCCTATTCTATTACTCTAATTAGTTTAAAAGATGACTCCCGGCCATGTGGTAGAGCAGTTTAATCTAGGATCTGGGAATAAAGAAGGGGAAAGTAAAACTTTAAGGGACAAGAAGGTTGCAGAAATAAGAAACTAGGAGGAGGTGTGTACAGTGAGCTTTGAGAGGAGAAAGTAGAAGTAGAAAGTAGGGGGAAAGCCTGACATGCGTTTACTGAAGAAAATGTCTTTGCGTCATTCATTGTGGCTTTTAGTCATTCCTTCTGGTACTAATGAGGACTTTGTTCAGTTCGGAGACATGAAACACAACATAGTAGCAATTGTTGTTAGTGCCATTTTGAATTTGAGAAATTTATCCAATAGCTGTTCCATAGAATCATAAATTTTTAAAATCATAAGAGCCTTTGGAGATCACCTAGTTCAAATTCCTTCTCTGCACCTGAATCATACAGATAAAGTAGCAAGACTTAGCCAAGTAAAGTAATTTAGCCTCACTTACATGCTATGTGAAATAGTCAAAACTAGAACCAATGTGTTCTTATTCTTAGTTCAGTCTTTATTTAATTATCCCAAATAAAAGTTATTTAATATATAATTTGTTTACATATATTATTGATCCCTTTCTTAATTTTTGGACTAAAGATCTTTCTATTATTTTTAGACACTCTGCACGATCCAGAGCAGTAACAGTATATGCTTTAAGACCTCAGGTATCCTTTTCCCAACTTGGAGGAAGTACATTTCACATTAGATGATCCCCAAGCTTGTTTCCAATTGTTAGGTGTTAGGTGCTAACTGTTGTGAGATAGGAAAAGATAGAACCTCAAATGATACTAATGATTAAAATGCGTTCTCGAAATTTTTTTAAAAATATACCATAAATATTGTCAAGATCTGAAAATGTCAAGAAAGTGGCTTCCTAATAGTTCTCCTGGGAAAGGCTGCATAATAATTAGAGGAAACAGCAATTTAATGGCTCATCCAGCTCTAAAATTATTTGATTATATGAACTTTGAGATTTTCTGACCCTTCATATTGCACCTCATTTTATCTTAATAGATTAAAATTTAACCAGAATTGTGATTTTCAAACTTTTGTCAGCTGAATTTTTTACCAGAAATGTTATTAGGAAGTGCAATGTATAAAATGGGTGTAGGGAAAGTTTACATTTGTGAGAGTAAGATGACCTTTCCTATCCTTTTGTTTGATGATCTGTCTGTTCATCCAAGTAACTCCTCCATTGTTTTCCACTTAGTTTTTATCCCATTTTGGCTTTGATGAAGGCCAGCAGAAAAATCTTTGATTTAGAGAATGATGCTATGTATGCTTAGCATATAGAAAAACTCCATGCTAGCAGAGAACTGATAAAACAAATACTGAAAAGATATTTGCATCATGTAACGTGTTAAATATTTATGGATATGTTTAATTTAGAGCTGTGTTTAACTTTCATCTGTTAGAGTTGACAAGTATATCTGGTACTTACACAGGCCCAAACTGGTACTTTAGTCAAGAGATTTAAATACTCTTGGATTTCTGAAATGGCTGGAAAGATTTTTATGTTGAAATGTTATTCTGTGTCTTGCTGTGTTGGTGACCTTAATCAAATAGTAGGCAAAGACTGAAGGCTTTCCCAGTGCTGCCTCTAGTAAGCATTGTCTTGGGTTCTGGGAAAGGTGGTGGTGAACAGAGCAAGAATATAATTTTCTGCAATCACACAGAAATAAAAAAAAAAAAATAGTGCTTTAAGTGTCCGAAGATGATTTATCAAGACCTCAATCAACTGACTAAACGTTCATAAAATTAATAAAGATATCAAGGAGGCTGAATTACCTAGTAGTTTATCTCTAAACTCTTACTATTACGATTATTACTACTGTTACTTTAGTAATATCTTAGAAATTTTGCCATCAGGATTTGCTACTTAAAAAAATTATTTACTTTCAAGGGGAGATACATATTTTAGGGAAATTGACCACACACTTATTTTCTAAATTCCCCTGCATCTGTTCTGAACAATTTTCACTTAAGTACATAATCAAAAATATTGTTCTATATAGAAACACAAGTTCAGTAATCACAAAGGAAGCACTGATAAATGCTAACTAAAGTTGGGTGGGACAGATGAATTAGAAGTAAAGGCTGATGTTGATTTTAGGCATCCAGACCAGCCGCAAGCTAGCAGCGTCATCATTTCCAAATGGAAAATCTTGTGACTGATAATTACAATTTTAATTTTTACAAAATTCAGTTGTAATTGAAAATGGATTTCATTATCATTTTCATATGTATCTTAAAATCACCAGAGTAACTCCTAGAAGAATATTATTTTTCAAAAGGCTTGCAAAAAGTATGTTATTAAAAACTTCGTAATTCAATGTATGTTCACTCTTCAGTGACCTTGCTCTGTTCCCTATTTTCTCAGGATGGTGGATTGTAGGCTTCCTTATCACCTCCCCATCTGGCTATGTCAAATATTTCAGTTTTGAAATCAAAAACATGGTACTAACTTTATCTATACTCTACCATTTTACTTACTAGGTATTAGAAATTAGATGATAAACTTTAAATTTTCATAATGCCACTAATCACTTCCAAGTTGCTGATAAATACTCTTGTCCCCCTAAAACCTCTAGATATTTTCAAGTATCTCCATGTTTAGTGATATCCAGTGCGGTGATGATTATGGCTTCATGAACTTTGGCTTTTGTATCTGATATTTAACACTCCTGGAGGCTGAGCTTTGGTCTTATCCCATTACAAAGCATCATCTGCTTATGGAGACATTTTCTCCTGAAACGTGCCAACTCGTATTGTGCTTTTTAACTTTAAAACTATTGCTTCAGAAAATTCAAGTGGAGGATTACTTGGGAAGTTAAAGCCATTGATCCTTTGGAAAATGTTAAGGTCTTATCTTTTTTTTCCTCCCAAAGGTAATTTTCCATTCACTCAGCCAGTGATTTGTAGATTAGTAGATTACTTAATCTCTGATTTTTAGGTGCTTTCATTGTGAAAAATGACAGTGATTTCTTCCTAACTGATTTTGTTATTATGATAGAGGTCGTGAATTGACCTCACAATTTATCTTGCTTTTTATTACTTTGTATACCTCATTTGAGTTTTCTTCGTTATGTCTGTATTAAAGTAGCAAATCTCTCAAAACAGGACTGTGATCCACTGTATCACTTTTTCTAAGAAATACTTAAATATGCTCTGAATCTACAGTTACAGTAAGTGGCATTGGCTAGTGATTTGATTTGAGAATTGAGACTATAGTCTGGATTTACTCTTTATGCATTAACACAGGTCAAATGGACAGGGACTGCATTTTAAGTCAGTAATGGAAGGCTGAAGGCTGTCTTAAACCAATCATATCAGCTTTGCCCATGACTGATTGATCCCTAGGGGCAAAGCCTGCAAGTATTTCTTTTACATGAATGGACTCTATAGAGCCTGGACTTTCATTCATAAAATGGAGACTGAAAGGAAACATACACATACACTCACACACTCACTGACTCTCTGGAATGTCCATTTATACAGAGCTGAAGGGTGTAGTGTTCCATCAGCTGCTGCTTTTGCCAGTTGACTGAATGTAATGATTAATGCTCATTGGTCCTGCCTGCATGTAACCCAACACTATTTACGGCCTTGCCGTGTTCCTAATGTATGGTGAATGAGAAGACAACATTCTCAAATCAGAAACATAAACAGGAACTGGTGGGTCTGAATTCCATTCAAATATGTCATTTCAGCCACACAGTGTTTATCTAACTTCGATTTTACAGGCAGGAAAGGGGGAAGGGAGGGATAATCTGCTTGTGAATTGTACAAGAGAATTATAAGGGAATGGGAGCATACTTTTATGATGTGAGATTTTTTTTTAGTTTCTTTTTAAAGAAAACAGCCAGAACTCTTGGACCCAAAACTGCTTATTGCAAGTGGTTGAAATGAACACACAACTGTTTTGTATGTACAGTTAAGATTTGAAATTAAGTGAGCCAGTTTAAAGATGCATATTTGAGTCTCTCACTGTGTGTCTGCATATGTATGTGTTTCCTGAATCGGAACAAGAAAAAAAGAAAACTATTTTATATATGTATATATTTGAGTAAATAGAAATCTTGGTTTTTAAACTTAAAGGATTTCTATACGTCAGTGAGTTAAGGATTAAGTAGTTTAGTGGGGAAAGGGAGACTTTGTATATCATAAAATATTTTTACCTAAGATATGAACGACTTAATTGAAACCATTTTTAAGAAATTTTTGGCAGCTTAAAAAGATGTTTTTTGTTTTTATTATTGCTCCTGTGTTAGTGTGCCCGCATGTGTGTATCTTAGTTCATTGTTTCCAGTGAAGTCTCGAAAAATTTACAAAGATTATTTAAAGATAATAAATGTAAAAAACTTGAAACCAAAACAATGCCTGAAATATGACAAGGGTATGTCATTATGATTCTTTTACTATTCTCTTAAATTTAGAAAGGCATCTTTGAACTTTCCATTCTGGTGACCTTTCTTTATAGTATGTGAGCCCCTACTATCCTCTGTTTTATTTACATGCTTTGCTACTCTTAGCATTAAAAAAAAACAAAACCACAACTTTTTATGATACTGAAGTGGTATATAGAATCCTGGGTCTGATACCTGTTTATTTTCTGTAATCTTGAGCATGTTTTGTCCAACTTTTTAGTTCAATGTCCTCATTTATAAAAAGAGTGAAATAATTCCCCCACTTTTTTTTTTAAGATTTATTAATTTTTGCATACAAGTACTGGGGTAGAGGCCAGAGGTGCAGGTGGGTGAGAGGATTCACCAGAGACAGAGTGGGAAGCAGGGCTCGATATTAAAACTTCCACCTCTTTGGGTATTTTTGACCTACCTTGTAGCTTCATGGCATCTTTTCTCATACTCTCTTTTAAATAACTGATAATTGTCAGAATATAATGATATTTAATAGGTAGTTCAAGTTAAAAGTGTACTTATGTTTTCTGACATCAATTTATTTGAAATCTAACTTAATAAAATCATTATAGGCTTGTGAAATTGTGAGCATAGTAGATCATATAAACAAATTGTGTTTGAATTTGGCCATCTTGTGTAGAATACAGTCCCAAAATAACCCAGCTGCTTACAAGAGACATTAGTGATTACATGAGGAAAATCCCATACCGTTGTTTAGCCTTTAAGTTTTTAAAAACATCTGAATTCAGGTAACTATGACTTTTTTATTTTTAGGTTTTTCAAGCTCTATGCTAAACATATAAAGACTAACTAGTTCTCTTTCTATCATGGAAGCCTAATAACAGAAATTCACTAGAAGATATATCCCTGAATGTTTTATATTCTTTATATTCATAGTTTACTAAAATTCCTAATGATCAAGGGCACATCTAAGTGTGAACAAGGTAATAAATATTCATAATTTTTTAAAAATTTTTTGTTTATGCATCCAAGAACTGGGGTAAAGGCCAGCGGTGTTTGGGGTAAGAGGATTACCAGAGACAGAGTGGGGAGCAGAACAGGCAGATGGGCTGAAATACACTGCTGAGGGGAGAAGTAGGTGTGGCAGGAGTGGTCTGCTAGTCCATATGGGTCTCCTTCCTGGCTGGAGATCGAACTCATGCTGCAGGGTACTTCATAGTGTGGTGCTTAACCCCTTGAACCACCAGGGAGGCCCAACATTCATCATTTTATGATGTCAGCCAACTCCCGCTTTTTTGCCTTCTTCATATGCAGTTCAGTGACTGTTATAGTCACATAGCACTTTTGTGACATACAATAAATAGGTCTTAAAAAGCTTAAACTTTTTGTTGTTACATTTCTTTCTGAAGTGATTATAGACATAATAATAGGGAGTTCTCTTTTTTAGTTTTTTCTAATATAAAGGTAGAATATGGATATAGAAACCATCCTTCCTTTCACATTCTTTTACGGGAACTTTATAAATTGCAGTTTTCTATTAGCAACATGAAGTCTGTTCATGTGGCAAGTGCGTAAGCAGAATAAAGAGATGCCAAACTAAGATGGATATGACCGTAATTGCCTTTAAACACATCTTCATGAGCGCATGTCATTTATACACTCTAAAAAAACTTCTGGGTTTTAAGCATTAAAAAGTGAGATTGCCAGGAAATGAGAAGAAACAAACAAAACAGTAATGTATGAAGTAGCACAGATAAAACTTGAGCGAGATCCTTCATAGGAGTCATTAATTGTTCATATAGCTCAATATTTCTTCCAATAAACACCCACACATTTTTGAAAATCTTATTAAAACTATATATATTGAAACACACACATAGGCATGTGCACATTGTTCACCAAGTGCTTGATAGTTTCAGGTCTATGTCTCTGGATATTTAATATGCCAAGTATCTACCATTAGCAATATACAACATATAAGTTGATTTTGACTTTGTTATGTTACCTCCTCAAAGATTTAGTCAATGATGTTGTCAAGTATTTCATTCCAGTCCCTCTTCATATAGCTTAATCACATTACAGCAAATCACATTAAAACACAACATTGCACTTGCTCCTATTAGACCAGGATTTGAATGCTTAATTGTTACACAGATTATTGCTACAGAAATTTAACCTGAAGCAGCAAGTGAAAAAAGGTGGTTTTCCCTTTTGTTCAGAACTTCAGTTTGAATTCCAAGTTTACATATTGTTTGATAACAATTTCAATAAGTTGTAGGGATATCTCAGATGATTGTGGCAAATATTTTCATTCTGACTTGGCCTAATGAAATTGGTAAGAATTCTAGGTAAACCATTCCTTCTCCAAGGGGAGTTCTCAAGGGAAACTCCATTTTGTGCTTTTGGGTAGCAAATATGCAAGTCAGAGCAGTGCCTTGTAGTATTGTGTGACTTCAAAACTACCCTTTCTGTCAACCCTGGGTAAAGTTCCCAAGTCAGTATTATGTTTTCCACTACACCCTTAAAATGCAAATCAAGAGACAGAGAACTCAAATTTTTAGATTCATACCTGCATAGCCTAATATAAGGAGGATTTTTTAAAGTTATTAAAGGTGAAGACTAATCAGATTGGGTAGTTTGAGGACTTTAGTTTACTGTTGCTTTTCTTAACTTTCCCTGTTGATTAATGTTTTAAAATGACTAAATGCTGCTTTGAATGCCTGTACTATATTAGATCCACTTTCATGACCATAAACTTATTTCTGACAAATTCTAGACAGTTTATTTTCTGTAAACTGATTTCATCCAGTTCTAGTGTCATCTTGTAGAGCTCTTTGATCCCTAAATTTCAAAATAATAAAACATCCTTTTGTCTTAAATTCAATTTACATAATTTAATTTACAGATTGAATTTAAAACTTTTTTAAAACAATTATTTAGGAAAGAATGTCAGGGGATAATACTATTAAAAAAAAAAAAACTTCAAGTGTACCTCCAGATATTTTGAAAATGTAAAACTGTCATAAGTTTGTAATGAATCAATATATATATTTAAATCATAGGTTAATGATAGATTTGAGAGGAATGTTGCAGAAAAATTACACCAGTAAGCATCTCAGTAGATATTTTAGGATGGAAAAATTAAGATTAAAGAAAATAACTTACTTAGAAACAGTTATTTTCAGTTTGAGTACTGAGGTTCATGTAAAGTGGATTCTGTTATTGGTGACAAATGCTTTATATTGGATCCTTACTATGAACATTGTGCAAAATATAGTTCATACCTTACTCCATATGGTTCTTCCAGCAAACTTTTCAAGTGTATCACTCTATTATTCTCATTTTACAGATGTAAAGGTTAAAAGTTAAAGGTATTAAATAAATAATAAAACGTCATGCTGCCAAAAAATGTCAGAACAGTGGTTCAAAACCTGACCTATTCGATGACTTAAAAGGATTCTAAGATTTAATCTATGAACTCCTAATAGGACAGAGTAAATATGCCATCATCCGAATATGTGTGCATAGCTTAAACTACAACTTAGAATTGTTGCTAAATTTGATAAGTTTTGCCACATAAAAACATAAGTGAGGGCATAAACAGTGCTTCCATTTCCTCCCCAAAATGTTTGCCTTTGAAGTTGCCGCTGAGCCTGTTTGGATCTTAGTTGAGCATTTAGCAAAAGTTAAAATGTAATGTCAAACTTCATTGGTTGGATTTTTTATTAGATAAGGTAGAAATGAAAGCAGCAGGCAATTTAATTAGCAGTAATTTTTCTGGGCAAGTCATTACTTTGATGAACTTCAGAGCAATGTTTATGGCTCCTAATTAACCATGTTAGTCATTTGATTGAATAATCACTTTGGAAATGTTTCTACAATTTGATTAGAGTCTGACCCACTCTGATAGTCATAAATTAACTGATATCACTTTAGGATAACATGACTTTAGTTACTTTATGGGAATAAACTCCTCTTAGTCATATTTTTTTTTTAGTCTTCTCAGGACCATATAAAGGACACGGATTTTAAAGATAGACTGAATTTAAACGCTGCTAGCCAAGTGTGTCAATTTCAGGAACTAGATGTTAATTTTAATTGCTCTGGGGTGCATTAGGAACTGCTGAAAACAAGTATGTGTAATATATGTATTTTTTTCTAAATTGTCAGCCATTGCTTTTTTTTTTTTAAACTTATATGGGTTTTGGAAATGTAATGGAGGTTCTGGCATTAGTCTTATAATAAATTATTAATTTATTATGAAATTTAAATCAGTATACTTTCTATTAATAGAATTTGTGAAGAATATACAAAGTAAGCATAACAATAAATAACAAATTAGCCAGTTCAATAGATGCATGCATATTAGTGAAATTATCCATTGAATCCTGTTTTTAATATCAAAGTTGAGATTTTTAGAGGAATATGCTGATTTTGTACTATGTTAGAGCACTTTTATAAGCTGTTCTTTCAACTTTAAATAGTGGGTTTATCAGAAATGTTTGCATTTCCTCTCTGCCTCTTTCTGTCTCTGGAGGAGACTGCATTTAGTCACACTTATTTATAATAGAGTTTAGCCTATATGTTTTCCTCTAACTGCCTCCAGAGCCAGCCAGCTGTTTTTACAGCCACCCTCCAGCTGGGCAGCAGTCAGTAAAAGTATTTTGTGGCAGGGTGTCAACACTGGTACAACAAAATGCTTTCCTCTAAGCAGCTGCTGAGCTGATAGTGGAGTCATTAACACTGTTGCTTCCAGGCCCAGCTGCTTTGGGGGACCTTCTGGCTGGCAATAAATCAAAATAAAATGAAAAATTAATTCAAAGTACCACTGGTTAAAAAATTGGGCTAAAATGAATTGCTAACTATTTGGTAACCCAAAAGATTGACTGCATTGCAACACTTTCATACATGCTGTTATCTGGAAATAAGGTCAACACCACCTTGATGTGGTGTTAGAATTATGTAGTATGCAATGTTCTATTTAAGGAAGGCATGATATAATAGAATGCTTGGTAATGAGCTTTCTACTGTTCTCAACTTGTAAGCTATTGATCCTACCTTTAAATACTGTTGCTATGATGGCTAGCCATTGAGATATTTGTGACTAAAATGAATTCTGTGAAAAATCAAAATACAAAAACATCTTGTATTTCGGTTAACATTCATCATCAGGCACACTAAAAAATCATATAGACTTTAAAATGGAGCATTCTAGCCCAAGAAAGAATGATATCTGAGCCAAAGAAATTGTGCTGATTAATATAACATGAAAGTATGATGATGGATAATTGAAAAGCGAAAAAAGGTATTTCATTCCAATTCATTTAGATGTACTTTATTATTTGTTTGGAGGTCATGTGCTTACTACAAATGGTGGAAAGAGGGATATATTAAGTAGAAGAGTTTTCATATTTTGTATATGTTATTTTAAAATGTAGCAAAACTTATAGAATTAGTGTGGTCATATATATTTAAGGTTCCTATTGAAACTATGTTATATGCAGAGTTGGGTTCAGGTTAATGAAACCTGAAACTTAACAAAATTGGTGGAATCTTCTTAAAAAAAATACAGAATAAATGAAATCAAAGAATTAGGTACAGGGCCACAAAAAGGTACTGCTGCAGGCGAATGGTCTTCAAGTTTAAACTTCATTGGCTTCCCCATGAATTCTTCTCTGGTATGTGAGTGAACTTTGTATTCAGAACCAAAAAATAGATTTCAGATACCATCTGACCCAATCCTTGACTTTATAGAAACAGACATTAATGGCTTGTTAAGTCCTGTAGTTTAAGTTGTAGTGAAAGAACATTTGAACTTTAATCTTTCATCTTCTAATCCATATTTCTTTCCTTTCCCCCTATCTAAGCGACTAAGCACATTAGATATGATCGCCATCACTGTGACTCAAGTTTAACCACAAACCAAGTTTATTTTTTCAGTGATAAGCTGATTACAGAGGCAAGACCTCACTCTTAGAGTAATAACAGTGTTTGCCATAAAATTGCTGGATTATTGTTGTAGAGCCTCATTGGTTTTGAATATGATCTGTGTGCTTAATAAAATGAAAAGCCATTCATGCTTTTATTGGGGAGAAAAAAAAGCAATCACTTAAAAGGCCAAAGCCATTTTAGGAGATTCAGAGATTTTTGTCTTTTCATAATAACTTAATTATCTATCATGAAAGAAACTATGAATGAGTCTTTTGTTGTTGTTTTTGTTTGTAAATACAATGCAACAGGATATACAAATTTATTCCACAAATGTCCCAAACATTTTAACTTGGACCACTGTTTGGATACTACCTTCCCATTTATGTAAGTTGCAGGTAGAGCCAAATGGAAACAAGGTACATGTGGGTAAACTTTGAATTTATACTTATTCAAGAGAATTGGTGTCTGCATGATATGTTTCTCATTGTTCCATTTCTTGAGTGGGAACAGCCTGAAATGTTAACTGTGTGTTCACAGTTCCTCACAAGGAGACTTAAGTCAGTTTCTGCTGCTTTCCTATCTATACTCTGTCCATTGTTAACAGTGCATTTTCAAACCCAAGCTTCTCTTTGACCAATGCTGTTTCCTCTTTCAGAAGTGCCTAGCTGCCACTCCATTTATATGAGGCAAGAAGGCTTCCTGGCTCATCCCAGCAGAACAGAAGTTAAGTTTTCCATTACTGAATTTGCTTATAAAAAAATGGTCAAAAGAATCAGATCCCCAGGATGTGGTCAGTTAATGAATCATTATATTCTATAGGAAAAAGTCACTTATGTGCTCTACGCTATTATTTTAAAACTTGATCTTTTTCAAGTAATAGGGAGACTTTTTCAGGTCATGATGTCTTGTATTTAGTTGTTAACATGACTCGTGCACATAAATAGCTGAGAGTGGATTTTTGTGTTCTTTTCTTTGCCAACAACCACATTCTTTTTAAAATAAAACATATGCTTTATAGATCACCCTAGCATATAGCTCTTGAATGAAATTTATCTTCGAGGAATTTTCACTTTTGCTTAATGAACTTAAGTCATTGTTTTGAAGTGAAACAGTGGTTCTGAATGTATTCATTTTTAAATATCCTTGATTTTACATTTTGTAAGAAGTGATTTCTCAGAATGGAGTTTCATATAAGAGGTCTGGAATACAGAAGGAATTTTTATTATGGATCTGTTATGGTAACCACGGCGGAAAATCTTTACTCTGTTGGACTTTGGTACTTGCAAAGTAATAAATAAAAATGATTTATCTGGATATAATCCCTGGAATACCACACGTGGTTTTGGACCTAACTGTCTCTTGCACAACTTGCTTCGATGCTGCCTTCTAACTTAGGGCTAGTACTTGTTGTTTTCTATAAATAATATTAATAGAAGTAGGGCCTCCCCTGGTGGCGCAGTGGGTTGAGCAACGCACTACGAGGCAGACCGCAGCCACTGCACACGAGTTCGATCCCTGCTGCCGGCCAGGCGGGGGACCCACATGGTGCAGCAGACCTCTCCTGCTGTGCCCGCTGCTCCCCTCAGCAGTGTACTTCTGTTGATCTGCCTGTTCTGCTCCCCGCTCTCTGTGGTGAATCCTCTCACCCCCCTACACCTTTGGCCTGTACCCCAGCGCTTGTATGCATAAATAAATAAATCTTTAAAAAAAAATATTAATAGAAGTAAATCCTTAAGTCTAAAGGATAATAAAATTGGCTACTAAATCTTCAATAAATTTTGGACAAATGAAATGTAAAATGTTGTTATTAAATACTATTATAGAAGCCAATATGTTTGAGAAATAAAACTGACTAAACTATATGAAATTTTTCCCTGGTGACTAAAGAGAATAACAATTACATGAAGGTCCAAGGATATTTGGGGAGAAAATGATTATGAAAAACTGTCAATTTATTTTGCATTTTTTCCCTGTGGACTTAGCTATATTACAACAAAAAGTAACTTTTTTTCACTATTTTCATTACTTTTGGCTACTGAAAATGAAAAGATGAGGTTAGCCAGGTCAAATATTTTTCTAAAGGAGCAGGGAGGCAAACTGAATCTGTTTCAAATCATTAGGGTAATAATGCAGGTAAATAAAAGCAATTTCCCTTGATTTTCTTCTTGTCTCATTGGATAACAAAACCTGGAAGAAAATGGAAAAGAAGATGGTATGTCATTAATACTCAGTTTACCAGTGTCTATGCAGGCTCTGTGCCTCTTCTGGCAATAATATAAACAGTAAATTCTTATGTATTACTATATGTTTAGACATTTTTCTAAGCTAGCATATGCTAAATGACTTAATGCTCACAACTCCAGGCAAATAGTTTAGTATCAATCCCACATATGAGGAAACGAGAGGTTAAACAATGTGTCCAGGGTCACAGAACTGAAAAATTGTAGTCATTTTCTATTACAATTTTGGATTAATTTTTAACAAAATACTATCTTTTAAATTGCTTCTAATCTTCATTTGTCTCATGAATAATTGTATCCCGTTTCCCCCCCACAGGTTGTATGTTTGAAAAGGGCCCTAGGCAGTTTTATGATGACACCTGTGTTGTCCCAGAGAAATTTGATGGTAGGTGTTTCATCGTGTTTCATGTTTTGATTTATGAGGGAGGGAGTGGAGAGATCACTCTCGCCTTTCCTGAGTAGAATCGACATTCCTACTTAAGGATTTCAGGGCACATCATTTATGATGTACTCAACTCTAGCTAAACTTCACCTCTTATGAATTCTCTTTCCTACCCCATTAGGCAGCTTTTTTCTTTTCTCCTATGAGAGATCACGTTTTTAGAAATATAATCAGAGTATGGTTCTTGCTGAGCTTTGTGTAGAGTAAGAGGGGTCTTTCCATCGCCCTGCTGAGCACATGCAGCTTGTTGTTTGAGATTTATTGAAAGCTGATCCCATAATTAACAAAGCAGAACAGAAAGCATGCTACTGTGGATGCACAGATGACTAATGCAGTCACTTTCCTTTTATTGTTCACGAAAAGATGCATTATGGAACACAGGAACAGCATAGCTGCCCATTTAGTTAGTGATTGCTAGTCTGTTTTTATTTTTTATTTTTTTTTCCTGGAAAGAAATGCCACTAATGTGGCATTACTTTGTAATTGCTTAAAGTGGAATTAGGAGAACATTACCTTTTTAATATCCCTCACTGTTGCAGTGATAAAGTCCCAGATGTTGGAAAAAGGTGTCAAGTTAGATAGAATCTTCTTTTCTTGACAAGAGTGGCAGATCAGCATCTACAAGGACGCTTGGGTAAAAGTGAACAGTTAATTGATTTAGTGGTTCTTCGGAGTGGTCTCCATATTTCCTGCTTTGATTGTTTAACAGGAAACGAGCAGGAGCCCTCTGATTAGCTGATTGCACAAACTTTGGGGATCATAACTGTAATGACTTGGTAGCTCTCAGAAGTTTTAATTGTCATTATTTAAACAGCAAGTTGCGTGTTCAGATTGCTTCTCATTCTCTAATTAGTTGCCTGAAGACTACTCTGTTCCCAAGGTTGGTGCTACCCTTATGTTTCCCAGAAGGAAAGATATGTTTGGAAGATCTGCTTCCTTAACTTCCCTTTAAATTGCTAAATTTATTTGAGGTCACAGGGCTAAACTCCAATAGGGGTCTTTATTCATTTATTTTTGTCCCTGTTCTGCAGTAGATGTTCCCTTTAAACTCTGGCTTTCAGAGGTGTGAACTGTTCTGCTTAGCGGCATTAGCAGAGCATCGCACTTGCTTTATCTTTTTCTCTTGAGACATAGCATAAAGCCCCGGACTTCTTGCAATGACCTTCATCAGTTTCCTTCATTCATACTGAGCTTAACATTTTTAAGAATTTGTGATAATTTGTATGGGTTTATAATTAAGAAAAATTGCTTAAGAATGTATTTAGGATTATGATATAATCTAACAGGCCAAAGTTATGCTAATGTTCTAGGGCTGTGAGCTGTCTTGATGATTTATTCCCTTTGACATTTAAAAACTCCTAAGTTTTAGACTAAGAAAACATTTTGGGAAGATAATATGAGTCTTACATTTTGTAAGGAATAGTGAACAAAAAAAAGAAAATCAGGATTAATTTTTTTCATTGTACAAGGTCAGAATGATATCACATTTATAGGTAAGAGCAATCCAGAGATTATAAAATTTGACAGTGTTTCACTCTGCATAATTTTTCAGTTACCTCCCTAAAAATTTCTTTTGTAAATTTCAGGAGGAAAAAGTTCAATAAACAAAACTGTCATTGAAATCAATATGAGGAGACACTCCTGTATTATCTAGCTTGGCTCAAAACAACATAATGATTTTTAGCAGTGTTTAACTGAATACATTTATATTTTGGTTTAGATTTTTTTAAGTGTTTATTCTATAATTACTTTAGAGCCATATTTTTGTCTACTGATCAAAGGAGAGTTTTAAAAAGTTGTTATTTGGTCTGTATTATAATTCACATTTTGTGTGAACAATGAGATTGAATATATTCTGTCTGCATTGTTTAGGAGAAGAAAGTCATACATTAACAATGATACACCTTTAGGTCCTCAGACATCCATCTACATTGTGACTACTTTTGCATACTTTTGAAATGACTACAGACAGAAGTAAATAGTCAATAGTCCTGCAAAGGAGGGTTTTTCATTTATCTTTTATTTGTTGTTGTTGTTTTTTCCCCATAAAACCCAAGGTATTTGACCAGATTTATACCACAAGCATTGAAGCACTAACACCTTTATTGGTGTAACCTATTTAATAGCGTTTTATACTATAAATGTGTACCAAATAAATGTAATACAAACACATCTTGTTGAGAAACAAAGATTGACAGGAATTCTAGCATAAATTTGTTAAAGTGGATTTTTGGAAAAAGAGTAGCAAGCTAAATTCGTGTGACTGAATTACAAGCAAAAAATTAAGAAAAATGAGAGACAATTTTAATTTTCTACTCTTTGAAAAAGTGCCAGTGCCAGTATGAATGGTGGCACAGTTTTAATGCAGGATGCCTTGAATTGACTGCAAGATTTTTTAATTTATATAAAATGCAGATTACTTAACTTTAGAGTTTAAGATATTCATAAACTTACTTTGAAATATTTCCATTAAAATTTTCAAGTTTGTCATGTGCAATCAAAGGTATTTACATTTGTAATTTAAAGAATTTGATTTGTATAAGTAAAATGTCTGCGATGTAAAATTGCTTACTACCTCTTCAGTGTTGCTTAGAGCAGTGAGTCATGGTATTAACAATAAAAACAACAAAGTATAATTAGATACTATGGTTTTAAAGAAATCAATGAAAAGGAAAAGATAGTTACACAGGTTTTTATGAGTAAATATCCATAAATTTATTCTGTACCTGTGTACATTTATTGACCCTTATATATAGTTGTTTGTAAGTTTATACAGATTCCTGGTTTACATTAACTGTTCTCTTTTAAATCTCTATTTAATGGTAGTATATTTCATAATAACCTATAAAGTAGGTTTTATAGTTTAGTGACTGACTTAATGTAAATGCTGTGTCAATGTCATAATATTGTTAATGATAGAAACTTTCAAAAAATTTTATTTAGGTGACATCAAACAAGAGCCAGGAATGTATCGGGAAGGCCCCACATACCAGCGGCGGGGATCTCTGCAGCTCTGGCAGTTTTTGGTAGCTCTTCTGGATGACCCTTCAAATTCTCATTTTATTGCTTGGACTGGGCGAGGCATGGAATTTAAACTGATTGAGCCTGAAGAGGTTAGTTTAGTAGGTTTTAGTTTAAAAAATCAAATATGTTATAATAGAAAAAAACATTTGATTACTATGCCAAAATGTATTTTTTTTAATGTTACAGTTTTAAGAAAACTTTCTGAACTAGAAGGTAGACCAAAAAGAAGTGTACATTTGAAGTAAAATGTGAATGTATTTTGTGTTTGTTACAATTGAATGTCATCCTACAAATTGATATTGAACAATATCAGAGCATCGTTATTCAAGAAGACAGGGCTAGGGAAGTCTCAAAAGGATCATCTAACTTAGGGGTGTTCTGTGGTCTTTTGAGGGGAAAAAGGAGGTGTCTTGCTAAAGCTAGTTGATATTTGAGTGTGAAGGAAGTGTTCTTGTGAGTTAGCAGTTAATTATTTGGACAATCTAGCTTTGTTTCAAGACATTAGAAGAAGAACATTGAGAGACCCAAGTCTTGTGCAGGAAAGCATGGGGGAGAAACAGTTACAGGGTAAGGGCATGCAAGGGCCACAGTGGAAAATTCTCACTCCTTAAGTGCTTCTTACGAGACATAGGAAACAGTGCTTTTCCTTTGATTGTTGGTGACATTTCTTTTAAGTCACCTGGGATGTGTATCTTCCATTAGAAGGTAATGATGAAGTTTAAAATGTCACCATAAGAAATACTCAAATTAGGATTTTGGTTAAAGATGATATGAATAACTGAAACACACGTTCAACTAACTTTTCTACTGTCTCCCTTCCTCTGTCCCATGCATATACAAATGGAGTGTTTTCATGAAGAATTTTTTTTGTTAAATTTGTATTCCTTGAAGATTTAGGGCCATTTTTGTTACTATGGCATAGTCAACCAATGGCATTTTTGAGCTCCTTAAAGATAGTTGTCATATGAAAAGTCTTTTTTCAAAGATGTTTACTATTAAAACTTATTTTATTTCTCATAAAGAAAACAATGTAAGACTTTCATGTAACATGCTTATGATTGATCATCTTACTGATAGAATCTAAACACATCAGAAGAGTCGAAAATTTAGTATCTTCCATTTTTGTTTTTTTTTTAAAGATTTATTTATGTATATAAGAGCTGGGGTGCAGGCTAGAGGTTTGGGGGGTAAAAGGATGCACCAGAGATAGAGTGGGGAGCAGAACAGGCAGATCTAGTGAAATATACTGCTGAGGAGAGCAATGGGTGAGACAGGAGAGGTCTGCTGTACCATTTGGGTCATCTCCCTGGCCAGGGATCAAACTTGTGCTGCAGTGGCTATGGATACCTTAATAGTGCTGCAGCTTAACCCCTTGCACCACCAGGGAGACCCCTCTTATAATTTTTGAACACAAAGTGATTAGTTTCATGAATACTGGACATCTCTAACCTAAGCTAATGAACCTATACGTCTTAAATTTTCTGCTCTATTAAATGATGTATTCAATCGTAATTAGATAATATGCCTAATTTGATATCCAGAATATAAAATGACATTACTTATTAAGTTATTAAGGACTATCTGATTCAAATATATATTAAAAGAAGTATGAAATCAAAGGAATTGGTCAGTATAATTAACTCTTCCAGATTATATCAATATGCCAGTAGGAGTAGAGAGTCAGCTATCTTCCTTGGCCCACAACACACACACACACACACACACACACATACTGGCTCAATATCAGAATTTTAAATTATCCATTATTTAGCATGGGCAAAATGCCTGGGTGGTTGAATTTTGTAGTATGTCTAAAACTTAATTTCCAGGTCAGCGGAAATTAGTTTTTATGTAGATGTACTTAAATGATGTAAGTGAAAGAACCACAAAAATGTGAAGCACTAACAAACTATACTAGAAACACTTAAAGTAATTTGAAAGCCCTTTAACAGGATGGGAATGTGTACTCTTCACATGGGGAAAGATGTTGATAATCACTGCAAGAATTGGTTCATGCTTGAACTGAGTACATTCAACAGGAATTTACATGAAAGTTATTTCCCTCCATTTGTGATTTAATAAAATTGAGGAGAAGATTTTTCTTATTTTACCATGTATTTTGTTAAGACAGAGGGAACTATTAAATGTCAGTAATTATTGATCCATTCAGAAGAGTAAAAATACTTAGCAAGTGATGAGGTTCTTTATATAGCAGTGGTTGACTCTTTTATGGTCATGTTTGAATATGTAGAAACCAGGTCAGGTGACCATAATGTTTCATAAAATTCTGAACTTCTGTGATTTTAAATGCAGGAAGACTTACAGTTACATCTATCTCATATGACAAACTGACATGCAAATACCCTTTTTGCAGCAGATGCATAAAGAGTGCTAGATAATTCAGAGTGATGACCATTTCCAGATAGTCACTCAATGGCAATTATGCAATAAGCAGTAAAAAAGTCTCCCAGGGCCTTTGTTTAGAGTGAAACCTCCATTTCTGATTTATGCATTGCTCACAGTTACAGTTGCTTTCCTCAGACCGTTACTGCTGTTTTATTTAAGTCTCTTCTTTAGAAAGTGTGGGGAATTATTCTAGCCTTCATGGCTCATGGTCATTGTCCTCTTTCTGCTATTTAGCAGCTCATGAAAGGTTGCTCTGCAGCCATCCTCGTTGGAATTACTCTTCCATTGCTATTTCAACTTGCAGCTTAAAATGATGCTCTGTGAGACTTCAGATCTACACTCTTCATCTGCTCGGTCTGTTTGGATTAACTATAGCACTCACATAAGCTCTAATATTTCTCATTTTGATATCTTTGGGATAGATTATTTTCAAAATAACCATGCATCCTAGAGAATCATCCCAAGGGATAATGATTAGCATAGTAAAGCATCTATAGGACTAAGTGTAGAAGTCTTGATTATATTCAAATTTGTTGAGCTAAAAGCATCACCAAGAAGTCAGACCCTGATTATGTATCCTGGGTTTACTGTTGTATATTCAAGCATGACTTAAAAATAAGTTGAATAATACTTGAACTAATTACATTTTCTAATTTAATTCGTTTGGCAAAAAGGGGGAATGCTTTGATGCTTTGTTCTTTTCATTCTCCTCACTAATAAACAAAGTTTTCGTTAGAAGGAGTCTTCATAAGGAAGTAAGTGCCATCATCTCTCTCATGCCATGTTGGAAATTGTGCTTTGGCTCTTAGTGGTGGTGGGTATAGTGTTGACTGGTGGGCCCTATGGGAGAATTTCTTAGTTGGAAGAGCTCACCATTCCTGGAAATCATTTATGTTATCTGTAAATTTTAAGCTTCAATTTTTTTTACTAATATAAGAATACTTAACATGAGGCCTACTCTTAACATTTTAAATGTGCAGTATTGTATGGCTAAACACATTGCTACACAACAAAAATTTCTAGAACATTAATCATCTTCATTACCATGTCTGTGATCTCATCTGCATGACACTTTTCCCTCAAATGTAACATTGAAACAGTTCTAAGAAAAAATTTATTGTTTTAAAATATTTACTAACACCCAGAGTGCTGAGTACCCCAGAAGCATCAAACTCTTTATGGTATTAAAAAGTTATTTTTCCCCTCCCCGAGACTTCCACAATGAATGTTTTACTTTCTAGGTACATCCTGTTGAGTTCCTCTAACAAGGAACCATTTATAAGTGAATAAGTATTCACAAATTGTTGTTTACTTTCAGTAGATATTAGGAATGTATCTTCACATCCACTTTAGGTTGCTATGTCTATTAAAGATTCACTGATGTCCATTATTACGTTTTTAAAAGACATTTTATTTGGAAAGAATTGCCTTCGTTTCTTATTGCTATTCACTAATTTCACTATTGCTCAGGACATTTCCATTAAAATGAAGTTTATCTTTGGTAAATTAAGATGTACCTGCCACTGTGACTGTCTGCGTAGATGCATAATCACGTCCCCATTACATCACCTCTCTGCTCTTTAAAAAGGGTTCTGATGCATGTGACTAAATTATACTGTATCTTAGTTCAGGAGATACAAATTAGTGGGAAAGAAAATAGCAAGAATCTGTATTTTTAAAAGAAAAAAAAAACAGCAGAAAGGTTGTTGCTAATAACGTAGAGAGAGACAGAATGATCTCTTGGAAAAGCATTCTATTTTCGTAATGTGACGTGGCAACAACTTAAGAATATCATGGAAATAAAAAGCACTAACCTTATTAGATAATGTTTTCTTGGGTTTGTGTAGGTATACGTGGCATCTGCAGTTTCTGTGCAAGTAATAAAAAGTGGAAATGAATGAGAATGTGACTTTTGCTAGGGTGATGTTATTCAATATAATGCTTCAGCTAGCAGGGAGGTGACAAGGAGTGGTATATTATATATACTTTGAGGAAGGAGGTTTTCTAAAGGTTCTGTTGAAGAACTCTCTCTTTGCCAGATAAATTCTTCTTCCAAAGTCATGTTATAAAAAGCCCTGAGATTTTCACAGAAAAACAAAGTGGACATTCTACTTCAGAGATTTTTGTTTGTGAACTCATATACATGGTGACCTTTTCCACTTCCTTCTTATTTTTAGCATCCAATTACTGTTCTCTAAATGAATGCTTAATTCCCCAGTTTAGTATCAGCTACACTTTTACCCTAATGCTGCTTCAGGCAATAAAAATTATTTGCAGTTCAGTTGTTCAATTTGTATACCGTTTCCTCTGCTGCGCACACTGTGCCACTGTGTTCAGTCTTATTTAGTGTCAAGTAAGATTTCTTTCTCTTTCTTTTATCATAACCTCAGAAAGCACCTTTATACAGAGCTCACTAAGCTGTTCTTGATCTATAGTTTTTATCTGAAGAACTAAAAGAAAAAAACAGACACTGTGTCTCAGAATGGGAAACTTGCCTCATTTTGGTGAATTGCAGCCTGTTCTTTCTCACTGTAAACACAGTCCCTTATTTCCATTTAATTTTGTATCCAAAACAATAGTGACAAAGAATTCTATTGTGATGTTCCAGAAGGATCACTGAATGCCTGGTTTAAAAAGCAAACCAGGACACAGGAAATTCAGATCATGACAACTTTTGCCTCTTATGTCTTTGATTTGGATTTCTTGGGAGGGTTTGGAAGTAACTAATTAATCAACTAATTTATATGAAATATCTTGATAAGTTAACACTTAACACTACAATCCACTTCTGTTTTCGTGGCAGGTGGCCCGGCGTTGGGGCATTCAGAAAAACAGGCCAGCTATGAACTATGATAAACTTAGCCGTTCACTCCGCTATTATTATGAGAAAGGAATCATGCAAAAGGTGAGAAACTAATACAGCATTAAAATTCATTGAAATGTTGCACATTAATCTGAACGTCATACTTTAAAAGCCATATATCTTTGCATTGCTGAAGCAAGGTTTTCACTCGCTTTAACATATGCTTAGCTCTTGGTTTTGGTATGAGAAGCCTTTCTATTTATAAATTCATGGACATTATCGACAAACGTATACTATTATACACAAAGTGGCAGACTTTCTGGAAGTCCCTACTTTGCTGTGTTTGTCAAAAAGTTTATTTCATTACTGATAATGCATGTATATATCTCCAGAAGAAGCTGATACTCTGCTTCATTCTCCACAGTTAGATAATTTTGAAGTGCCTTTGCTAATAGGCTCTAATACTAACTGAATTTTTGCTTACTTTTTTAGATTCTTAAACCATTCAGAATATTTCTTATTCTCACTCTTAGAAACAATTTTTCCCTCACCAAAAAATATATACCCTGACAGCTTACCTTAAAAACAATTATGAAATAAATATTTGATCTTATGTTGTTGGTAGAATGAAGTTAAATACATTTTACTTTACTTCAAATGAGTCTCCTTTAATATATAAAGTAGTTTTTTTAAAAAAAGAATGAAGTAAAACAAATGTGTTATACTTGGTACAAAATGTAAATATTTTGAGTAAGGTAATAACTAAAGATAAAACATTTAGATATTTATTATTATGTCCTTCAGCCTTGCTTACATATTCAATTAATTGTCTTTACTATGAAATAAGTTTATGATTTATCCATTGTGAAAATTAGTTTTATTATGCCGCCTTTGGTTATTGGGGGAACATAAACATGTATATTACAGATTGTGACTTATTTTTATATCATCACAGTTATGCCAAGAAAAACTGGTTAGTTGTTTTATGAAACTTACTTGAACAGAGAGGAATGACCTCGTTGAGCTTCCTAGATTAAAGGGAATCAGTGCTCTGGAGTTGACCAGTTCAGAAGTTAGATGGAACTTTAAGAAAAAGAAGAAGTTAGGATGTTTAAGCCCTTTTTTTTTTGGGGGGGGGGGGTTGTTTTCTTTCTTTCTTTTTTTTTTTTTAATTTTCTAACATCACTGTTCATTTTTGTAGCATGTTTGATTTCTCCCCTCAGGTGTAGTCCTCATAGTCCTCCCACCAACACAGTACCTGTGCCATGACTCATTTCCATAGTCCCTTGTGCTCTCCCCTCCCCTGTTTTGCCCTGTCTTTTTCCCCCTCCCCTGCTATAATCTTAGATCTGTAGTTTGTCTGCAAGTTTTGCCTGTCCCTGACCCTTTGTTCAGTTTACCTGTTAGAATGTCCAGTGTCTTTAAAAGTTCGGGTTGAATTCTATTCTCAATTGCTAGTCATTTACCACCTGTGATTCCTGTCAAACATGGGGTCATTTCAGTTCCTCCATTTCTCTCATCCACCACTCCCATTTGTAACCAGATCCTTTCAAATTCATCCCAGTGCCTTCATCACCATCTCCCTAATTCCAGAAAAATAAGTGGGCTGGCCCTGGGGGCACCACCTGTTTCCCTGGGCAGTGTTGTGCTACAGTAAAAGAAAATTGTAGTCAGAGTTTACATGCTAGTTTCTCACTGGAGACTCTTTTTAAATACATTCTTCTGGTTAATCGTGATGTTCTTACCTTATAAAGTTGTGGGGTTTTTTTTGTTTTTTTTTTTTTTAAAGATTTGTTTATTTATACATACAAGAGCTGGGGTACAGGTCAGAATCCAGGGAGGTGAGAGGATTCACCAGAGACAGAGCAGGGAGCAGAACAGGCAGACTGACTGAAACACACTGCTGAGGGGAGCAGCGGGCGAGGGAGGTGAAGTCTGCTATGCCATGTGGGTCCCCTCCCTGGCCGGCAGCAGGGATCGAACTCGTGCTGTAGTGGCTGAAGCTTGCTTCATAGGGTGTTGCTTAACCCACTGCACCACCAGGGAGGCCCCATAAAGTTGTATTTTTACTTGAAACAATTTACTTGAGACTCTTGCATTGTACCTGGCATAATAAAAGGCATGCTTCATTTGTCTCGTGCCCTGAAGCCGGTACAAGTGAAGGCACTGAGTCCCTTATCAAAAGGAGCATTCTCAAAGAGTAAAAACTCATTTCAAGAGCTCTAATCACACATCTTTGAGACATGGGTTTGATAGGGTCTCTTCAGGATGCTAGACCTAGTCTTATACATGCTCAAAGGTGCCTATGCTTAATGTTTTTTATTTCTATTATCACCCCTTCTGGTTTCCATTTATCCAGTTACCCCATACCCCTTTAGTTAATCTCTTCTTTTGACAAATTAATAAAACAAGAGGCTATCAAATAATCAGATAATGGTATAGATGCTGAAATAACAAAAAAATGTGCCTCACAATTTTCTCTATTAGACTATAATTGCCGAAGGAACTATTCACTTACCAACTAACACAGGATTGCAAAATGCCATACATGTAGACTTTTTGGGGTTTCACTATAATGTAAGAAGAGGACAGTTCGTTTAATGATAAAACAGCAGAGAGATTGCAGTCTGCTTGTAACTAGCACAACAATCAAGGCCTTTTGTGATCTTTATAACCATATAAAATTATTCCTGTTCCACACATATTTGATCCATTCTACTTGCTGTCCTTTGACACAACTGTTTACCTTCCTCATTACTTCTCTCTACTTTTCTCTTTCTAGAAAGTACTGCTTCTGTCATCAACATTTTATCATATGTTCCATTCTAATAGCTAAGTTAATTCTAGTTTTGTTGTTCAGTAGAGTATGACTCAGGCCTTTAAAACAATATGGTATTGAATTATATATTTTAATGTGTAGGGGAACATATTTTTATCATCTCACTTGTTCATGAACTTGAAACTGTACATATAGATATGTCATGTATATAAAAGAAAATTAGATGAGGTTGAACATTTCAAAAAATAACCAAGCAAATCTAAACATGTAAAAAAATTATCATTTCAGTGGTTATGAAAGAAATGGTAAAGTAGTGCCTGTTATAATTTATAGACTATGTATGTGTACTTTTATTTAAAATGTATAAAGTGTTCAAATAGTATCTACCAATATTTTAATAGTGGTCATTGCTGGATGATATAATGATAGATTTTTTTGTTTGTTTAATCTGTAGTCTTAAATTTTCCTTAAAATTATCCCTGTGTTCCTTTGGACACTTTAAAGGTTAAAACACAGTTAAATCTCTCACCTTGTAAAACACAAAATTCAAAAGATACTGCCTTGTTTAATTCTAATTTGTCTCCCATAAATTTCATATTGTATCTATCTGTAATTTAGGGACAGATAATGTAAAGCATTTTTTCATATGATGACTATATTACTGATAATAGACTTTATTTCCCTTGGCTGGTTATGAGCCCTTGCTCAAAACTGTGACATTTAACCTAGTCCAATAAATATAGTAGTAACCCAAAGACTGTTTATTCAGAAGTGTTTTAACAATAGAAGGAACTAATGAGTCAAGGCAGAATGCTTACAAGATTTTATACTCTTGATAGCATGTTATACTTTTTAATCCCCCATGGTGATTTACCAAATCATTTCTAATTAAAACCAATAACTACAGTTTGGACCAAAAATCTCCTATAGCCTAAAACAGATACCCCTTTCTCCACAGTGCCAAATGAAACAAAGCAGGTTATAAAATGCTCAGAAGTATGTAGGCCATTTTTTCCCTACAAATGCTTTAAACATAAGGGGAAAAAAGGAAAACTAGTTTTAGTATCTTTGTCACTGTTATTGCGTATCTTTATTTTTATGATTCTTCTACCATTTCATCTTTATGAATATAATTTCCTTTTTATAAAGGCTACAGTGAATAAATTTATGCTAAGGCCGGCTGCTTGCCACTCCCTGTGCTGAAGACGTCCATGGAATCCTTACAGCAAGCTTTCCAAGGAACCATTTCAGTTCCATTTCATAAAGGGGATCTGAGGGCAGTTTCAGAAATGTGTCCACATTCATAAAAACTCTGTGTTGCCTGTTTTCAAATCTAAGAATACCGAGATTATGTGGAGTTCTAAATTTGTTTCTCCTTCAGGGTAAAAAAAAAAACAACAAACCCAGGGCACAAATATTCCGAATCTCCGTCCACAGCAGCAGCGTTCATTGGTAGTTACTCCTTTTTGTTCAAACACATATTGATAGATTAGAAACCATGAAGACACTATTACCCATACAGAGAAACCAGTGCCTTTTTGATACATAGGAAATCAAAGCACTGAGTAGTTTTCACCCTTCTAAACTTACTGAACTCTACACTCACAGAGAAAGTTTCTGTTAAAGTTAACACAGAGAATTGTATTTATCTACAACCCTCCACATTTTCAGAGAACTTCAGTATTGTCTTGTTAGTGATGCTGGAAGGGAGAGGGACGTATTTGTTTCTCCCAATGTTTATAATTTCCTAGAGATGCAATTTCTCTTCAAAATTTGTTTGGGTCATGTCATTCCCTGCAAATGATGCTACTTTCTTATTTCAAGCACCTGTCACATCGCTTTTCCTCATTTCCTCTGATGCACTGTGTATTCCAAATTCCTTTTACTTTTTTACACCTCTTACTTCAATTTGATACTTTACACATATCCTTAACTTCTGTCTAATACATTCCGCCTTCATTTTTAAAAGTGACATACACAGGATAATGCTGTCCTCTTGATCCATCTTTCATTTAAATAAGGAGATATATCTTTTTTTCCCCAAGAAGAGAATACACAGTGCCAAAGCAAAAACAAAACAAAACAAAAAATGTTTCTCACTGTGAATCAGTGAATCACTAGTCTATTCTTATTAGGAGCAAAACACATTTTTTTTAAGGCTTGGAAGTTTATGTTACAACAGTTTTTCTATTTTTACAATAGAAATGTACTATTAAAAGGAGCTACTACATTTTAAAGGATCCTCTTTTTATAAGGAATTATTATTATTAACTTTTAAAACAGAGAAAAACATTCAATGTAATATGCCTTCAGTAAATCGATGATTTCTTTTCCTTAGATGACATTGTAAGTTTACCTTTATATTAAAACAAGAAAACTTCAAACTTTCTTAACTGCATCTGGAATGAATGTAATATGCTCCATGTCAACATTTTGCATTTCCTCTATTGAACTGTAATTTATTCCACAAAGTAAGGGATGTGTGTGTGTGTTTATACATACTTGCTAATACTTCATTGTTTTGCCTTCAGCTTTCTATCTTTTCTGGTATATTAAATCGTGTTTTTGGTTTTTTTCTTTCCCTGTGCTTCCCCATCTGGGGATGGCGAGGATGGGTTTTTCTCTTCAATATTATCATCAGGTGGCTGGCGAGAGATATGTCTACAAATTTGTGTGTGACCCGGAAGCCCTTTTCTCCATGGCCTTTCCAGATAATCAGCGCCCATTGCTGAAGACAGATATGGAGCGTCACATCAATGAAGAGGACACGGTGCCTCTGTCTCACTTTGACGAGAGCATGGCCTACATGCCAGAAGGGGGCTGCTGCAACCCGCACCCCTACAACGAAGGCTACGTGTACTGACACGGTGACAGTCAAGCAGGACCTTCCCACGCTTTCCCTCTTTTTTGCAAGATGCAGAGAATCTCTGAATTCTCTTCGATCTCTGTTTTATTTTTGTTGTTTGTATTTTATTTTTAAATAATAATACACAAAAAGGGGCTTTTCCTGTTGCATTATTCTATGGTCTGCCATGGACTGCGCACTTTATTTGAGGGTGGGTGGGAGTAATCTAAACATTATTCTGTATAACAGGAAGATAATGGGTGAATGGGTGGGGGAGGGGGGACTTGGGTATTAATTTTTACTTAGACTTGGGATGGGATCCTACAGGTTTTAAGTATGATGAAGCTATATCATGTTTATTTGATTTCCTAACATATGAAAATGTTCATTTTCTCTGGATATCTATGGTACAGTTAATTCACATTGTGTAAATATCCACTTGGAGACTATTTGCCATGGGCATTTTCCCCTATCATTTTTGACTGTCTGCAAGGTGTACAAAAAAAAGTCTACTGTAATGGCAATTTAATTGTTAGAAATGACTGTTTTGCACCTCATGTAAAAAGGTATGTAGAGGTTGCATTTGCCATTTTTCTTTTGTTTTGCTTTATAAATGACTCACAGAAGATAACCATAAAATGGATAATTATCTCTGACGTTGAGCTTTCACCATGACTGTAAATGAAGGGCACAATTTTGGACTCTGGCTCCAGACTGAGTCACAGGCCAGTAGCATTACATGTATCTGGTGCCACCTTGCTGTTTAGGTACAAATCATACTGTCGGGTCTTAAAATTTTGAAGCCCAATTCAGCTTAATATTGATATATCATGATCCTTGGAGATTTTTGTTTAAATGTTAAATCTGGGATCACAATGAAGCAAAAAAATCTGTCTCCTTTCACTTCCTTCAAATACATAAACCCGTTATTTAATCGATAAGAATTAACTGTACTGAATCACATACCACGCTGTTCTAGATACAGCAAGTACTCCTTAAGAAAAATATCCAATACACTAAATAGGTACTATAGTAATTTTTAGACATGGTACCCATTGATATGCATTTAAACCTTTTACTGCTGTGTTATGTTGATAACATATATAAATATTAGATAATGCTAATGCTTCTGCTGCTGTCTTTTCTGTAATATTCTCTTTCATGCTGAATTTACTATGACCATTTATAAGCAATGCAGTTAACTACAGATAGCATTTCAGGACAAAATAGATGACTTGAACCATTTATTGCTTAAAAAATAGCTTACGCCATGCTATGCTATAAGCAGCTTTTATGCACATTGACAAATGAAGAGTAAGCTTCAACTTGCTAAAGGAAACTGTGGAAACTTTTGTAACTTTTGGCAAAATGGAAAATTGCAATCTGTCAAAGAATATGAAGAAGTTGCTGTATGACATAGTGCTGGCACTGATATTATTCATCATCTTGTTTTGGACACTCGTGTAAATGTGATTGGATTGTTTGAAAGAAGATTTAAAGATTTAAAGTTTCAAGGTTTTTGTTTTGTTTTGTTTTGCATTTGGAGAAAATATTGAAAGCAGAATATGTTGGTTCCATCTACCTGGAAAAAAAACTTAAGTAAATGGTGTTATAGAATCTCTAAATAGCTTGCTGAATGATTCAAGCAAGAAATGTGAATTTTGTTTAATCAATCAATATCCCAGAGCAATAAAATGTTAAAAGAAAACCCTGAACACAAAGATAAAATCAAATCAACCTATAAAAGGATTTTATGATGAGCACAGGAAAGATTGTAAAAGATGATCTCCCAGCTACCCATTTTCCAACAGGACATACCATAACTCATTTCTATAAACACTTATTGGCAAAACCACATACTGTAATCAATACCATTCACATTAATCCTACAAAAATATTCTAATTTCAACATATGTGTATAACTTGTGATTTCAGTGATTTTTCCACATACTCATATATCATTAGGCCTATTATAGGCTAAAAGTATGCCTTAAAAATCAGAAATTTATTCCCCACTATGCTTATGTGGCAATTTACAGCACTTAGAATAAAAACAGATTTTAAAATATTCAACTAGAGTTCTATTGGAAAGAGAATTGACATATTTCAAGAAATTTAAAGTGGGTCTTTAAAATATATCTAAATGAAAATTGTATTGAGAATTCTATTTCTTTTTTCTTTTCTTTTTTTCATTTTTTTTAAATATCTAGTTCTAGTTTGCCAGTGGGGAAGAATTAGGCCATGAGTTATCTTAAGGGATCAAAGAAAGGAGTGGTATTAATTATATCATAATTAAGGACAAACAATATATTTATGTGTATATATATATTGTTTGTCATATATATGTATGTATGTGTATACACACACACACATATATAATACCGTTTAAGGTACTGACTCACTGAATGAATTAAGTATTTGGTCAACATTTGGGATATTTCCAATACAGAAGGGTTCAAACATTGCATTATAAACTTTGGGAAATGTATCTAAACTTTTTTTAAGTTCTGTTTTTATTCTACTTTTTGTTTGGTTGTGTTTTTATTTTCAGATAGATTAATAAATCTGGCAGCTGATTTCTGCAAGATGCTTGTGTTTTGGATTTCTAATTGGATTGGCTACTCAAATATAGAAATTAATGATACAATGTTTTCCTTCAACTTGGTAAAAGAAACTCAAAGAAATATAGCCAACAGTGTCTGCTGCCTCTTGAGAATGACATGTCAATACCTAACAGACTAACTACAACGTAAATTATTACCTCCCAAATAACTTATAAAAATATTTCTTAAATTATATCTATAAAATGTTTAAAATAAAAGTTTATAAAGCTGATAGTACAGAGCGAATTTTTCTAGTTGAAGAAGGATGAACCTTATTTTTACAGATTGTATCTGTTTGCTGTTAACAAATTACTGCATTTTAGTGGCTTAAAATAACAAAAATTTATCCTCTTATAGAGTTCAGAGGTTCAAAATAAGTCTTAGAGGCTAAAGTCAATGTGTCCGCAGGATGGTTTCTTTTGGACACTCCAGGGGAGGATTTGATCATTGCTTCTTCCACTTCTAGAATCTGGCCTTCACTCCAATCTCTGTTCTGTGAACACATCCCTTTCCTCTCTATTACAGTTAAATACCCCATTGCTTTCCTCTCACATGACATGTAGTTTACATATAGTGTCCACCCTGATAACCCAGGATAATCTCCTCATCTCAAGATTCTTAAATCACATCCCAGTCCCTTTCACCACCCTACGTATCCTTCATAGGTTTTTGGGGAGAAGCACATGGATATGTAGGGCATTGACATGGTAGTGGTCTGTTATTCAGCACACTGAATAGGTTAAAAATTCTATAGGAAAGGCAACAATGGACTTAACTAAGGACAAAGAAGTTTCATTGAGAAAACTAGGATGAACGATTACTGAAAAACACTTGAAATTTATCATTGATATAGTCTCACCAAATTTTACATAAATGGTACTGAAAATATTCTACATTAAAGTTCTTTTATCCCACTAAAGTATCTGATAATGGTACTAGACATTATTGAATCCCACTCCCCATGTAAACATAATGTAATCAGAGGGGGAAATGGGTGTAATTACAATTAATTCTGTTGTCTAAGTGCAATTACATTTTTAAAAATACTTTTGAGACTAGTATGGGTTGTCACTGTACAATCTTAATATCTGCAAATGATTACTGTTATGTAAGAATAATCTACAGAACATATCTAAAATATAAGTCAACTTATCTTTATGTGACTAGAAAGGAAATTAATTACCCAGTGTTAAAGCATCTGGCCAGGGAATGGGAGCTTCAAAAAGGAGCCATTGTCAGGAAACATTTCAGAGCTTATAATGACAAAACATTACAGAGGCAAAGTCCTTTAAAAGATTCTACTTGCTTTCCTAAAAGAGGAAAATTATAATTCAGAAATAAGAAATGATTGAGCTATTTTCCAGTTACAATTTGATATGAGGAAGAAGAAAAACAGGGCTGTAAAAAATAGAAATTGGGTAAAAATAGTTGGAGGAGGTTAAAGAAGGTAAATGAACACTTAGAACAATTGTGATCAAAAATGCATAAATCCAAGTTTCAAAAAGGTATCAGTATTGGACATGATACTAAAAAACATGGCACAATTTACTTAGAATTTGACTGATACTTTTAGGGGTAGACTTTTAACTTAAGACTCATTTAGAATTGTTTGTATATGAAAGAGTCGAGTTCATATATATATATATAAAGTAGAGGGGTTGTTTTACATATAGATTCCTATATCCATTAAAATTGGAGAAGAAATCTTTATTCACTTGGATGTATTAAAATTATGCATAAGATTTGAAAAAATATATGAAATTTTTGTGGTAATAGCAAATTGAATTTGCTCAAAATTTATATCTAAAATAAAAGGCCAGAAACTGAAAATATTATTAGACTATAATGCTTACTTTGGAAGTTGGCACATGTTAACTTGATCGATGTCACCTAAATTTTGACTGACTACTAATCACTGGAGTCTTAGCTCTTATGTAATATTTTTGTGCTCTTCCATCATTTTCTCGGTATTCTCTGTAAGCTTATGTCCTAGGATACTTGATAATTTTTTTTTCTAGTTCTATGTTCTAATTTCTTTAAATACATTATTTTCCTTAATCTCTTTAACAAGTTTATTTCAGGAAGAGACTTTGGAATATACAGTTTCTAAATGGTTTCAGTGACTCATGTAACAGATAGCAAGCATTCATGACATAAGTTATGTCTTCACTCCTGATGGACTTTGAGTAAAGCTGCAATTAATGGCAAAACCAAAATAACCCACAACAGCATCAGATGATGTTTTCCAGTTACTGGGAAATAATTGACTTACATCACTGTATAAGTTTAAGTGGTATAGCACCTTGGTTTGATTTATATATATTGTGACATGATTATCTAATAATGATTTTTATTGACTTTTTGTTCTTTAAGCATTTCTAAAGCAAAATAAGTGATGCTACTAGCACTTTTGTTTTTTCTACTGGAAAAGGACACAGTTTAATGATCCCAAAAGAGACAGACACACTGATCAAATTCTCGAAGAATTTTTTTATAAACACTGCCCCCATGATCCGTGCTATTTAACATGATTTGAAAGTAACAGGTGTCTCAGGAAACTTGAAGTATTGATGTAAAGTTGCATGAGTTGAAAGAAGTAACTTTCTTTTTTCTAAGTAAAAAGTAGAACCGGAAACAAAATCTTTTAGTAAAAATTCTTAGTGAAAACAGCATTGCTGAAAGGAGACTATGATACATACATTTTCATTTTCTGAATAATCAGCCGTACTATTTGGCCTATAGAAATTTTAATATGAATTCAGTTGACAGGAGGAAATGTGGTGGAAAGAAAAAAAATGTATGTGGCACCACATTTTAAACTGTAAGATAACAGGATATTTTTACTTAATAGTTAAAATATACTTAAATTTTAAACAAAATTAGAGTACAATGTATGATACCTTGCTATTCCATTCATTTTGAGTGTACCATTCAATAGCATTATATTCATAGTTTGCACAAACCAATATCACTGTTTTGAAATAATTTAGAGGTATTAATTCTAAAATTATTAAAAATCCTAAGGAGATACTTTGTTAAATATTAGAATTAGAAATTTAAAAATTGTAATTTCATGCTTTTTAATAGTATACTTGCAGTTCCCTTATTAATATTTGAGCCTGGACTTTAGGCTATAGTCTAATAGCTTTATTAAAGAAAAAAAAATGTTGAAATACTGTTTTTACAAAGCCCTAATAGTTTTTGTAGAGAGAACGTTTCATTTAGGTAACTAGTTTACTTGATATTTCAAAAATAACTCAGTTATTTAAGTATATACTAACATATATAAATACTCGTTAAAAAGAAAGCCTCCACAAGAAGTAATCTCTTGAACTCATGTTTTTTAGTTTGAATTGACAGATGTAATGAACATAGTGATGTTATGCTTAAACTCTTTAAACAGTGATAATTTCAGATAACTTTTTAAGGAAAAAAATTACCAAATAGAAACTTGGTAGATTTAATAACAGTATTTAATTAGAGTGAAATCAGACTATAAAGATAAATTGGGTGTCTCTACTACTCCTCCCTCATATTCTTAGTCTAGACACTGGGAACTTTCTAAATTAGAACTGAAACTAAACATTTTTTTGTGATTTTCCAAGTCTCTTACAGATTCCTTTCAAAATCTTCTTGAAATTTGGTACTTCACATATAAAGTGCCTGACTTTAGAATCATTATGAGTAATTTTTCCCTTAATTTTCAAACTGACCACATCTAAGGGATAAAGTTTTGTTTAGTTTTTCCCTCAGATACATGATAGTTGACCAAATGAGGTACATTCCAAATTTATTTCTTGATTTTTGTTTCTTTCTTTGAAGAGAATGTATTATAGGTGTAAATAATGTTACATACAAATAGCCCCTAAAATTTCAATTGCAGTAACTTCATGTGCTTACCTTGAAATTCAATATCAAGGAAATTATGAAATAGAATTAACTGAAAAAAATACTTCTTTCCAAGAACTTGCTATTTATTTTCACAATGATTTGTGAGTACGTAGACCTGGAAGCAATATTTCTGAAATAAAAACAAGAGAAAAAAAAAGAAAAGAAATATTTGGATAATTTAGATCCCAAAGGAGAAAAACATTACACAGTAATTTATCTGAGTGAATATTAATACACTCATATTAGAACAGACTGCATATTATTCATTTCAAATTGTTTCTTGCTGGGAAATCGATTAATTCAGTCTCTCAAAATCCTCAGATATGAATCTTCTACAAAATGGTTAAACCCTCCTGTAAAATCAGTTGCGTGAGTATTTTCTGGGTTCAAATCAAGTGCCCCAATTCATGGATGACCTCTATGGGAGATAGACTAGATTTATAAAGAATAATTCCCTACTCTCAAGCTAAATATGACTTACCTATATGAAGTGACCAAAACACTTAGAAAACGTTGTGAGGTGGTATATCAATTAGACTGAAATAATACATCAATTTGTGCATAAACATTATGCAACAAGAATACGATAAAGAAGTTGTCATAGGAAACATGGGGATGCTTTTATTCAAATATAATTAGTATTTTGGATCAGTTATACCTGTTCAAAATGAAGCATATAGTCACTAGGTGTAAGTCTGTAAGACCATTGTGCAATATTCTCTTGAAAATTTAAAAGTCAAGGCAGCGCAGACTGCTGACTCATTAATTTCTGGATAGCCTTGATCCTGAGTATCTTGATTAAAAGCATTTATCAAATGCCCACTTGCTGTTTCTGTGGACATATTGGATTCCTCATTCTGTTATGAAGGGGTCATTGTATTAGTATATATGATGGTTCCAAGCAACAAATAACCCACATATCAAGAGTTTTTCAAAGTCAAGGATCCCATTTTGAAGGTGCCCTATTTATCCCAATCTACAGCCGGTTCCCTGCTGCAATGTGTAGGAAGGGCGATACAGATGAGACCCAGGAGTGCTGCCTCTAACACTGAGTGATTCCAGTCCTTGATCTACTTGTCCACTGTAGTGATTATTTTATAGCAGAAAGCTCACAAGTTGATAGCTGCGTAAGTTATTTCAGTTGTCCTGGTATTGTCCCATTTACCTAGAACAATACACATACTGTCCCAGCATACTATTAACAGTGCCCACTTTTACTCTCAAAGTTTAAAAAATAAAACCCACGGGACTCCCTGGTGTCGCAGCGGGTTGAGTGCCGCACTGTGAAGCATCCGCCGCACAGCAGTGTGAATTCCATCCCTGGCTGGGGAGGGGACCCACATGGTGCAGCAGAACTCTCCTGCCTCCACTGCTGCTTCCCTCAGCACTGTATTTCAGTTGATCTGCATGTTCTGCTCCGCGCTCTGTCTCTGATGAATCTTCTCACCTCCTGCGCCTGTTGCCGGTACCCCTGTACCCCAGCTCTTGTTTGCATAAATAAATAAATAAAACTCACTCTTTAAGTGCACCCTACATCAGAATCCTGTTAAAACTCTCTTCTTGGATTGATATGCACAATATTCACCATGTTTTTGCGATTGAACTGTTACTGTGACGGAATCATCGCCAACTTGCAAAATTTTCTAGATCTTATAAAATTAGCCTCCACTATATCTGCAGTAGCCCATAATAGTTACCAAATTTTAACTTTTATATTTCTATATTATGCATATTTTGTCTAAAAAAATGGTTAAATTTCATTGGAGTTAGGGACTTAGATATTGGATTCTTGTTAGGCAGACAAGGTAGAGCTTTAAAAAAATATATGCATACAAGATCTGGGGTACAGGTCAGAGGAGCAGAAGGTGAGAGGATTCACCAGAGACAGAATGGGGAACAGAACAGGCAGATCTATCAAAATACACTGTTGAGGAGAGCAGTGGACAAGGCAGGAGGGGTATCCCACGCCATGTGGGTCTCCTCCCTGGCTGGGGATTGAACTCGCACTGTCCAGACCAGCATATGCTTCACAGTGCAGCATTCAACCCACTGTGCCACTAGGGAGCCTCAGACAAGGTAGAGTTTTAAGGTTTATGAAACTCAGCCATGCTCTCATGCAAATGAGTGTATCATTGATGACCTGAGGGAATTAGCTTCGTAGGATACTGAGTAGATCACAAAAACAATGAAAATTATAAACAACTTAGCTTTAAAAACCCTAACAGCAAGAAATAATCAATTCAGGTCAGCATTGCTGGTTATCAACTATCTTTCCACTCTTACATCACTTTAAGACTCAGAGTCCAGCGAAGAGAATCCAGGAATCTGTCTTTGGTTTGCATCCCACGACCTCACCTACAAAAGGTTTGTTGCCTTCCTTGTTCCACCAAATCCTTGCACATTGGTTAAGAATTTCCCCAATAACTGGTAACTTAAAAACAAGTAGAATTGCCTGGGTATCTAGTCTTTTCTCCAGCCCCTAAAAATAACATTTAGTGTTACAGGAAAATGGAGATAGTTTACTCACAAAATAAACTGATGAAAATATAGAGATAATAAGTAGGGGAAAATGAGTTACATAAAAGCAAATGGTTTTTATTATGGTACCATAATAAAAGTAGTATGTTCTTTCTTTTCTACGGTTTTTAGGGCCTAGGAACTACCAGTGTCCCAGGAGAAAATCTATGAACAAAAACACTATAGATTTTTTTCTGAGCTAAAATGTGTTAGATGAGGAAATTTGCCTTGAGCACTACTTACCATTTAAGCACCATTGAGCAATAAGCAGCATGGACTTACACAGAACAAATCATGCCAAACAAATCTGATTGCTTTTTTTTTTTAATTCAATTATGAGATTAGTGTATGAATACAATGTGGGAGGTGTAATAGATTTGGATTTTAGCAAAACATTTGATATAGCATCTTATGAGCTCTAACATGAATTCAAAGTCAGGAATATTAATACCTGGGTAAGGAATGGAAATTAAGTGAAGGATTGCGAGAAAAAGTAGTAATAATTGGGCCTCCCTGGTGACTCAGTGGGTTAAGCAACACACTGTGAGGCAAATCGCAGCCACTACAGCACCAGTTCAATCCCTGCTGTGGGCTGGGGAGGGGACCCACATGGTGTAACCTACCTCTCCTGCCTCGCCCACTGCCCCCCTCACCAGTGTATTTCACTCGATCTGCCTGTTCTGCTCCCCGCTCTGTCTGGTGAATCCTCTCACCTCCCTGGACTCTGACCTGTACCCCAGTGCTTGTATGCATAAATAAATAAATCTTTTTAAAAAAAAGAAAAAGTAATAATTAGCATTGATGTGGCAAATTAGGAAGACAATATTAGGTGGTGCAGTGAATATAGAGTTTATTCAGTACCTATTAGCATTGACAGTCTTCTCAGGCTTGATAAAAAAGAAATAACTCAGAATACACTTGACAATATCAGACAATATATACAACCAACCCTAATTTAAGGGAAGGAGAAGCTAGATTTTATCTCAAATATTCTTGTTGTCTTTGAAAATAGTTACTTTTATCATTGTATCATTTAATTCACTTAATATTCTATGATTCTGTCATAATACTGTTATTTGAGCTTTTCATGTACACCAGGACATGCCAATTCTTCAAGTGATCCACTAAAGATCCATAGAGAAGATAGCACAAGCTCTCCTGCTTGCCTAACTTTTTATTATTCAGGTGATTTGAATTCCACCACAGTGTGTGGACTTCATGTTAGATACCACCCTCAAGGTGTAAGTTAAATATGATACCTAATTAAATAAGTAGGAGGGAGAAGAAGCATTCCAATGAAATTCACAGTTGATACTAAATTGGGAGGTGCTGCTAAAGCAGTGAGGCCAGTGAATTATAGCAGTGCCCTGGCATAAGTGGGAAATATCAAGAGTAACTAGGGAGGAGAAAAGTATTCAGCAGTAATGCCAGAAGACTCAAAAAGGAGACAGGAAACAGTCAGTTGCCTATGAGTTTGCAATGTCAGGTATTACCCAAGAGATGCAATGTGATATTTGATCTATTATATGAGGTTGAAAAGGATTCATCATTTTTAAATATAATGTTGAAGGCCCTTCCAGAAGACTAAATTTATTCTCTTTGGAAATATCCTTTCCTAAAATAACAAAGAGGTACAGAACTGTATCAGATCATAGCAAGAAGAATGATTATCACAAAATGTCAAAACTGGGTCGTGATGAAAGATGGAAATACGGATGGTATTGTTAAACAAAAGAGAAAGGAAATAGTAAGTTAGTCTGCAGATATATAACACCTGTTAAGGTAAGTAGCAAAAGAAAGATGTGTTTTCCAAAGGGCAAGAAAAACATACAACTGGAAAAACATAATGCATTTCTACCCACATTAGTAAAAATTAAAATCTTGATAGTAGGGAGCACTGTATGTCTCAGGAGAGTCTTCGAATTTTATCTTTTGATTTCAAGTTATTGACTAAGAATGTCATTAAATTAGAGAGAAGATGGATTTCTGAACAGAGTTTGACAAGAACATAAAAATCTTTTAGACAACCTGATAGATTCAAAAACTATTTGAATAAAAATTCAAATCCCAATACACACACTTTATATATACATTATGAACATACGTATCAAATCTGTATCCCTTCCTCTGCCCATCCCCCATATATGACTCCTTTTTTTCACTAAAGATATAATTGAACTACATGTTTTTAAGTGTATTATGGGCTACAACAGAGCAGTGGCTGTTTGGATAACTTAAACTTGACTCTCATGCTTAGAATGTATGGCATCTTTAACTACCAGTGCTGTATACCAATAGATCCTCCTGTAACTTTAACAGTTACCTCCTACACACACACACACACACACACATACATCTATCCCAGAAAAGTGCAAAAAGAAAAATGCAATCATCATGATATATGCATCAGTAAAGTTTTCTGCATTCACGTTATTGTACCAGTTTTGGGGACTCTAAGTTGTTGATGGTTCAAGAATTCAGTCACAAGAGTCTTGTATCCTGCAGGAGACATAAGATAGTGGTTATAAAACCAGATTTGTGGCTTATGAAAACATTTTTTTTCTTTTTCCATTTCATGTCCACCATGGGTCAGCTGTAATTCTGTTTCAGATTTCCTCCTGACAGTCTCAAGCCAGAGAATTGACGATTGTTATGGTATTGGAAATAAAACAAAACAAAACGTGATAACCATAAGCTAGGTGCTTCTGCTCTGAAGTTAAACTATCAACTTCGTTCCATAGTCATTGCCCAAAGCGTGTCTCTTGGCCGTATCTGTGTTCCAGAGAATGGGAAAAGGTAACATTTCTGCAGGGAGAGCATTTAATGCTAGAAAACTAACTACCGTTAGCCTTTAATATACATTTTGAACTTCAAAGTAAATAATATCAAAATTCATCATAAGCTTCCCTTCATGGAAATGACCCCTTTAAATGACCCCTAAAGGAGGTGATGGTTTCTACACCAATACTCATAGAAAAATACTTAGAATGGCACTGTGCTGCTTTACCTCTGCCCTACACAAACGTTTTCTGACTAGGCAAAGGTCAAAACTGTGACACTAAAACTTGTCTCACTGACTTATTTTTACTGAGGCACAAATTCCCCTTGTTTTTTGAAAGCTTGCTTTGTGCTGAAAGTGCATTGCGCTTTTGCTGAATACCTACATTAGTGCTCTTTTTTGCTTTTACGACAAGCGTAAAGCAATGCTAGTGTTCAGCGTTCGTTTTGCCACAGCTGTTAACCAGCGCCCAGCAGCAGAGAGAGCATGATGTGGATGCCTTCCTGGGGAGCTACTTTATGCTGACTGTGTATGTATTTTGTTTTTCAAGATTTACTCGTGTATTTATGCATACAGAAACTGGGGTGTAGGTCAGAGATGCGGGGTGAAGGCCAGAGATGCGAGGTGTTGGGGTAAGAGGTTTCACCAGAGACAGAGTGGGGAGCAAAACTGGCAAATTTACTGAAATACACAGCTGAAGGGAGCAGGGGCGTGACAGAGACAGGCCTGGCTGTGACATGTGGGTCACCGCCCTGGCCAGAATCTAACTCAAACCATAGGGGTGATAGTGCTGAGACTAAACCGCTAGCTACAGGGGAGGCGATGTATGTATTATATTTTTGCTAGAAGTTAGTGTTATTTTAGCTACAAGGGAGGCGATGTATGTATTTTACTTTTGCTAGAAGTTAGTGTTATTTTAGTTTCATATGTTATTTGGTATGATTTGGTAGGTTATTTTTTTTTTGAGTTTGGAAATGCTCAATTTTTTTCTATATAAAGTGATGGTGTAGGGTCAGAGAAAAGTTATCAGGCTTTTCCGCCCTCCCGCCGTTGGTGTAATGATGGACACCTGCGGTTCTGCTTGCGTGCCCAAGTGGGCATGCGCAAGTGGGTGCATCTGGGCTTAGACACTGGCCTATAAGGGCGGCGGCGCGAGAACCCCAGCACAACAAGAGCAGCAGAGCAGAGGAGAGATAGAGGTAGAGAGAAGAAAGAAGCAGTAGTAGTATAAGCAGAGATGAGAGGCTAGAGAGTGAAGATGCTCCAGGGACTTGGTGGCCTGCCAGCCTCCTGCCCCCGCCCCTCTGCCTGCCCTGTACCTGGTGGCCTCTGGTAATAAAAGCCTGAAAAAGTCACCGGGGGCTCCAGGACTCCTCCTTTACCCCGCCTGCTGGAATCATTGAGAGCTTTCTCTGTGCCCCTTGCTGCCACCACAGATGGTAATTGCTTCTTTATGCCATTTTGGTTTGTCAATGATTGTAAAGCACCATTTACTTTCAGATAGGAAAAAAATTATATTTTTGTTGTGTTTATGAAACGTGTAATTCTTTTAAACAATTTTAATTGAAGTAATATTGGGTTATATTATGTTTCAGGTGTGCAGTATTATAATTCATCATCTGTATGTGCTACATTATTATCCCCTCAAAAGTCAAGTTTCCATCTACCACCATACAATTGAACCTCTTTACCTGATTTGGTGCTCCCACACTTCCTTGCTCTCTCTGGCAACCATCATTTTGTTCTCATAATTTAAGAGTGAAACGTGCAATTCTGTGTTTTTAATTGAAGTACCACTGTATTATTACATATAGGTTTCAGGTGTGCATCATTGTAAATCAGCATCTCCATATACTACATTAAGTTCACGACCAAAAGTACAATTTTACATTTCACTGCACAGTTAAGATCTTTTATCCAGTGTATCTCTCCTTCCCTTTTGGTAACCACGAATTTTGTCTTATAGTATGAAAGTTTGGTTTTTGTCTTAGTTCATTTGTTTTGTTTCCTCAAAACATGTAATGATTATTTAAATATATTTGTATTTATTGAACAAGTTCTGGAAACAACAAACATCAAGAAGATACAGCTCCTTCTTTTGAGGAAATCATAGTCTGGTAGAAAGACCCACAGTTTGCTGACTATAATTCAGTGTGTGAAATTTTGTATTATAAATATCTAATAAGTATTTGAGTACATTTATGAGTGCAGTTAATCTTGCTTGGATGTGGCTATGAAGACATCTTTATAGATGAAATGATGTATGATCCAAGCTTATAAATTTGGTGGCCATGTCGGGTAGATAATTGGACTGGCAGATGAGAGGAAGAGGGAAAGATAAAATCTAGGACTGTGAGTTATATATCCAAACCCCTCACTCATAGTGTCACAACAGAAATTCGGGAGGCATAGTCATTCTGGTAAATAAGCTAAAACTAGAGCTAGGTTCTTTAACATTAGAGTCCTCGGTTTCAGATTCAGTGGACCCGAGGTAGGTCCCACTCATATCCCATATGAGTCTGATATATTTGATCCACACTGACTTCATTTACGTGAGATGGAATTTAGGAAGAGATATGTCTGGGGCTGAGACTAGTGAGAGAGGCTGAGACTAGACTTTGAAAGTCTTTGGGGGCAAGATAAGGAGTTCAAGGGGGGGGCAGGTAAACTTGGGGATCCACTTCTCTCCCTACCATGATCTGAGCTGAAATTCACAGAAATGTAAATAAAAGGAAAAAATTCAATTTTACTGTATGCTAATTAAATTCATAAAATAAAATGGCTTAAATGACTCAACATAAAGCAAGTTTTAGAAACTATGCTTTTGGCTAAGGTGAGTCATCACACTATTAAACAGAGGTGTGAAGAGTGATAATTTAAAAATGTTCATTTGTAGATTTGTGTAGGACAGTTTGGGGGTTATCAAGAGCAAGACAAGCTGATCAATTAGGATGCAATTAGTGAAGTCAAGAGATGGATAAGGACTCTAATTAGACCCCAGAGTCTTATTTTCTAAGAACTGTGTGTTCCTCTGGGGAGAGCATAAGAGAATGGGTCCTTGGTTTTGCCCTTCCCTGCCCTCCACCCAATATTATTGTCTGCTTTCTATGTTAAGAGCACAGGAAATTGTAGAGAATACAAAGTCATCTCTCAAGGTTATAAAAATCTGACATTCTCAAATGGCAGAAATAAAGAAACCAAGGGCAGGGGGAGCTATGTGGGAAGGCTCTGAGTGCAGGCGTGGTCTGGGGAAGGCCAGTAGGACTCTGGTGTGCAGACACTGCGCTGTCAGTGACACTAGGGAAGTCAGTCTACCCAGATATGAAAAAAAAAAAAATGCTTGGAGTGATTTAAATTCTACACAGAAGATCAGGTCAACAGCAACATCCTGGTTCACTTAAAATTACAGAAGAAACTAGATGGACAGATCCACTCAAATAGCTAGTCGGTGATGTGATTCATTGTGGAAAATTGTGTGGGCTTGAAAATGCGAATTGGGAGCACACCTTAATTCTTTACCCATCAGACTCCATCAAATGCCTCTAATAAAAAGTTCCATATTTGTGCATTTGTGGCTCCCAATTTTAAAAAAGATGACCTCATAAGAGGTGCATAAGCACTACTAAGCAAAGTGATTTTCAATATGTTTGAAGATGGCCCCTTATACATTATTTCAAAGAGTGTCTTTGAAAATATGATAAATATATTTTCTAATATATCTAAGTATCTAAATATATTTATAGCTCTATTTTATTGGTCTAAGTTAGTGAATCAACCTGCTCTTTATAAACAATGCTGTGGGATCCCCAACCTTCCTTGTTCTTGGGGCTATTGTCTCAGTGCCCAGAGGTCCTTCTGATCAAGCTAGATATGTACAGTCAGACAGGGGTCTCTCACCAAGACAAAAGTCCTGGTATGAGGAACATACTAGGAAACCAGCATCTGCTGAAAACAGTAGGCAGATATTATAGCCAGATTAGCATAAAGAGCAAATGATTGAAAACAGTAAGTCAAAGAAGAAAAAGTCTACAACTCAGACCACCATCACTAAGGGTATATAAGAATAACTAGCATTGAGAGACAAGGTATCTGAAAACTTTCAATACCAACAGAAACAGATAAGTGGTAGACTGTGATCTGGTGGAATTGCAGAATTAAACTGAGTGAATGGGGGCTAGACAAGGAGTGGAGTAGTCAAAGCAGAAGGAGGAGCTGGCTAAGATGAGTAAGAGCAAGAGAACAGGAAAGAAAAAAACAGTAGAACAGGACCTGAAGTTTGAGTACAGCCATTATCAACACACCTAGGAAGGGTACCCCAAGATAACTGGCAGGAAACTGTTGCCATGTACCAGATACTTCAGAACTGAAGGGGTATTTCTCCTCTGCAGTGAGAGGGCATATTATGATGAGACTACTTCTAGCAATACAGAAATTTGTGTTCTAGGGTGATATGTATAGTACCAAGAGACAAAACATTTTTCTGTAAGACTTGGCTACTTTGAGTGAGAGGCTTCCAGCTCTTGCTCTAGCCTGTCTTTTTGAACACTCCCGTCAGGCCTTGGATATATTATTCTTGCTCTGGTTGCCATCCTTGGCCTCTTTCTAATTTTACTTTATTCTCCCTGAATTATCTCTGTGAATGTATGTTCCCAAGCAACCACATATTTCTGATGTATTCTGAAAATCGGAATCTTAATTCGAACTCCAGATCTTAGTTTCAGACTTACTGTTAGACACCTCAAACTAAATATTCCACAAGCTTCTGAAAGTTAATGTGTTCCAAATAAAACTCAACAACTGTCCTCTCACATACTCCTTCTTCCCCTGAGCTGGTTCCCCACTTCATGATATAAATATTTAAGTCTTGGAATCTACAATTTGAGTTCTGGTTGTATCTCTCTGCCTAGTCTATGTGCATTCTGTATTTGTGTCTTGCAACTAACTGAAATAATAAGTTGTTTGAATTTGGTCATCTATAAGATGTATTTTAACAAGGTATTAAGAAAACACTAAATACTCATGTTCCATTGCTAGGTTGATAAACACAGCAAGAGATTAATGTTGCAATGGCATTCCAAATATCTTATGTGTATATACAAGGAGAGGATCTGGGGAAAATGAACTGGCAGTCTACAATCTAGAGTCAATCTTAACCTTTGCGAATGGCCCAAGTAAGGTTCTAATTACTGTTTTGCTGTCGCTATCTGTATCATGTAGCAGCAGAAAATAAAAGCAATATAGGTCATCCGCAAAATCATCTTGCATTATATTTCAGATCTGACTTGCTTTTCTCCAGAGCCCATAATTTTCCCACTCTTTCTGCATCAAGAAAATTCCATCATTTTTGTTCTGGCATAAAATTTATCTCAACTTTGGCTGCAAGCTAGGGGAAATGAAAGGAAGAGTGTGTTATGTTCTTTGTCTCACTATTATACTTAATTTGGATAGCAAGAATACTCGAGAGTTCACCAATAGTGATGGGCTAGAGAAAAGGCATCTAAACTGCACACAATATTAGGAGTCTGAGCTCCTACTGAGATTGGTAAGGTCCTGGCGTGAATCATTGGCATGACTGGCCCAGAAGCTGAATATGGGGTATCTCTGAATCTGATAATAAAAGTCATGAGGAAGCTGTTTTTGTGTAATTAATTGGTATTAATATCGAGATACCACTGTACCAACACTGATGATTTTAGTCCATAAAACAGAAGTCTTTTGAATTTTGCATATTTTGTCGATGGTTTCCTGAAAGACCATTCCTGATTTTGCTATCAGCTTCGTCTTGTCTTATATCTAATCCCAAAATTTTTCCAATTTAATATAATTCTAGTGATTCCAGAAATGCAATTTATATTTTAATGACCTGAGAATCGTTATGTGATCTTAGTTAATATAGTGTATTATTATTTTTAAAAGTTATGAAAATAAATATATAAATGCGCTATAGTTTATTTAACTAGTTTTCCAGTTTGGGCTTTTTTTTTTTTGCATTATTATAAATCGGAAGTAGTTTTTCAGGGTTTATTTTTTATTAAATTCTTTTTTTTTTTAAAGATTTTATTTATGCATACAAGCACTGGGGTACAGGCCAGAGGTGTGGGGGGTGAGAGGATTCACCACAGAGAGCGGGGAGCAGAACAG